>JAUUTY010000477.1:0-428222 GCA_030979885.1 Lolium multiflorum
GTTTTTCATTTTTCTGATTTTTTTGGAATTTTGATGCACATTTGAATCTTGGTCAAATCCTAGGTTTGACCAAGATTTAAACAAGTATAGAACATGAAAATGAAAAGGGAAGCCTGTATCCTTCTTAGTCACCCTAAAATGAAGTTTTTGGGAGGTTTTTGAAATTTCCATGTTTGAAACCCAAAACCACTTATCTTCATGCTTGACTTCGTCATAAGACAGTTTAGGGGTTAGGGGGTAGATACATGATTTGTCTAGCTAATTTGAATATGTCCAGACCTTGTTTATCAACTTTAATGCTTACTATATGACATATAAGAAGACTATGTGCGCTTTGGTTTTTCATTTTTCTGTTTTTTTATTTTATGCCCATTTGAAGCTTGGTCAAATCCTAGATTTGACCAAGATTTAAACAAGTTTAAAACATGAAAATGGAAAGGTAAGCCTGGATCCTTCTTAGTCGCTCTAAAATGAAGCTTTTGGGATGTTCTTGAAATTTCCATGTTTGAAACCCAAAACGACTTTTCTTCATGCTAGACTTCATAAGATCGACAGGGAGTAGATACATGATTTGTCTGGTTTGGATATATCTAGACCTTGTTTATCAACTTGAATGCTTACGATATGACATAAGAACACTATGTGCTTTTGTTTTTCATTTATTTTTATTTTTTTGTGCCCATTTGTATCTTGGTCAAATCCTAGGTTTGACCAAAGATTTAAACAAGTTTAAAACATGAAAATAAAAATGGAAGCATGTATCCTTCTTAGTCACTCTAAAATGAAGTTTTTGGGAGGATTTTGAAATTTCCATGTTTGAAACCCAAAACCACTTCTCTTCATGCTTGACTTCTTAAGACATAGTTTAGGGGTTAGCGGGTAGATACATGATTTGTATGGTTTGAATATGTCTAGATCTTGTTTATCAACTTTAATGCTTACTATATGACATAAGAAGACTATGTGCTTTGGTTTTTCTTTTTTTCTTTTTTTTGAATTTTCTGCCAATTTTGTTTGACCAAGATTTAGACAAGTTTTACACGTGAAAACGAATAAGTAAGCCTGGATCCTTCTTAGTCACTCCAAAATGTACCAATTGATAGGTGCGTTAACTTTGCTTCATGGAAAAAATAATGTCATGTAAATGAGTTAACTTGGATTTCCTACCCTTGAATCCATAGGAAACTTTGTTCTAATGCACTATAATAATCAACCGAGCTTTTACACCAGCAGGTCTGTCACTTACGTGTGGTGCCCATGCGTGAGGTCCCACACTTCAGTGAGCACAAGTCACGTGCAATAGGTACGCAAACTCCCAGCCATTTTCTTTGTCAAGAGAAGACGCATCAGGATGCGTATTGGAAGTCTGTGGGTCCTTCTGGATCCTTCGGTTGTCCCTCTCACAAAAAACAAATCTCTCTCATTCTCGGCCTCGCTCGACTCTCGCTCGCTCGCTCGCACCTCCTTCTCACTGACAAACCCTGCACAAAAGTCAACATCATCACCCGAAAAAGGGGAGACACCATAATTCTCTCCCTTCTTCTCTCCTTCCGAGTGATCCATCTTCCTCCGAGTTTCACTTGACGGGCAAACACACATGTGCTGCATAGTAATAATAAAAAGGTAGAAAAATCGACCTACGAATCTATAATTAAATAGGTTAAACTAGGGTTTTGCCCAGTACTACAGATCAAGGTTCAAAAAATCCAACTACGGGGTTCGAACAACCCCATTTCTAATCCAAGAATTTTTTCGACCTCATCCAATGGCCTCAAACTATAGGCCGGGTTAGCATCTAGTGCAGTATGTGTGAGAATGTATGCACTATGTGTGCTATAACTTGTGTGTCTTTCAAATTTGAACCAAATTTGAATAAGTTTGAAATATTTGAAATGGGGCTTTTGGCTTAAACGTTTGAAACCCAAAACGACTTCTCTTCATGCTAGACTTCATAAGACCGAGTTTAGGGTTAGGGGTAGATACATGATTTGTCTGGTTTGAATATGTCTAAACCTTGTTTATCAACTTGAATGCTTACTATATGACATAAGAAGACCGGCCATGTGCTTTTGTTTTTCATTTTTCTATTTTTTTTTAAGAATTTTATGCACATTTGATTCTGGTCAAATCCTAGGTTCAACCAAGATTTAAACAAGTTTCAAGCATGAAAATGAAAATGTAAGCCAAGATCCTTCTTAATTAGTCACTCTAAAATATATGAAGCTTTTGGGACGTACTTGAAATTTCCATGTTTGAAACCCAAAACCAATTCTCTTCATGATTGACTTCATAAGACAGAGTTTAGGGTTAGGGGTAGATATACACATGATTTTTCTGGTTTGAATATGTCTAGACCTTGTTTATCAACTTGAGTGTTTACTATATGACATAATTAAGAAGGCTATGTGCTTTGGTTTTTCATTCTTTAGATTTTTTGTCTGAATTTTTATGCCCATTTGAATCTTGGTCAAATCCTAGGTTTGACCAAGATTTAAATAAGTTTAAAACATGAAAATGAAAATGTAAGCATCGATCCTTCTTAGTCGCTCTAAAATGAAGCTGAATTTTGGGAGGTTTTTGAAATTTCCATGTTTGAAACCCAAAACCACTTCTCTTCATGCTTGACTTCATAAGACGAAGTTTAGGGTCGATAGGGGGTAGATACATGATTTGTCTTGTTTGAATATGTCTAGACCTTGTTTATCAACTTGAATGCTTACTATATGACATAAGAGGACTATGTGCATTGGTATTTCATTTTTTGATTTTTATGCCCATTTGAGAATCTTGGTAAAATCCTAGGTTTGAGCAAGATTTAAACAAGTTTAACATGTGAAAATGATAAGGTAATTAAGTCTGGATCTTTCTCTTAGTAACTCTAAAATGAAGCTTTTGGGAGGTTCTTGAATTTACCATGTTTGAAACCCAAAACCACCGTACTTCTGTTCATGCTTGACTTCATAAGACAGAGTTTAGGGTTAGGGGTATATACATGATTTTTCTGGTTTGAATATGTCTAGACCATGTTTATCAATTTGAATGCTTACTATATGACATAAGAAGGCTATGTGCTTTGGTTTTTCATTCTTTTGATTTTTTTCTGAATTTTTATGCCCATTTGAATCTTGGTCAAATCCTAGGTTCGACCAAGATTTAAACAAGTTCAAAACATGACAATGAAAAGGTAATTAATCATGGATCCTTCTTAATTAACCAGTTAGTCTAATTAAAATGAAGCTTTTTGGGAGGTTTTTGAAATTTCCATGTTTGAAACCCAAAACCACACTTCTCTGCTTCATGCTTGACTTCATATATAATTAAGACAAAGTTGAGGGTTAGGGGGTTGATAAGGGCTAAGCCCAAGGATGTGCCCGATCTTCACGGATTTGAAGGGATTCGTGGGTGGAGGTGGATGAACGCGATGAACACGTGGGGGAATCGTGGGGATACAACACACACACGCACACAATTCGAGTTTTCCCTCGTTGGCTCGAAACACCAACTCGATAGAGGTTGCGAGAAAAGACCTTCCGGTAGAAGTCCCGCAAAGAGATCGACAAATCGAAGCTCGGGAGATCTAGAAGGGTGAAAAGACCGGAAGGTTTGATAGAAGTGCAAGCAAAAGACCAAATAGGTAGAAGTGCAAGCAAAAGATCAAACAAACGGTAGAAGTCACCAAAGAGATCTTCACGAGTCGATAGGAGCCCGGGTGGCGATACAAGATCATAGATCTAGGTAGGGTTCCCACAAGGGTGAGCTAAGCTCAGGTTTTCTTTCAAATCAAGTCTAATCTCAGATCTGAGCCAACACGGCTATTTATAGGTGGGGGCAAAGGGATAAGTTACACGCTGAAAAGTGCCGTTGTGCTGAAGTTTGATGGGGCGGAAGTTCCGGCCGTCTTGGGCGGAAGTTCCGGTCAGGGGCGGAAGTTCCGGTCTTGGGGGCCGGCCGGAAGTTCCGGTCAAGTTCCGGCCTAGTTCCGAATATGGCCAATTTCCTTGCAGTAACATCCAGGGGCGTTTCGTAATTTCGGAACTTGGGCGGAAGTTCCGAGTGGGCGGAAGTTCCGGTCCCTCGGGGCGGAAGTTCCGGCCTGATCCATTTCTCTGGGCGCTGGAAGGCATCTTGGCGGCATCTGGGCGGAAGTTCCGTGATGCGAGCTAAGCCCGAGGGTGTGCCCAATCTTCACGGTTTGACCCGGGTGAGTGTGATTGCGGAGGGGGATTCGCGGGGAAGTGGATGAACGCGAAGAACTCGATACAAACACACGCACACAACACAAATCGGTTATCCTCGTTGGCCCGAACCACCAACCGATAGAATTGTAAGAGAAAGACCAAAGGTAGAATCTCTTGCAAAAGATCGACAAATCCAAATAGAATTCCCAAAGAGTAAAAGACCAACTAAGAATAGAGTTGCAAAGCAAGAGATTCTCAATTGATAGAATTACTAGAATGGAAAAAGATCCGGATAAGGAGGGATACAATAGATGGTTAATCTAAGGTGGGGGTTTCCCAAATCCACTAGGGGATAATAGAGGCATAAGCCAATTCATCTAAACATCATCTCTCCCTCATGAAGGTGGGGGTAGGTGTCTATTTATAGGCAAGGGGATGAAGGGGTAAGTTACAAGCCAAAGCGGGCTGAGATCTGGCTGAGGTTCGACGGGGCGGAAGTTCCGGCCGTCCTGGGCGGAAGTTCCGGTCCTGGGCGGAAGTTCCGGCCATCAGGGCGGAAGTTCCGGCCACAGCTCTGCTGGCGAATCTTCAGTCTTGGGGGCGGAAGTTCCGGCGAGGTCGGGCGGAAGTTCCGGCCTGGAGCGTTCAGCTCCTCTTTCTCCTTCTCTTCCATGCTTCCGTGACATCGGCCTTGCGTCCTCGGGTCTCCATGGCATCCACTCTTCCCTCCGTACTTGTCGTCGAGTTCCTATCATCAAGATATGACGGAGTATGAAGTAGTATATCGTCCCAAATAGGCGATTCGAGGCGTAAAGGAGAAGATTCACCTTTGCGTGCCGTCTTGGCGATGAAGCACATGATGCGGTGAAGACCGAAGGTCGCCCCGTATCATCTCCCCCCACTTGAAAAAGAGTCGTCCTCGACGATAGCTCTTCATGAACTTGTATAGGAGGTAGATGACAACCACGCTTGAATGTCCACTTGAAAGTCGTGTACCCTATCAATAGCACAAGAGAAACAAGAGAACACTCAAAGCGTAGCCAATGTTCCACGGATTTAGCAAGGGGCCTTATGTAGAAGGAGGTCACCTTATCGTAATGTCGGTGTGCTCTCATGGAGAGGTCTTGTGTAGTAGAGGTGTGGGGTTGAACCCATTCGTTGACGCTCATCCACAAGTCACTTTTACCTTCACACAACAAAGACCAAGCAAAGTATGTTTGTGTGTGATATTGGAGCACATCATCGATGACATGTCCTTTCATGTTCACAACACCGTTAGCACAACACAAATTTATCAAGAATAATGCATGTGCAAGGTCAATGTGTAAGAACTCCATGTCAACATCTTCCAAATATGGAAACACAAAAACTCCAAATTGTGAGACGACTATGATGTCCATCTCATGTAGAAACTCATGTGCATTATTGCACTCAAGGCATCGGAAAGAGAAATTGTTCAACATCCTTGAAGCAATAAGGGGAGAATTTGGCCAAAACACATAAGTGGAAGTGTCCAAAATATCATCAACATGTGTGCACACAAACCATTGGAAAGAGAAATTGGTCCTCATATTTGGTGCAACACACAACATATCATCCAAAAAGTTCATCAAGGAAACATTTGCACAACCGTGCGTGCCAACAAACCAAATGAAAGAGAAATTGGTCAACTTGTTTGAGGCAACACCAACGGTAAGAATCACATCATCATGCTTGCAAAAGAACCATAAGAAAGAGAAATTGTTCGGCATGTTCAATGCAAAGCATGGGAAAGGTATTAGAGCCGGGTTCGATCTTGTACTCACTTGTATTATGCTCTCAAGAGCTCTCTTTGTCAACTCGTGCTCAATCGAGGTTGACATTGGCATTCTTGTACCTACACACACAATAGGCAAAGCAAAGAACGTGTGTGCATGGTATATGAACACATCATCCATCATGATGGTCCATCTCTTTTGCACATCACCATTAGCGTTAAGCAAAGCATCATAATAGATATGGTGAATATGCGGAGTAAACATGGGAACATGCTCAACATGGATATATGCAAAGTCTCCAAAATTTGAGAGAGCTATGGGGGCAATCTCATTTACAAGCATATTAACATTATGGCAAACCAAGCATTGGAAAGAGCAAGTATTCAACATTTTGGTTGCATAAATGGGAGAGTATTGCAAGCATCTAGAGCAAAACATGTTCAACATTGTAGCATTATTGTCGACAAACCTAAGCAAAACATGTTCAACATTGTAACATGTTCGGCAAGGTTGTCACAACACAATTATTATCATCATCATCATTGCAAGCAACACATAGGAAAGAGCAATTGTTCGACATATTGCAAGCAAGAGGAAGTAACTCGAAAGACTCATAGCATGGCATGGAAATATCATCATAAGCAACTAATTCCGCATGATCAACAATAGGTGTATCACAAGTATCACATGGGAATGTGAAAGAAGCATATGACATAGCAATATGATCATCCAACTCATGCAAGCACTCACAAATCATCATGTCCACTAGTGGGATCATGGCATCATCAACACCTATATAGGTACCTTTGTAGTCCGACTCATTTGAGGTAGGTGTTGTGGAAGTAGTAGGCTCCATGTGGCCTCCATGTTCATCTTCAAGCAAGCATGGTGTGATATCATCATCTTCATGCACCATGTACATCTTCTCCATGATCGGCGTCTCGTCATCCATGGAACCTAATGAGACATAAGAGAACACACTAGAGGTAGAGGGTAAGTTGTTAGAATTCGAAATGGCCTCACATGACCTATCAACTACCACTCTCATCTCACTCGGTGTATCACTCATGCTCTCGAAGTGTATGCACTCAAGCTCACATATAGTGGATGCACTCATCTCACATATAGTGGAGTCGCTCATCTCACATATAGTGGAGTCCCTCATCTCCATGGCAATGACGTCGTCGATGTCCGAGCAACCTAGCAAAGAGGAAGACAACACAAGTGGAGTAGAGGTTAAGTTGTTAGAAATCAAAGTGTCCTCACTCGACTCATGGGGTGTGTCACTCTTGCTCTCAAGGTGTTTGAAGTAGGATTTGCACTCGGCTTTGTCTTGGAGGGTCATTGTGGCTTCTCGAGCATCTAGCTCGGCAAAGTAGGCTCTCATCTCGGCTTGTTCTTGTGGTGTCATTTTGGGTGGCTCTCACTAGGATGGGTGTATGTATGGTGGAAAGAGAACTACCAAAAGGTCAAAACTCACAACAAAATCGAGAAAATGGTTCAAGTTAGAGAATAACCGATATGTACTCACACACACACACTCAAAGCACACGCAAAAGGCTAAGAACTCTATATGGTGGTAGGTGCGGAAGTGGATAGCAAACGAAAAGAACCAAAGAAAATGTCTATTGTCAAATGTGGGTAAGATCCAAAGTCAAATGTCAAAAGCGGTGATCTATGTCAAGGAAACACGGAAACACACACAAGGAAGAACAATGGGGTTAGCGCGACCAAGGAAGTGAGCAAGTAACAAGATGGTCCTAACGAAGACTATTAGCTCGGTGTCACGCCAACACAAGAGAGACCGTAGCTCGGTTGCATATGAGAGAAGCAACTAGATTTGCACAAGATGTCACTCTTCTCTTTTCTCTCTTAGTGCTTACAAGCTTTGCACTCCTTTGTATCGGTGGACACACACTCCTTTTTCTATTTCTTTTTTCTTTTCATTTTTTTCACTTTTTTTTCTATGCTTAAAAGCTTTATTTTTTTTTATCTATGTCACACTTTTTCTTCTTTTGTGTATCTTTCTCACCGAGCTTGCTTCAGAGCTTTGCTCAACACAACGCACACACACACCCTCTCACGGTCGTGACACTTGTGCAATGTTTTGCAACACTCGGAAAGCCACTCTCAATGGGATGGGTACACAAAGAAAGAAAAGGGCTACAAGGGTGGCAAGTTATACCTATTGATGTTAGGCGGTGTCAAGCACACAAACTTGCGATGATCGAGGTGGTGTCAATGATCGTGTCGAAGTTGCGCCGGAATCCGGGGTGCCAAAGGTGTCGTCGCGGTGTTGGTGTAAGCGCGGAAGCGGAATAGACAACCAATGCACTCCAAATCGGAAACCGGGCAAATTAAGTCAATGCCCGAAAAGTTGGGTCAAAACGAGCGGTCAAAAGTTGGGTTCCAAAAATGGAGTCGTTGGAGGATGTTGTTAAAGTTTGGAGTCAAACGAGCTCCGGAAATTTGTCAAAATTTGGGGCAAAAAGAGGAGTCAAATGGGCTCGGGAAAATTGTCAAAATTTGGAGTCAAGATGGTGGAATTATGGTCAAAATTTGAGGTCAAACGCGCTCCAAAAAGTTGTCAAAAGTTGCTGAAATTTGGGTCAAAAAATGCGCCGGGCGGAAGTTTCGACCTACTTCCGGCCAACTTCCGAAAATGCACCAAATGGAACCAGGGGTTACTGCGAGCTGATTTGCTATTTTCGGAACTAGAGCGGAACAAGACCGGAAGTTTCGGGTGGCCGGTACTACCGCAGAATTTCGCCGGAAGTTCCGGTTGGAGATTTTTTTTCCTGGGAAATTTCTGTAGATGCGTGGGGAAAATCTTGCACGAATTGGGCGGATTCTGGACGAAATCGAAACGGGGCCGTGCCAGGTGATTGCGGCTGCGCGGATTGTCACTGGCGCTGTGCGTGGTGCGCGCGTATGGTTAGCAGCGAGCGGAGCGGGAGCTTGCGTTGATGGAAATTGGGGTATTGCCGCGCGTGGCCTAGGTGGTTGCTGGCGCGCGCGCAGGAGTGGACCGTGTCCAGGGCGAGCGGGGCGCCGGATGCGGCCAGGCGGTGATTGCGCGCTTGGGCAGTTGCTGCGAGTGGATCGAGGCGAGGCGTGAGGCGCGGTCGAGGCGGGCGTGATGTGCTGGCGAGCGGGTTGGGCGGGCGGCAGCGCGTGGCAGTTGTGCGAGCGGAAAGGCGGGCGGGTGGAGCTGCTGGTGGGCTAGGCGGCGGTGCAGCGCTGGTGGAGGTTGGCGTGCGGTGGTTGTGGAGCGGGCCTGGAGGCTTGGGATCGAGCGCCCGCGAGCGTGAGTTGCGGGGGAGCTGGGGGAAACTGCTCGCTAGCGCGTGCGCGCTTCGGAGTACCGATTCGCTATAGGGGTTTCTTAGTGGGCTCTGCCCAATTTCTTTTTCGTTGGATGTTTCGTTACGCTTGTTCCCTTCAGACATAGCTTGTTCCTACATTGTTTCTTTCTTCCATTTTTCTCGCTGGTAGTTGTTCCGCGAGGTGGTTCTTCTCGCCGCCGCCACCTATCCCGCGCCCTACTGTTTCCGGCATGTCTTTGCCGCCCCCCGCTCGCATTTCCGTCGAATCGCCGCCCGCTCGTCCCGAATCGCGCGATTGTTCCCCTTCCCCGTCGAGCATCTCTGCCGCGCCGCTTCCCGTCTCGCCTAACCTGTCGTCGCTGCCGCTTGCGCCGCTCGTTTCTAGGGTCTAGGGTTTCTGGTGCGGCCTCTCGTCCCGCATCGCACGGAAGGTCCGCATCTCCGTCGAGCTCCTCCGCCGCGCTGCTTCCCGTCTCGCCTAACATGTCGTCGATTTCCGAATAAGTCGTTTCTTCTCATTCTTCGCGCTGTACCTATGGGAGGTTCGATTTTCTATCATTTTTGTTGCAGATTATTTTCTATTGTTAATAAGGGTTATAGTCATTATGTTACTGTCAATTATCTTATAAGAATTGTTTTTATTTGTAAGGGTGTTTTATTATGTTTCTGCTTGCTTTTCTACTGTAGTTAGGCTCAAATTTGCACTTCATGTTCTGCTACGAAATCAGAATTAATTTTTTATGGTCCCTATATGTGTTAAAATAATTTATACTCTCCAGATATGCCTTCTGTAGAAGATGATCTAGGTGATGATCCTGCTGTCCGTTTTAAGATGAGGTTTTCTGTTCGACGCTTCGAGGCTGCAATGAAATGTCTTACACCAAAACAGGTTGGATTTGTGGTGAAATATGGATATGAACCTATTCTCGAGCTCAAACACAAGGTTGTTTTTCCTATGGTCATTATTGATTGGGTAATGGATAATATGGTGCCTGAGCTTGCTATGTTTCCTCATGAACATAAACGCATAAACTTCGACAAGAATATGATGCAGCAGTTTGTTGGAATCCCTGCAGGTATTTTATTTGTTTTTGTTCAACAAGATGGTGCATGCGCAGTTTTGTTTGCTGGTTGATGTCTACTGTCTTATGTATAATTGTCCTTTTTTAATTTTAGGTGGTACCATAGCAAAATTATCTAGCAAGGACTCTGTTATAGTAGATAAGGTAAATTTGCTGAAGGCGAAGTACATGGGTACTGGTAACAAAATCTTCATGAGAACGCTTATTAATCAACTCAAAGGTGACGAGGATGAGGAATCATTTATGAGGACTTTCATAATGGTTCTTCTGGGGACTATTCTTTGCCCATCCACATCTGATACCGTTGATTGGAAGTTTCTTTATTCGCTAACTGATCTAGCTACGATGACTAGTGTTGACTGGGCTGCTCTTTCGCTTCAAGTGTTGCTCAATGAAGTTGCAAATTTTTAAAAAAAATTGTTGAATTTTCCTAATGGCATCCCAAGTACAGCAATATATGTTGGTGGCTGCCTTCCCTTTCTAGCAGTAAGTAGAAAGCAAAACTCCATTTTCATTTTTGTGTTCAAGCTGGTTTTGTATCTTTTTTTTTGGTGTAGGCTGACATTAATTATTTTCGTTTTTTCCTTTTTTGTAGGTTGTTTACATGGACTTCTTGGAACTAAATGCATGCTCTATTCAGCACAATATTGACTATGGTGTTCCAAGGTTATTCCATGTTGACAATGCTGACTTCAAGCTTCTTATTCAGTTTGATAGAATTCAATGTTCAGGAAGGGTTTGTTTCGGAGCAATCGATGTAAGCTTTTTTATGTTGTCCAATGTATTACGGCATGTTTTCATCTATTTTTTCTGTTGATCTTGTTTATGATATTCTTTCTTTCCCTTTTTTGGTTTTACAATGTGCAGTTTAGGGAGAAGTCGTGTACTCCTTACGGTAATCTTCAATTTGAAGAATTCTTGGTTAGTCAGTCCAAGCGGCAGCAGTTAGTATTGGCTTCTCTTGGTTATACTGAAACAGAAATGAATTCAGATGTGCCAAGTTCAAATGTGCCAAGTTCTAGCCAGGATAATATGAATTCAGATCCATTTAATGTGTACTCAAACAATCGTGGGGATATACCTCTGCATGTTAGTTCCTCTGCATATTTCTATATCTCATGTACCTTTTATATAAGTTGAAGTTTTTTTGCATGCATATGTTTTTGTAGTTCATTTCCTGATTTGTCCTTTCTTCAATTTTCCATTCAGTTACAGAAAATTGTTGGTTCTATAATTAAATCAAACAAAGAGAAGATTGCTGCTGATGTTACAAAGTTGCTCGAGACAAGTTTTCATTTAATGTCCGCTGAAATCTTCTCTGCTATTTCTGAGCACTGTCAGCCACCTCAAGTTGAGACACCTTTGAAGTCACCTGCAGATGATACCCATTTCAAGGCTCATTCAACTGACACGCACTCGCAGCCTCCTACTTCTGAGACACACTTTCACCCACCTACAGGTTATACTTGAACAATCTTTGAACATTAGCACATGGAGACTTGTAGAGCATACATTTTTGTCGCATATTCACTGATCTTTGTAGAGCATACATTTGTTGGAGATTCCATTTTTTTTGCATGTGCTTGGTAGTGATGTAGATAATTAAGTTTCAATCCTGTCTAGAGCACACTCCTTCTTATTATTGTTCTTTTATATTTCTTTTTAGTACTACAAGCAAGTTTTGGTTTTCATATATTTTATATTTTTTCTTTTAGGTAGTGCAAGCAATATTGTTTCAAGCCCTCGAGAAGAATATTCTGCAAGTGATCATGTTCATTTTATGGACAAGGTTGAAGTAGCTGTTGTCAAGAGTTCACATTGCAATGACATTGTTTCTGAACAAGACAAGGCTCCAGCTGACTCAAATGTTACTGGTATGTTTTCTTTTTTTGTGACTTATAATAAATAATCGGTATTATGATTCTATTTTTAATTTTACTTATTTTTTGTTTCCTTAATAAATCTATGCAGGTGATAAAAGGAACTGTGATGCTGGTACTAGCTCACCTCAAGCAGACCCCCAATGTGATACTGCAATTAATGGAAATGAATCTGTGTTGGATAAAGATAAGGATGATGATGCTGGTACTAGCTCACCTCAAGCAGACCCCCAATGTGATATTGCAATGAATGATAATGAATCTGTGTTGGAAGATAAGGATGATGATGCTAGCTCTTATAATGAACCTTCTGATGTTGTTGCTGATGCTCAAGCAGATCACGCTTCTGTTCTTGATATGAAGACCCATAATGAACCTGTATTGGATGAAGGTAAGTTAAATTCTGACGTATCAGCAAGTAGTAAGTGTGTTTTTAATTGCATTTTTCTTTCTGAGTTTTCTTTTTTCTGTTTTAACAAGATGACACTCTTTTTATATGTTTTCTTCATTTTTGTAGTCGGCACGGGGGATGCAGGAACTGTTCATAGTCTTGACCCAAAGCAGCCTCCATGTCCTACTATTCCTAGTGTAGCTGATACTTTGCTAGATGCTGGTACTGCTAGTATACTTCAAGAAGATTTCCAATCTGATGTTGTTACTAAGATTCATCATGAATCTATTTTGGATAAAGAAAAGTCAAAATACGACACATCTGCAACTAGTAGGTGTTTTTCTTTTTAATTTTAATTTTTCCTATGTCATCTCTCTTTTGTAAGAAGTTCCCACTCTTATATTTTTTCTTTCTCATTTTTCTTTGTAGTTGAGTTTAAGGGTGATATTCCTGTTCATAGCGTGGACCCAGAACAGTCTCCACCTGCTAATCTTGTCATGCCAAATCAAGATGCAGTTGTTATAGTATCCAGTGCAGCTAACTTTTCTCACCCTCAGTATGATGAGTCGGCAACTTCTAGTATGTTTTTTGCATGTTTGTTGCTTTCTAAATATACTTCCATTTCATAAACTCTTCTGTATGATTAGATTTTCAAAAAAAAATTATTTCTTGTTCTTGAAGGAGAATCACTCATGAAGGCAAAAACTCTTCTTGATGATGCTACTGCTAGTCCTAAACATCTTCATTTGAAGATTCTGGTGCGAGCGTAGTTTATATATCAAGCCAAGAAATGGAAGTAAACCATTTTGTGGAAAATGTTCTCATTGGCGATGTTGCCTCAGCACCTCTCTCCTCATCACTCAATGTGGAATCTCATTCAGATACTGTTAAATCAGCAGCTAAAGGTTTTTGTCCTTTCTTTGAATTTTGCTATTTCTCTTTTTTTATGTATCATTGATATAGTTTTTTGTGTTCTGCAAGAAGTTTGATTTATCTTTTCCTCTTCTTTTTCCCTGTTTTTCTGTCAGATTGTGATGAGTCAGATGTAAATTTAGGAATTGATATCGCTATGTCGTATGCATCTGAAGATCCTAAATCTCCATTGTCTAATGATCATACACCATTATGCAGTATGTTTTTTTCCCACCTTATCTTTTTTCGTTCACCTTATCCGTTTTGTGCTTTATATGTTGATATCTAAATTTCTTGTATTCAGCTAGTAGTGATGAAGTGAAGTCAGATGATGTTTTGAAAACTGGCCCTAGTACTATTGACAAGAGAAAGCGGAAGAAAAGATATGCAAAGAGACCTTGTAATTCAGAAGAGAGGCTAAATCTCATTGTTGATCACTCTGCTGAAACTTTTTACGATAAGAATGTTGGTAAAATGTTGTTTAAAAATTCTAAGAAAATTAGAGAGACAAGGTGAGCACAGATTACCCAAACCCTTTTCTTTATAATATAGATAAGTATTGTAGCTTTCATTTTTCTTTCTAATTTTTCATTTTTTTTGTTTTCTTAGCATTATTGTGGATTTAGATGGCCACACAGTTACCTGTGAGAGGTTCTACCAATCTCTGAAACCAAGAGGAGAAATAGCTAATGAAGTCATGGATGCATTTGTGCAATTATTCAATAATCGGAACGTTAAAGTCAAAGATGACAAGAGTTCTCTAAGGAAGATTTCTTTTAGTCCATTTTTTGCGGTTTGATTTATTATCCTTTCTATCTCAATTTAATACCAATTTATGTACTTTTTTGCTCACATAGTTGTTTCTTTTAATTTTTATTTTCCCGATTTGACGAATACATCTTTCTTTTTGCAGTCGAAGCTCAATGTGCCACCTGAGAAATTCAATGCCAAATCTGTCACTAGAGAACTTGGAAAGATGAACAAGAAGTTCAACCTTGCTAAGTGTGATCTGGTATTACTTTGGGATAGCATTTTCTATTCTTTTAGCAATTTTTATCTGACTTTTGATGATGATTATAATTATTTTGATTTTTTCTTTTTTCAGTTGCATTTCCCGGTAGTGTCTGATAATCACTGGACAATAACTTCCATCAATTTGCTTTTCAAGAAAATTAACTTCCTTGACTCACTTCAAGATACTGACAAGGAGAAGAAGGCTATAATGGCTAGCAATATTGTACCTTTTTTCATCCTATATTTCTCTTTTCCACTAATTATTATTAATATTGTTTCTATTTCAAGTTTTTCATATATCATGTACATTGTTACAGGTTACAAATTTTCACAATGCATGTACTGTGAGTAAGTGCTTTAGTTTCACACTGGACAATTATGTACCAGAAATCCCGCTTAACTTGCCTCGGCAAACTACAACGTATGATTACTTTATCTTTGAACTCAGCAAACTACTAGAAATCCACAACTTCATTTTTTTATGAGTACTGATTCATCACTAATGTATTTTTTCAGTTATGATTGCGGTGTTTTCTCATTCCTTTACATGGAACATTGGGAGGGACAGGAATTCAAGATGTTTGAGTCTGTAAGTTACTTAGTTTGGGAGGAACTGTTTTTTCACATATTATATCTTTGTTTCTTACTTTTTCTAGTTTTCTCATGCATGTTTATTCTTTGTAGGCTTTGATCAGCAATGTTCGGAAAGTTGTCGCACACGCACTTGTGTCACCGGAGATGAATGATATGACTACAGAGTTGGAGAGTTTCAAGAAGCAAAGACTGTCGTGAAAATTACTGAGTCTTGGCTTGTAGAATAGTTTCTTCTATTTGATAGACCAGTAGTGGTAGCAAGATTTGCTCGGATATGTCTATATTCTTGCACATGAATATGTCATATTCATGTAATCGCATACCAGTAGTTTTTCGGAAGCTTTTGGGATATGTATATTCCCCTGTTATAGCCTAATATGGAGATGCTTTTTTTGTAAGCATGTGCCCCCTGATATTTTCTTGTTAACTCCCTTTTAAACCTTTATTATATTTCATCAGTGTTGAATGATGTCTGTGGGGAAACCATTTATATAGTGCCTATTCTTTTTTTTTGACAAGGATGTTATTTGTGCCTAGATGAGATTGTTTTGGATAGTAAAGCTTCGAGTTACTTTTTCTTGTTTTGTAATTGACTTAGTTTGTACTCATTATAATAGGTTGGAGACTGTTAGCGTGCCGGCTGTTTGTCGGAGTAATAATAGTAATCCCTGCTTTTTCTGTCGACTGACAGTGTGTCTTCTTAAGAAGGACAGAGTCCGGAGGCTGATTAGGATGAAGCCGCTTCCGTTTTTTGAGCGATGATTTCGGAATTAGATTGTGTTATATGTGTATTATGTTCATGAGCATGGCTCTCTGTTCATTTTTGAGGATAAATATTCTTTAATTTTTTTTCCAAATGCAAAGGAATTTTTTCATTTTAACATGATGCAAATATATTTGAAATGTGAATGCATCGCACAGTGCCATCTTTTTTACCGCACAATGCCATCTAAATATAGGTTTCTCACATATCGTGCCTTCTAAATTCCTCCATCCCCATAGTCCCTTGTAAAAATTTATCACCCCATGGAATTCTCACCACCGCAATAGTGTCTTCATTTTTCTGGCCGCATGGAGCTTTTCTAAATATAGATGACCACACATTGAGTATTTTATTCTGGACCGCATAACACATTCTAAAAATAGAATGAGAACAAGTCTTGTAATTTTTCCTGACCGCATAGTATTATCTATTAGTTGACCGCACAAATCCTTCTAATTATTTCTCACCGCACAATGCTTTTCTATTTTTCTCTAACCGCATATTGTCTTCTAATAATAGACAATTTTTCCACTATAAATATGTCTACTCGTTACTGTATCTCGTCACTTCATCATATTTCTATTTGCTGGTGCTCATTTGCGCTCCTTGTGCTGCCTTTGTAAGTTTTTTGTAAGGACTCTGTTTTTCAATATGAATTCACTGCATCATTAATACTGATGTTTTTGTAAGGAATAGTTTTTCACTGAATTAATTGTATGTGTCAAGTATACTGTACCTTTTTGAACTAGTTTTGTGGGGCATCTTTTTTTGGGACGACACATTTGCTTTTCTAAAAAAGCAGACACCATGCATAGTGCCTTATAATTTTTCCCCACCATATACTACCTTCTAAAAATAGATCATTGTATGGATTTCTTTTTTCTGATCGCATAATGTCTTATAATATGAGATTATTTTTCCACTTAAAAAATATGTCTTCTTTTTACCATATCTTTGTCACTTCATCATATCTATTTGTCGCTCATTTGATCAAATTCAGTGTTTGCTCCTCATGATTTTTGTAATAAGAACTATTTGTATGATCTTTTTTCCTACTTTTAATATGTTTCCTTTTTTGTGTAGCTTTGTCTACTGCTGAAGGTATGGGTTCATGCTCGGAATGCTCCCAACCCAGAAACTTGTGCACCCGGCCATCTAGATATTGTACAGAGTTTTCTGTCAAGATGTTGGCAGAAGATTTCGAAGAATATTCTGTACGTATTTTTTTATAAAAGTTTTCATAATTTATTTCATAAAAAGTTTATTTTGTACTTATCTTATTTGTTCTTAAAAAATCTATGCAGATTCTCCCTTGCTGTTACTATACAAGGATTAAATTTTATGTCCATCAAAAATAATGAAAGTTGTAGGTAGACCAGCCCCCCACTTGCATGCACCTGATGATGTCTTCACAACACATCATCTATTATTGGATGATTGCGATACATACTTTTCCATCGAAGGACCTTATTATTTGTCCTTGTTAGAAGCATTTCGTATCACTGCTGGAGATACGATCAAATTTTCATATGATGAAGATGAAGACATCTTTAATGTCTCCGTTATTGTTGGAATAGATCAACCAAAATATTGGTTTGGATTCCCTGGTAATTTTATTTTTATCTTTGTATCATTAATTTTTTAATTTTTTCTTTTTTTTCACTACTAATTATAGGATATTTTTTCTTTGATAGAGTGCCATAACCTACCCGATGATTGTGAAGAAGCGTTCCGTAGCACTTTTTTCATGGAAGCAACAGATGTTTCCCAAGCAGAAATGAACAGACTTGTCACTCGCTATAGGGAGTACATGAGTAGTCAGCATTATCACAACAATGCTCCTAATTTCATTATTCACAGGCTAGTGAGTAGTGAATACGCCTGTTGGGTTAGTTTTTTTCTTTTTTACAATTGTTGTTATTATTCTTATTTGTAATTTTTTCTTAATCGTTTTTTTTCTCATCACTAGTTTTGAGAAATTTTTTTTTTATGATCCTGTAGGTAGTTCCATTCAAAGCTAGCAAAAGTAATGTTGTTCTAAAAAGGAAGGGCGATTGTATTTATGCATACAATCAATATTCTGTCCAAGGAACTTACAAAATAAGAGACGATGGCACTATCATTTTCCGTGAACACTGGGCTGATTTACGGGTGGACAACAACATATTACCAGGAGACTTATTCATTGCAAGGGTGGTGGCTAATAGAAGTTACATAGGACTGGATATTCATATTATTTGGAAAGAGAAGAATTTCTTCTATTTATAATAGTAGTTTTTTCTCTATTTTTTTGTAATAATTTTAATCTTTTTTTTAGAGTTGTATTTCAAGAAGATTGGTATTTTTATTTCTCCAACTTGTAATAATTGTTTTTTTTGTTTTCTACAACCTTAGTATTTGTTGCATGTATTCCCTAATTTATTTCACAACCCAAGTTGTGTTTCCTTCATTTTTTTTATCTTGTTGGTACAACTGTAATCCAAGTATTTCTGTGGTTTGTTTTCCTTCTTGTAACCCGTCAGTTTTATGTTCCATGCAGTCACATAGGTTGTCCCAATATAGTAATGTATTTTTTTGTTTCCTCCTAATCATGTGTTTTTGTTCCTTAAGTTTTTGTTCCAACATATTGTTGTTTTTGTTCCTACCTTTCTTGTGCTTTTGTTCCTTCATATCTCTGATCATGAGGTTTGTTCCTTCAGAACCTTTTTGTTTGTTCCACTTTATATTATCATGTTTGTTCCAAATCATACGTAGGTGTTTTTTTTTCACCCGCATGTTATCATGTTGTTCCATGTGATCTCACTTTTCTGTTCCTCCTAGTCATGAAATTTTGTTCCTTCACGACCCTACTATTTGTTCCATTAATTGTTATGTTGTTCCTACTAATCCCAAAATTTTGTTCCATCATGTTGCTATCGTTTATTCCTCTCAGCCATGTGGTTTGTTCCTTTTTAGAACATTAGTTTTGTTCCAATGTGTTACTATTTTTTTAGAACATTAGTTTTGTCACATAGGTTGTCCCAATATATTAATGTATTTTTTTGTTTCCTCCTAATCATGTGTTTTTGTTCCTTAAGTTTTTGTTCCAACATATTGTTGTTTTTGTTCTTACCTTTCTTGTGCTTTTTTTTTCCTTCATATCTCTGATCATGAGGTTTGTTTCTTCACAACCTTTTTGTTTGTTCCATTTTTATATTATCATGTTTGTTCCAAATCATACGTAGGTGTTTTTTTTTCACCCGCATGTTATCATGTTGTTCCATGTGATCCCACTTTTCTGTTCCTCCTAGTCATGAAATTTTGTTCCTTCACGACCCTATTATTTGTTCCATTAATTGTTATGTTGTTCCTACTAATCCCAAAATTTTGTTCCATCATGTTGCTATCGTTTATTCCTCTCAGCCATGTGGTTTGTTCCTTTTTAGAACATTAGTTTTGTTCCAATGTGTTACTATTTTATGTTCCATGTCACACATGTTGTTCGAATATTGTTTTTTGTCTTTGTTTCCTCCCAATCATGTGTTTTTGTTCCCTAGGTGCTTCTTCCAACATGTTTTGTTTTTTCTTCCTACCTATCATGTGGTTTTGTTCCTTAAGTTTTTGTTCCTTAACTTTTTGTTTCAACATATTTTTGTTTTTGTTCCTACCTATCATGTGCTTTTGTTCCTTCATATCCCTGTTCGTGAGGTTTGTTCCTTCACAAACAAAAGTTGGTTCCAACACGTTGTTGTTGTTTGTTCCTCTCAGCCATGTGGTTTGTTCCTTTTAGATCATTAGGTTTGTTCCAATGTGTTACTTTTTTATGTTCCATGCAGTCACATATGTTGTTCCAATATTTGTATTGTCTTTTGTTTCCTCCCAATCATGTGTTTTTGTCCCCTAGGTGCTTGTTCCGACATGTTTGGTTTTTGTTTCCTACCTATCATGTGCTTTTGTTCATTAAGTTTTTGTTCCTTAACTTTTTGTTCCAACATATTTTTGTTTTTGTTCCTACCTATCATGTGTTTTTGTTCCTTAACTTTTTGTTCCAACATATTTTTGTTATTTCTCTCGTTCGATTCTTGGGGAAAGTTTCCGGTTTGGGGTCTTCTTGCGTCCGAGTTCCTTATCCGTTCGGTGGGTACTCGAGTGGGCTGTTCTTCCTACCTATCATGTGTTTTTGTTCCTTCATATCCCTGTTCATGAGGTTTGTTCCTTCACAACCAAAAGTTGGTTCCAACACGTTGTTGTTGTTTGTTCCTCTCAGCCATGTGGTTTGTTCCTTTTAGATCATTAGGTTTGTTCCAATGTGTTACTATTTTTATGTTCCATGCAGTCACATATGTTGTTCCAATATTTGTATTGTCCCCTAGGTGCTTGTTCCAACATGTTTTCTTTTTGTTCCTACCTATCATGTGCTTTTTGTTCCTTAAGTTTTTGTTCCTTAACTTTTTGTTCTAACATATTTTTGTTTTTGTTCCTACCTATCATGTGTTTTTGTTCCTTCATATCCCTGTTCATGAGGTTTGTTCCTTCACAACAAAAATTTGGTTCCAACACGTTGATGTTGTTTGTTCGTCTCATCCATGTGGTTTGTTCCTTTTAGAACATTAGGTTTTTGTTCCAATGTGTTACTATTTTATGTTTCATGCAGTCACATATGTTGTTCCAACATTGTATTGTATTTGTTCCATCCCAATCATGTGTTTTTGTTCCCTAGGTGTTTGTTCCAACATGTTTTGTTTTTTGTTCCTACCTATCATGTGATATTGTTCCTTAAGTTTTTGTTCCTTAACTTTTTCTTCCAACATATTTTTTGTTTTTGTTCCTATCATGTGGTTTTGTTCCTTCATATCCCTGATCATGAGGTTTGTTCCTTCACAACCAAAATTCTTTTCCAATATGTTGTTTGTCGTTTGTTACTATCAGCCATGTGGTTTGTTCCTTTTTAGAACATTAGTTTTGTTCCAACGTGTTACTATTTTTATGTTCCATGCAGTCACATATGTTGTTCCAATATTTGTATTGTCTTTTGTTTCCTCCCAATCATGTGTTTTTGTCCGCTAGGTGCTTGTTCCAACATGTTTTGTTCTTGTTCATACCTATCATGTGGTTTTGTTCCTTAAGTTTTTGTTCCAATATATTTTTTGTTTTTGTTCCAACCTATCATGTGCTTTTGTTCCTTCATATCCCTGTTCATGAGGTTTGTTCCTTCACAACCAAAAGTTGGTTCCAACACGTTGCTGTTGTTTGTTCCTCTCAACCATGTGGTTTGTTCCTTTTAGAACATTTTGGTTTATTCCAATGTGTTACTATTTATGTTTCATGCAGTCACATATGTTGCTCCAACATTGTATTGTCTTTGTTCCCTCCCAATCATGTGTTTTTGTTCCCTAGGTGTTTGGTCCAACATGTTTTGTTTTTTGTTCCTACCTATCATGTGGTTTTGTTCCTTAACTTTTTGTTCCAACATATTTTTGATTTTTGTTCCTATCATGTGGTTTTGTTCCTTCATATCCTTGATCATGAGGTTTGTTCCTTCACAACCAAAAGTCTATTCCAACATGTTGTTTGTCGTTTGTTACTATGAGTCATGTGGTTTGTTTCTTTCTAGGACATTAGGTTTGTTCCAATGTGTTACTACTTTTGTTCCATACAATCACATATGTTGTTCCAATATTGTATTGTTTTTGTTTCCTCCCAATCATGTGTTTTTGTTCCTACCTATCATGTGGTTTGTTCCTTCATATCCCTCGTCGTGAGTTTTGTTCCTTCACAACCCTTTGTTTGTTCCAAATCATCCTAAAAGTTGTTCCACCAATTGTGCAGCGGTGGTGGCGGGTGGGCTTTTTGGTGGACGCGGCGCTGGGGCTTCCCGCACGGGGCGTGCTGTGGGGCCCGCCACTGTGTTTTTTGTTGTTCCATGTGATCCCACTTTTCTGTTCCTTCTAGTCATGAGATTTTGTTCCTTCACAACCATACTAATGTTCCCTTCAAATTGTTTTATGTTGTTCCTAGTAATCCCAAAAGTTTTGTTCAATAATGTTTGCGGTCGTTTTTTCCTCTCAGCCATTTGGTTTGTTCCTTTTCAGAACACTAGTTTTGTTTCCAATGTGTTACTACTTTTGTTCCATGCAATCACTTTGGTTGTTCCAATATGGTATTTTTTGTTCCTTAGGTGTTTGTTCTAAAATGTTTTTTGTTCTACTCATGAGACTGTGTTCCTTCACAACCCTACTATTGTTCCATTCAAATTGTTTTGTTGTTCCTAGTAATCCCAAAGTTATGTTCCAACATGTTGTTGTCGTTTGTTACTATCAGCCATGTTGTTTGTTCCTTTTAGAACACTAGGTGACATGGGCATACCCTTCGGGTACCCATTATTAGTATACCTGGCTCGGCCCAATATGGAGAAGACCCAATATGGAGAAGGCCCAACAAGGCAACCCGAAGAAGTAGTCGACTAGGACTCTTGTAAAACCCTAGGCTGGTTGCATATATAAAGCTAGCCAGGGCACCCGAAATAAGGAGGCCAAGATATAGACATAGAGATAGACAACATAGCTACGCCGATGGCGGCACCCTGTAAAGATACTTGTGTTCATATAGTGGATTGCTAGCAGCACGTAGGGATCCTCCACCGAGGGGACCCGAAGCTGGGTACGTCGTGTGCCTAATCTCGTCCCCGGAATCTCCATCGTCGCTCTTCCCGAAAACCCTAGTCTACAATACGTAGGCATTGCCGAGGTGATCCCTCGTCAATTGGCGCCGTCTGTGGGAATCGCGGCGACTGGATTTTGTCATCCGGGCGGGATCCGTCGACTTTGTCATCAGCAACGTACGGATTGCATCTGGCTTTCGGTTCATCATCATCAATCGGCTGGTTTTCGTCGGTATAGCTTATCACGGATGCTCATGGCCGCGCGGCAGCGTGCTTCAAGTCCAGGCTCAAAATCAGGAAGTACTACACGTGGAGGAGTTGCTACACGAAACAAATCGTGTTGGCCCAGACTAGTAAAGACCGGATCGGAACCTTCCTAACACCACAAGAAAGCTGATGGATTTTTTCTATCTGCTCAATCTCATCTCCTTTGTTTCTCCGTAAAGTACCACTTCAATTATTATTATATCACTTCTAATGTTTTACGTGTTGTCTCTTCCTACGTACCTGAGGATTCTGTTCATAAAAGTGGAATTAGAGGTCATCGGGCGCTGACCAGTGCATATCAGCCAGCACGTCTGCGTCGTGAATTCGTAATCCGACAAAAAATAATCAGGTGCTATATTTCCAATTTATTATTATTTATAAAATTTATTTCGTTAAATTCGGCTCGTACCATTACTTGCTCGCAGAATTTTTTGCGCCGTAATATAACTGCAGATTGGAACAAAGTTTCGACTACTCTACCTGGTCGACCGCACCCGCCGACTGGATTTCGTTATCTGGGCGGGATCTTCCACGTCGACTCCGCCACACCCGATTAAAAAGCTAAGTGTTCCTCTTTCGAGAGTTAATTGTTGTTTACTTACGCTGCACCGATAGTCGAGGGTTGCGGCATTGCATTATCACCAAAATACACCCGACATTAGGGGCTGTTCCATTACTTCGTTACCGCAAATATACTCGGTTACTTGGTGAATTTCTTTTCTTCGGCTTAGTGGAAGTATCTTCTCCGGACCAATGGAATTATCTCTTTCGGCTCAGTGGATTTACCTTCTTTGGCTCAGTGGATTCATATTCTTCGGCTTATTGGATTTTGTCTTCGTCGGATTCATCTTATAAGATTCATCTATATGGATATTACTGGTTTACTCTTATACAACATTGCCCGAGGCATTTCGGCGGATTCATCTTTTATGGTTATTACTGAATTATTCGGGTCAATGGATTCATCCTCTATGATATCAGCGGATTCATCTTCTATGATTATTACTGAATTATTCGGGTCAATGGATTCATCTTCTATGATATCAGCGGATTTATCTTCTATGATTATTACTGAATTCTTTGGGCCAATGGATTCATCCTCTATGATATCGACGGATTTATCTTCAATATATGTTCTATATTTAATGGCATCTTCAATATGGATTCATCTAAAATACTTCATCTGGGATTCATCTTCGTATATTATTGTCTATGGCTTCATCTTAAATGGCTTCACCAAATATGACGCCGCGACTCCATCAACTTATTTCGGTGACACGGATAATACTCGGGGGCTCGACAACGATTTCGCCTCGGGTCACGACTGCGACACAACAATCATGACATCACCTCAGCAACGCTCGGGGGCTCGGCTATTTCTTCATCAACAATTTCGCGGCATCCACTTTTGCTATTTGATGGTTTCTACTTTGGCGAGATTTCTTCTCTACACTCGAAGATTTCATCATGCATCAGCTTCGTCGTGTCCAAAAAGTTAAGTGTTCTTTTATTTTGCACAAAGTTGATTATCATTTACTTTTGCCGCACCCGACGCTCGGGGGCTGCGCGACATATATTCACTTTATATATCATCGAATCCGAGCATCTGACACCGCATGCGAAAAAGAGAGTCAAAGAAAAGATAGAAAAAGTTTGTTTATTTATGCAGGAGAAAGCCGACGAAATTGTCTACAAAAGAGAACCCGACGAAATTGTCTACAGGGAGAACTCGACGAAATCTTCTTCAAAGAGGAACCCGACGAAATCAAAAGAGTACCCAACGAAATTGTCTTCAAGAGGGAAGCCGACGAATTCAAAAAAGTACCCGACGAAATCTTGAGAGAACCCGACGAAATTTTATTCATGGAGGTCTCGACAAATTATCTCCAAGAAGGTCCCGAAGAATTGTTCTCAAATAGGACCCGAAGAAATTTTCCTGAAGAAGGAACCCGAAGAATTGTCCTCAAGGAGGACCCGAAGAAATTTTCCTGAGAGAAGAACTCAACGAAATTTTCATTAAAAAAAAAGAAAGAAAAAAGAGGATGGACAAATCTTCGGGTCCATTGACTCGTCATTTGTTCTGAGCAAGAGTATCGGCGATATGCCTGACGACAATATAGAAGAATCCAATATATTCGGCTGTCTCATTACACCCGAGAGAAAAATAGAAGAACCCGCAAAATGGGTCATTGCATCAGCCGAACAAGGCACTCGACAATATATTCTCAGAACGCCAAAGTTGCGATCAATTTCTGAATGCCGCAAATTTGCGAAGGTAAGACCCCAGATCCGTTCTGGGCGTGGCATCGCCAAAGACTGCGCTCTGCTACTTTTATCCGTATCAACGGATACGAAGAAAATCCTAACGGACGCGTTAGGTACCCGATAAATATGACTGGGACTCGACGAATGGTAAGACCTTAAGCGGCACTGTCGAAGTTTACACCGGTATCCCGAGATCATGTCCAGGGACGTGATCTTGAAGTAGGTTTTGCGGATTGCCACTAGAGCAGTTAACTAGTACCTGATCCGTCAGATGAACTAGCCCCAACTACCATTATCCCTGTACAATATAGAGATCAATGTCAAATAAAAGTAGCAATGGCCTGGATTCGATAAAAAGAGGGGCTGCGCCAAGTTCTTTATCGAGTAGTACAACTTGAGCCTATGCCTAGGTGCAAGCACCTGCCCATAGGCTCGGGGGCTACTCTTATCAAGAGCATTGTTCACTCTCCCGACAAGATACAAGAGGAAAAATTATGGGGTCGATTAAAAGCAAGTTGAGCCTACACCCAAGTGCAAACACTTGGCTGTAGCCTCGGGGGCTACTCCATCGGGAGCGCTGGTCGCGCACCCGATAGAAAATTAACTTCGACAACATCTACGACAATTAAGGTTTGTAGACTCAACTCGATTCTACGACTCGAGTGGAGCCTACTCCCATCGGGAGCACATGGATTTCATCAAGTTTTCCAGAAATATAGTTAAGTTCTTCATCGAGTAGTACAACTTGAGTCTATGCCCAAGTGCAAGCACTTGCCCATAGACTCGGGGGCTACTCCCATCGGGAGCGCTGCCGCGCACCCGATAGAAAATTAACTTCGAGAATCGTCGACATCATCTACGCTACACATGATCTACGGCATGGACCTCGCCTTGTATTTTCTTCGACTTCGGAGATGGTTATGCTTGGAGTTTCTACGCAAGTCTTCGACTTCCCTATAAACTCGGGGGCTACTGACATGGGCATACCCTTCGGGTACCCATTATTAGTATACCTGGCTCGGCCCAATATGGAGAAGACCCAATATGGAGAAGGCCCAACAAGGCAACCCGAAGAAGTAGTCGACTAGGACTCTTGTAAAACCCTAGGCTGGTTGCATATATAAAGCTAGCCAGGGCACCCGAAATAAGGAGGCCAAGATATAGACATAGAGATAGACAACATAGCTACGCCGATGGCGGCACCCTGTAAAGATACTTGTGTTCATATAGTGGATTGCTAGCAGCACGTAGGGATCCTCCACCGAGGGGACCCGAAGCTGGGTACGTCGTGTGCCTAATCTCGTCCCCGGAATCTCCATCGTCGCTCTTCCCGAAAACCCTAGTCTACAATACGTAGGCATTGCCGAGGTGATCCCTCGTCACTAGGGTTGTTCCAATGTGTTTCTATTTTTTGTTCCATTCTTTATGTACAATTTTGCCTGTATTTTTTACCACAGGTAAAAAGTTTATGTCATTTTTAACTAATATAAAAAATTATTTGGAAATTACATTTTTATATTAATTAGTTTTTTTACATATTTTTGTTTTTATTCTCACTTTTAATTCTCATATTCTATCTAAGGGGAAACTCCATTTATTGCTATGATTATTACATTGCAATTTTTACACTATTCATTCAATATTCATTCAATATTTTCATTTTTTATTACTTCAATGAAATCTAATTTTATTTTTTAAAAAATAAAATAAAAGTCTTTTTTTTTATTCGTATATAAATCTTATGTATCATAATATGAAGTTTCCTTGTTGTTTCATCGTAAACAATCTTCTTTTCTTACAAATTTTAGCAGGGTCAAGATATTTTTTTTGTATGAAAAATATATGTTTTTTTTATGTATCATCTTATGCATTATTTTTGATATCAAGGGAACGCCTTTTTTGGATTATGTTCGATGAAAAAAATTAATCGTTGTTTTTATCTCAAATAATATGCTTTTTTACAACTAATTTTCAATCTATCATTTTTTTGATGATCTGACATTCTACATATATAGTATTCTGGACATAAATAAAGTTCATAATAATAGTTTGGACATACATATGAATCCCTTATATAATAGTCTGGACATACATAGCAATCACAATCATAAACTAATGTATACCAACACACAGAATATGCTTTTTGTTGCACCTCAAATATGAATGTGTATAACCTAACAGAATTATTACATATAGCCAAAATCATCAATCAAGGAAGATCACTTTTATCATCAGCATTCTTTTTTTTTGCTTTCTTCTTGTTTGTCTTCTTTTCTGATTGCCTTTTCAGTCTATCACCTTTGTCTACTGATTTGTTGCTTCTTATTGGCGGATCTTTCAGTGGTTCCTGATGAGGCGGAGCTCCTTGTGCAGGTTGTGTTTTATGCTTCAATGTGTATTTCTCTTGAAGTTTTTGTATCTCCTCCAAGAACTCTTTGCTGCTGTTGGCATCTTTGCATACTTCTGCACACAAGTCTGACACCTTGTTCATTACAATTGCATACCTCATTGATACCTGTGAGCTTTCACTACCTGCGCCTTCATCAATCATTCTTTTCTTGTGTTTGAGTAATTCAGTTTCTCTATATTCTTTGGTCCATCGCTTGTTGATGTAATGATCTGGGATTTGATTTATGTCAAACTGTGTGAAGAGTCGTAAAACATGACAACACAGTATGCCATCTCGTTCAAACTTCCCACAGATGCAATCAAACAACTCTTTTGTTCTGTCAACTTCTACACGGAAAGACTGCTGATAGAATTCTTGCCCTTTGTAGCTGAAATTCTTCTTCAGGTTATAAATTTTGTTTTCTTCTATTACTTCAACTCCGAAGGCAGTTGAATTGTGCATTTCGTCTTAGAACTTGAAGAAAATTCCCCGAGTGTAGATCTTTCCAGCATGTTTTTCGACAAGGTTGTGGCCCCAATATATTGGCTCGAGACCAATCGATACAAATCTGTCATCATTTTCCGCTTCAATGATTGTTTCTTGAAACAACTCGTACTGGACAAGGAATGTTTCTAGTGTGTCCTTGCGCTTCACGTAATCCTTGAATATGGAATTCATCCCTTCGCTGCGACCTGTTGTACGGATGAAAGGGCAGAAAACTTTTCGGAAGTAAACAGGTACCCACTGTGATCTGCATTTCCACATTAAGGCAAATGTTTGCTACTTGCTGCATCGTACTTCTCAATCATGGCATTCCACTTGCTTTCAAATTCTTCAATTGTAAGTGAGTCCATGATTATATTCCTCATCTCATCTTCCATCCCTTCCCTAGCAGCCATGAAACCTCCCATTTTATCTGAACAATTGTTCATGATATGCCATAAACAAAATCTGTGCCATATTGAAAACAGAACATCATCTATTGCAGATTTAATTGCCTTGTCCTGATCAGTCATGATAATCGATGGTTTCTTTCCGTCCATGACGTCCAAAAATGTTTCCAGAGCCCATTTGAAAGTTTCTGCTGTTTGATCTTTTAGCAGTGCCCATGCGAAAACAATTGTTCGTCCTTGGCCATTGATGCCAATGAATGGGGCAAATGGCATGTTATATTTGTTTGTGGAGAAGGTGGTATCAAATGAAAGGAAATCGCCATACAGAGAATAATCCATTTTGGAGCGAGCATCAGTCCACAGAATGCTTTGGACTGTGTTGTCGTCATCAGTATCCATCTTCATCACAATTCCTTGGTTTTTTGCCTGTAGCTTCTCGACAAACTTGAGTGCATTTGCAATATCAGTGTTCTTATCTCTCTTCTCCTTCCGTTTGAGGTTCTGTATTTTCTTCTTGTTGAATGAAAGAACTTTCCTGCTTCCTTTCAAGCGACGGAATATGCTCATAATTCTTCGCGGAGGAACCCTGCAGTCTTGAAGTATCATTGACAAGTTCTTATCTTCCTCTGACATGTTCCGGTGGTTTGAAAAGAACTTAGTCAAAGATTGTGTGTTCAGACAGTCATGGTTGTTTTCAAGATTGACTGATATGAATCTCCACTGTCCATTTAGCAATTGTACTGTAACATTCATTGGGCACTGTGTTCTTTGAACTACTGACCTCTTCCTTTTCCGCTGTGTAAGATTGGGGGCATGAGTTTTCCTTGCTAAGCAGCACTAGAAAGTGATCTTCTTGTTCTTGTAGTTCCGACCTTTGACCACACCGTATCCATGCAAGTAGCCATAAATATTGAGAAACCGCTGGGACGCTTCCAATGTATCAAAGAGCATTCCAATTTCTGGTGGCCTCTCTTCACTAAGTTCTTCTCCAGTGGGAATGAATGTGTTTGAAGAGTCTTCAAATTCTGATATGTCTTCGTCGCTTTCACCATCTGGGAGTATTTTGGCCAATTGTTTAGAAGCATCATCATCATCACTTTCGTCCTGTGGAAAAAATAAGTAGTTAATGCTGGAATTTTTTGAGGGAGGGGAACTTTCATGCTGCAAGAAGATTTCTTATCTATTTTTTTCAAGTTACCTCTTCGATGTTTTTATCTTCTTCGTCACGAGATAGGAATTTCAGTACTGCTTCTGGTGCTTTCATTATGGTTGTGTCATTGATAGCAAATTTTCCAGTCTGAGACATTTTACTAGTCATATTAGTAACTCTTTTTATTTTTTACTTGTAATAATTTCATTCTAATACTTTTGTAAGCCAGTTAATACCTCTGCATTTTTCTCCTTCTCTGGATCTTTTGTCGCCAAAGGAACAACTTCATGCAAAAATTTATCTCCTTCAAGAACAATACTCTGTACAAAAAATATAAGCATCCGTTTCACTATTTTTTCTCAAAATATGCATTTTTATCTATGTTTTTTGTAAACAATGAATGAACAATTTCATGCAGCATACCTGGTCAATATTTGGCCCCAACATTTTTCCATCTTCGAAAGGCACAATCTGATTGCATGTATCCTTAAGAACTTGTGGAGACTGCAATTCTAAGGCAACCTACATCAGGTAAAACATTTTATCAATTATTTTTTTGTCCATTTTTCTCGTGGAATTACAATTCAAGAAAAATAGAACTTCGTTTATTGTACCTTCTTCCTTTTTTCCATCTCGGCATGGACAACAAACTAATCAAACTGATCTAGAAGGTCATCATTTTTGGATTGAATTTTGTCCTGCATCTCTTTCTCTACATCCTGCATATTGTGTTAAATTTGTCAGATAAACCAAGTCTGAAGTCCAATTCATCTGTTTGTCACCTTTTTTCTCTGTTCCACTTCATTACCTTGTTATCCTTGGAACAAAGTATGTTATCTCTCAGTTGTATTCCTTGATTTACAACCTGCATATGAAGAAAATAAGTAGCTGTATCTCTTTTTTTTAAACGATTTGTACATGCATTGTTTCTTCATCTTTTTACCTTCTTCAAGTTGGCGAGAATGATTTGTTTCTGCTGTGCGCCACTAGAGGATTTTCTTGGTTTAGTTTGAGGTTTCTTTGGTACCTGATCCAGATTTTTTGAATTTTGCATATCAGGGGTACTGACTTCATAGAATAACTTCACATATTATGAAAGAAGCAACCAGTAAATTTTCAGGGAATTTCATAGAATGACAAAAAAGCAAGAAGTTAATTTCCAAGAGAATCAGTGGCGCTGGTTATCTCTTCCAAGGGGATGTACTTTGATTTTTGGAATTTACCTTTGCTGAGCGAGATCCGATTTTCGGAGGTTGTTGCAGGTTTTGACTATCATGCTGGATGTTCTTATCACGAGCTACACCTCCGCCTACTGGTATATTGTTTAATTTTGGGGGAGGCTTCGATCCGAGGGGAGGATCGGGCGGCGCTTCCGCCGACTTCGCCGCCGCAGGATCCATTGTCGAACCCTCCCCCCAATATCCTTTATCTTTTGTCCTGTGCGTATTTCTTTTTTCCTTTTAGTTCGGACAAGTCATTTATGTTAATTTAATGCCAGATATGCCCATGGTGGGGCACACATGCAAGAGACATAAAGAAACTACTCGACCATGTCCAAAGGTGGCACTAGTCATTTTACCTTATCTCTTCTTCTCCCCAGATCCGCCGCTCATTTCCCGCAGTTCCCTCTCCTTTCCCAATCTCTTTTTCTTCAAGGTTTTTCCAAAGGGTTCGATGATTTCATCCGTGGCGACAACATTCTTCCTTAGTCCCAGGTTCCCCTCCCCCCACCCCCCTTTTTTGCTTTTGATTAGACCCTCGTATTTCTAATCCATTTCATACTAAGGAACTCTAACTTTTCTTTTTACACAGATCTGCGACCTAGTGTTTTTCTTCGACTCTGTTCTGCAGCACAATTGCAACAGTAGGTTCTGCAAGTGTAGGTGTTTTTCTTCGACCATATGTTTTCTGCAGATGCTAAACTGTCCATCTTTTCATTTTTTTGCAATTTGCAGTTCTAGTTAATTAAATTTCTACTATGTTCTTTTTTTAGATGGAAGAAACAGGAGGTAGAAAAAGACAACGGCAGACAAAGGGGGAATATGAGGTAAGTGAACAGGATTTAATGTTTTTTCCACTTGACAAATTAATGATTATATCATTCATGTACTTTTTAAGTTATTCTCTGTATTCTACAGAATGTCCTTGTTCTTTCATTCAACAAATTCTTCTTATTTTCTTCATTTCCTGATTTATTTTTTCAAGCCACTGAGGATATGTGTTTATGTGCATGCCAGTAAACCATTGTTTTGCAGTATTTCTTATTAATAAACCATTGTTTTGTATGACGACTTTTGGTCTAACATTGGTATGATTTTTGTATTTTAATGTCTGTATAGGTGTCAAACCATCTTAAGTTGCTCTTTGATGTTATCAAAAAGTTGACATCTGAGCAAAAAGCGATTATTGAAAATATTGGGTTCGGTACATTTCTTCAATTAGCATGCTCTGTTTTCCCAAGTGATGTTTACAATTGGTTAGCAATGTTCATAAACACAACCACTGGCTGCATCGAGTTACCTAATGGGTTCTCATTTAAATTAACAAGAGAAAGTGTTCAAGTAATTATCGGTCTTCCAATTGGTTCTAGACCGATATCTTTCACCTCTTCACCTGAAATTGTGAGGCAAGTTAACTTGGAAATTCATGGGAAGGAGTGCAGCCCTTCTATATTTGAGTTGGCAGAATTAATAGGAAATGGAATTACAGGATCTGCCTTCATAAAGTCATTTGCACTACTTGCAAATTGTGTTCTTCTCTGCCCCTCAAATCAGACTTTGCCTAGTTCTCTTCATTACACTGCTATTGTGCATGAAGATAAAATCAGTGAATATGATTGGTGCTCATACATTTTGCAATGGATTCTCTTATCTGTCAACAAGTTCCAGCTAAACTCTTATAGTGGAAGTTGTGTTGGTTGTGGGTTAATTCCAGTGGTATGTAAATGCTTTCTTCTTCTTTCTGTTTTTCAGAATTTTATTTTGGTTCTTAATCTTTTTTTTCTGTTTTAGTGGAACAAGAAATTCCTTTTTTGATTTTATTACATAACCATTATTATAATTTCTAAGTAACAAATTCCTTTTTTTTGTAGATCACTTATTTCGAGTTCCTCACGGTTTTCGAAATTGATTTTCAAAATACAATACCGCGCCTTCCTTTGTGGACAGATAATGCCATCAAACTATATTCTATTCTAGATTGTAAGGATGATTCAACCTTTGGAAAACTACCAGTAAGATAAACAAGTTCCCTCATTACTGAACTGTATGTTTTTGTAAGATAAACAAGTTGCTTTTAATATAATGTATGTCTCACAAATATCTCGTGATTTTTTTCTAGTTGAAACATCAGTGTTCAACACCCTTTGCTAATATTTACCAGAAATGCAAGCTGTCATATGTTATGCCTAAGGATGTTGTCAACTTCATAGAGAACACATACAATGAGGATGACCAACGAAAAGTAAGTTCTTAAATTCAGATATCATTTTTTGTTTTTGCTTACTTTGACAAATGTTTGAACGATTATTCAACCTTCTTTTTATGCTTTGTTTCTATCTATTGAAGGTAAAGAAAAAACTTGACATGCTTTCAAGCAATTTGCATGCAACAATCTTAAGCAACACTACGACAGCAATTTCAAACTGTGTTGATGAAGTATTGCGAGCTATCTGCAATGATGTAGAAGTAGTTGCTCCACAGAATTTCAATCCAGGCAGCATTCAATTCAAGGATTTGCTAGATGCTTCTTCCCTTAGTCCAGCAGAAGAGAAAGATCAAGGTGTCTGCAAAGAAATTGTTGTTGCTCAGGATCCAGTAACATCAACCAAAGAAATGATTAAGGAAATGATTTACCATTACATGGAAACTTCATTCCCTCCTCTTCCTGAAGTTATAATTCCTGAGTTTTCAAAGAAAGAGCTATTATCGACAACAGAAATTTTCCAAGAAGTACTTCAGAAATTGGAGGAAAGAGGAATACAGGAAGAAAGTGGCTTTCTGACCCTGTCAAATGTTGATGACTATCTTGCAAAGTCACTAGTTACAAAGCTCAACATCTCAAACTATGATGATGGATTCCAACCAATGTCTATTCTAGGTCTGTGCTATTTTTTCTTCATTTTTCTTTTTTTACTTTTCTGCTATTTTTTTTGAATACTTCCTTTTTGCTGATGGTGTTAATAAAGGTTATATACTTTTTTTCAACAGATGCTTGCAATTTTATCATGCCTGGATCAATCAAAGAAGAAGCCCCTAGAAAGGAGGAGAGAATTGATTTCTCTGGTTGGTTTGATCATCATTTACACAAAAACAGTACAGGTTAGTTCATCCAGTTTCCTTCCCTTTTCTAATTTACAAAGAGTTGGGAATTCTGTTATTTTTTTCATTATATGTATTTCCAGTTTTACCCTGCCATAATTACTTTTTGAATCTGTAATGTCTTTTTGCAGATGATGTTTCTCATAATTTTGAGCATGAAGGATTGCAAAGGAATACTGTGAATAGATTCAATGCTCGTATTCATCCAGTTTCTTTAAATGAGATGCTTGCTGGATGCTCATTACCACAACACACTGTAAACAATGGTAGTGAATTCCCAAGTTGGAGTTTCGGCGAAGAATTCGATATTGAACAGTCACCAGCCACTCCAGTTGCTTCAATGATGGCCAGGGATGATTCCACTATGTACACTGGGAAAACAACAGCTCCAAACCAATGTCTCAGTTTCAACAAGTCAACATACGAGCCATCAGTTGGTTTTCCTCAACCTTGTGCAACCACACTTCAGAAGAACACACATGTTAATGCTTTCCCGCCATTGAAGAACCTCGAAGGTCAGTACATTCTGCCAAATTGATAAAGACTATGTTTGTTTAGTTATAGTTTCAACAATGGCAGTCAATGTAGTTGACTTAATAGGTCGACAATATGTTTATGCAGATTATCAAAATACAAGCAAATCTATACAATGGTTAAATGAAAACATGGGGCAAAGAAATATGTGTTCTGTAAGAACCGCTTCTCCTTTATCTTGTCAGAGGGAAAACACTGAAGATATGCTTGCTGGAAGCACAAGTGTCAACTTCAGTAGGAACACTCATGGCTTATCTTTTAAGGAACGCGAATTCAAGCCTCAATCTTTGAAACATGTGCAAAGTGACAATACATACACATCTCAAGATTTCTATTTTGATGAGACCAAAATGGATTTAGCTGCTCCGTCATCAGAGAATATGAAAGCAACATCTTCTGGGCATCATTCAAAATTTTGGAATATGTCGAACAATGTTTCTTTTCAGCCAGCTTCTACAAGATTGAATTCAGACAAACAGATTGTCTTCTCTACCGCTCTTGAAGATGAACTTTTTAACTTATTAACTTCAAACATCAATAACATTGTTTACAGGTATTTCTTCCATGAACCAATTCACTAATATATGATTCATTGCTTACATTCATTTTTTCCTAATTTTGCTCATTGCTCAACCATTCTTTCTTCTATCTTTCAGCTCTAGAATTTTCCAAATTGGAGAAAGATGGGCTGATGAAAGAACTTTAGCATTGTGTATGTCAAATGGAGGATACCTAAACAATTATGTTATGAATGCATTTATCAAAATGATTCTCAATGATCAAAAGATGAAAGATAAATGCAGTGAAAAAATTGCTTGCTTGAAGCATATCACATCTACTGAAACTACAGTAAGTTTGCTTCACCCAAATAGTATCCTATTCAAGCATTTTCATGGCAGAATACTTCAAGCATTCCACTTTTAATTCATTTAATTCTTTTCTGCATGTCCTCATAGGAACTACTAATGGATCCAAATCTTGATTGCGAGCTTTATAAAAAATTACTAACAGAAGCAGTGGTCGGACTCAGACTCGAGCATGCTGCTTTGGTGAGTACAGATACGAAGAACACTTTTATGAAGTGCCTTCATTCTCAAATGTTTTTATTTGTTTCGATTTGTTCTTATATGTTTAGCCTACCTCAACTTTGGGATTGAAAGGCTTTGATTTTTCTTGCAATCCTGCACTGAAGTTGTGTTTTATATGTTTCATTTTGTTTTTTCTAGGTACACATACCTTGTCCTATAAACAAGCAGTGGTTCCTTGTTACTGCTAATTTTATGGACAAGTACTTTGATGTCCTCATTCCAGCTCAAAATGCAGATAACTTAATACCTACAATGGATGCAGTTGTGCATAACTTCAAAGAACTGTTCATGTTTGCTTACCCACATTGTCCAAATTTCAACATTTCCCACTTTAAAGTGAGATTTGTGTCTGTACCCAAACAAAACTTCAAGTAAGAATTCCAATTCTCTTAATTTCTTGATCTTTTCTTCTTTTTTAATTACATGTTTATGTTGTTTCTCAAGCTAATATATTTCTTTCTAACTCATAGATATGATTCGGGTTTCTTCATCCTTATCTTCATGCTGACATACAATGGTTTCGAAGTGCCTTCATTCTCAAGTGTTAGTAAAGATTTCCCATAATACTATTTTTAATAGATTTTTAAACTGCATTCTTTTCTAGTACTATATCACACATTTTAAACTGCACTTTTTTATAATACCTTTTCTCTCTGATCTAAAGGAAGACTTACCTGCTATCAAAAGGAAACTTCTATTCCAACTTGTTACTAATCAGTACAACTTAGCAAAACAAAGCAAGAGGATCAAGGAGTTCATCTCAATGAATGTATGATTTCTTTATATCCCTCTTTCTTTTATGTTCATACCCGTGACGCTATGCTTATGTATACTGTGTTAAAATACTACTATACTATGTGATTGATATAGTTGAGGGTGTACAAGTAATCAGTGAATTTGTCACAAAAAAAAGTAATCAGTGAATTTTCTTCTAATTCCAGATTTATTCAAATAATTATTTATTACCAAATTTATCCCATTTTTAAACCGCTCCATTTATCTTCAAATTGTTTTTCTTAATTCACAGGTTCCCCCAAAATGTTGAGAGCTTCACACCAACTTCTCTACATAGCAGCAAGGATGAAGAACAGGAAGTTCGTGGACATTTATTTACCATATTTTTATTTATTTTTCGCATTTTCCTGCAATTATACTTTGCAGTAATCCATGGAATTTATTCCTGAAATTATTGGTGCACATCTTCTATGTAAAGTTCTGTTCCTGTGATCTTTGCTGGATGGTCTTCATCTGAAAAGGCCACGTCACCCTTTTTTCCAATGTGGGAACAATTACGAGTTCTAGTTCTTATGGCTTACTTGTTCCTGGACGTTGGAACAATTTTACCTCTTGTTTTGTTCCATTTCTTTCGTTATATTCTTTCCGCCACGCCCGTACGGTCCAGTCAACGCAGAAGCCAACCATCCAACCCGCGCGCGTACGGTCTGGTCCCACCGATCAGGTCAACGGTCAGAGCGAAACATCCCGCAAACCAGCGAACGAACCGGTACGAGCGAAGGAAAATAGTCCCACCTCGAAACTTTAGAGGAAATCCCACCAGTTTATATACCGAGCCGCCACCATTGTTAGCACCAGCAGCCCGAACGCGCGGAAACGCGGCCCGGGAACGAAGGAACCAGGCCTAGAACTAAATGGAACAAGAGAAACATCCCGCGAGGAACAAGCGGCTGTCAAATAATTGGGCCGCGAACAAGGCCCAGCTAAGGAAATGCTTCAGCGAAGCGGATGATAGGGGGCGCGCGGGCGCGAGGGAGGAGGACCCGAGCTGGGGCGCGACCTGGCGCGATGCGGTAGGTGCGGGGCGAGCTGGTGGGCCGGCGACGGTGGAGTGGTGGGCCAGGTGGTGCTCGACGCGTGCGGGAGCGGCCGAGCGAGGTGCGGCGTGGGGCGGCTTGAGCGGAAGCTGGGCGGTAGTCAGGAGGAACAGCTGCGGGGAGGCCATGTGTGGTGCAGCGAGGAAGAAGGGACTTGACCAAATCGACCAGAGCGGAAGTTCCGGGTGTGACGGGCGGAACTTCCGGAATTACACGAATGTTTCAGATCTGGATCTGGGACGATGAACTGCACGAACAACACGAATACGAGGGCGGAAAAATGGGCGGAAAAACGCGGATTTCGTGAGGAACAGGTGGAATTGGCCGGCGAAATTTGGAGGGATGATAGATCAACACCAAAGACAACAGATCTGTGGACCAAAACCACAAAAAACGCAACAAATCCTCAGATCCAAATTCGAGCTATTTTTTGGGGAAATTTTTGGGCGAAATTGGTGGAATCGGAGGGTCAAATCCGTGGCAACCTTTGCTCAGATACCATATGATGCGGGCTAAGCCCGAGGGTGTGCCCAATCTTCACGGTTTGACCCGGGTGAGTGTGATTGCGGAGGGGATTCGCGGGGAAGTGGATGAACGCGAAGAACTCGATACAAACACACGCACACAACACAAATCGGTTATCCTCGTTGGCCCGAACCACCAACCGATAGAATTGTAAGAGAAAGACCAAAGGTAGAATCTCTTGCAAAAGATCGACAAATCCAAATAGAATTTCCAAAGAGTAAAAGACCAACTAAGAATAGAGTTGCAAAGCAAGAGATTCTCAATTGATAGAATTACTAGAATGGAAAAAGATCCGGATAAGGAGGGATACAATAGATGGTTAATCTAAGGTGGGGGTTTCCCAAATCCACTAGGGGATAATAGAGGCATAAGCCAATTCATCTAAACATCATCTCTCCCTCATGAAGGTGGGGGTAGGTGTCTATTTATAGGCAAGGGGATGAAGGGGTAAGTTACAAGCCAAAGGGGGCTGAGATCTGGCTGAGGTTCGATGGGGCGGAAGTTCCGGCCGTCCTGGGCGGAAGTTCCGGTCCTGGGCGGAAGTTCCGGCCATCAGGGGCGGAAGTTCCGGCCACAGCTCTGCTGTGCGAGCATCTTCAGTCTTGACAGCATCTGGGCGGAAGTTCCGGCGATGTTGGGCGGAAGTTCCGGCCTGGAGCGTCCAGCGCTTCTTTCTCCTTCTCTTCCATGCTTCCGTGACATCGGCCTTGCGTCCTCGGGTCTCCATGGCATCCACTCTTCCCTCCGTACTTGTCTTCGAGTTCCTATCATCAAGATATGACGGAGTATGAAGTAGTATATCGTTCCAAATAAGCGATTCGAGGCACGCGTAATGATGTAGCCCCGCCTATCGTCGACGCTACACCATGGCCAAGGAGTCCCCCAAGTGGACCAACAACACAAACCCCCGCCATATATGTCAAGGTGAACTCTTTCCTCTCTATGATCGACCTCAACACCAACTTGAATGGTATGCTACCTCATGCCTATCATCATGGTGTCTATAGGTGCCGACTTCGACAAGGACCAAGAGAGAAGGAACTCCCATGGTGCAAGGAAGAGAGAAGAAGAAGGAGGAAAGAAGAGAAGAAGGAAGAGGAAGAAGAGGCGGGAGGAGGAGGCCCAGCCGGCCCAGAGGCCGGCCAAATCGGGCCCCAGGCCGGCCAGGCCGGTCTCAGGGCCGGTCAGACCGGGCCCCAGACCGGATCCACCCCGGCGTCAACCGGCATCGTACCGACGCCAAACCGGGAAACTTTTGCGAACTTCCCGGTTGGCGGCCGGTTGACCGGCCCCTGCACCAGGCTGCCCGGCCTACAGCCCGGTTGAAACCCGGTTGACCGGATTTCACGGGACAGACTCGACCGGAAACGGCCCGAGTCGACCAACCGCGTACCTTTTCGACCCAAGTCGCCTTGTACCTCTATATAAGCACCTAGGTCATCCCCTTTACTCCTTAGACAAGATTTAGGCTTAAACATGACTTTGAGCTTTGTCTCCCTAGGGTTTCATCCCCTTTGTATCAAGGTACCCCATGTTGGATGATTGGATCTATGTGAGTGAGATTCTAGTGTAGCCCACTCTCTCTCCCTCACCGGTCTCCGTCCCCAACACCGATCTCTCACTCCGGGATTCTACCTCGAGTCTCTCCCGTGGTGATTCTATTGGCGTGGTCCATCGAGCCACGAGGGTAAGTATCGGTTGTATCGGGTTGGTGTGCGTTGTGTTCTTCGCGTTCTTCGTGTTCTTCCGCCTCTCCCTCTCTTTCCCCCTTTGAATCTTGGGTCATTCGCGAGATCGGGCCACACACGGGGTCTTAGACCTCATCACGTAAAGGAGAAGATTCACCTTTGCGTGCCGTCTTGGCGATGAAGCACATGATGCGGTGAAGACCGAAGGTCGCCCCGTATCATTCCGGTCCTTGGGGGCGGAAGTTCCGGCCATCAGGGGCGGAAGTTCCGGCCTGGAGCGTCCAGCTCCTCTTTCTCCTTCTCTTCCATGCTTCCGTGACATCGGCCTTGCGTCCTCGGGTCTCCATGGCATCCCCTCTTCCCTCCGTACTTGTCGTCGATTCCTATCATCAAGATATGACGGAGTATGAAGTAGTATATCGTTCCACATAGGCGATTGTAGACACGCGTAAAGGAGAAGATTCACCTTTGCGTGTCGTCTTGGCGATGAAGCATATGATGCGGTGTAGACCGAAGGTCGGGCTGCATCATCTCCCCCCACTTGAAAAAGAGTCGTCCTCGACGATAACTCTTCATGAACGTGTATAGGAGGTAGATGACAACCACGCTTGAATGTCCCGTCACTTGTCAAGAGCCCTATCAATAGCACAAGAGAAGCAAGAGAACACTCAAAGCGTAGCCAATGTTCAACGGATTTAGCAATATGTCCCAAGTATAAGGAGGTCACCTTAGCATAATGTCGGTGTGCTCTCATTGAGAGATCTTGTGTAGTAGATGTATGGGGTTGAACCCATTCGTTGACGCTCATCCACAAGTCACTTGTACCTTGACACAACAAAGACCAAGCAAAGTATGTTTGTGTGTGATATTGGAGCACATCATCGATGACATGTCCTTTCATGTTCACAACACCGTTAGCACAACACAAATTTATCAAGAATAATGCATGTGCAAGGTCAATGTGTAAGAACTCCATATGAACATCTTCGAAATGTGGAAACACAAAAACTCCAAATTGTGAGACGACTAAGATGTCCATCTCATGTAAGAACTCATGTGCATTATTGCACTCAAGGCATCGGAAAGAGAAATTGTTCAACATCCTTGAAGCAACAAGTGGAGAATTTGGCCAAAATGCATGAGGTAGAGTGTTCAAAATAGCATCAACATGTGTGCACACAAACCATTGGAAAGAGAAATTGGTCCTCATATTTGGTGCAACACAAGACATATCATCCAAAAAGTTCATCAAGAAGACATTTGTACAACCGTGTGTGCCAACCAACCAAATGAAAGAGAAATTGGTCAACTTGTTTGAGGCAACACCAACGGTAAGAATCACATCATCATGCTTGCCAAAGAACCATGAGAAAGAGAAATTGTTCGGCATGTTCAATGCAAAGCATGGGAAAGGTATTAGAGCCGGGTTCGATCTTGAACTAACTTGTATTATGCTCTCAATCAAATACGAAGCATCAAGTCGTTTCTCCAAGAGGCATTTTGCAAAAATGGTGATCAAAAGAGTTTCGATGTATCCAAAATGTGGTAGGGCAAAAATTTGTGTAAGTAAAAGTTTGCTTTGGAAGGTGTCCAAAATGGTGTGTGTAGCATTGTCCCACACAAATGGAACAATCAAAAGGCAAGTATCGGTGGCAAAATTGTTATGTGCAATGGCAAAGCTATGGAGACCTCTAGCTTGGGAAAGTATGGTTGGCGTGAGCCGATTATGGGTATCCTCAAGTGTCAAGGAATCCATTGCAAATGCCAAAGATGAAATGAGAAATCCAAAGGAGAGCAACTTTTTGTGTAACATGTGGCACAAGGTGCATAAGGTGTCTCTCACATGTATGACATGATCCTTGAGGTTCTCGGAGCGTATGATGATATCATCAATACATACAATAACCATTGTGCCAACAAGATCTTTCAAGATATGTTGCATAAGAAGCAAAAGAGGTGACGAGGAATTGGACCAAACCGGAAGCTCGACAAGAAAAATTGGAAACACATGATGGCGAAGGCGTTGGGAAACATACCCTTTGGTTTGAATCCCGCGGGTTTGGTGATGGAGTTTGTCCTTGGTGGGGTAGCTCTCGATGGCACGTGTCGTCAACTCATGCTCCGTGGCGGTGGATGTTGTCGTTCGGGTACCTATACACACAATGGAGAAAGCAAAAAGTGTGTGTGCATGGTAGATGAATACATCATCCATCATGATGTTCCATGTCTTGTGCACATCACCATTAGTGTCAAGCAAGATAGTATGAAATGCATGGTGATGGTGCATATGGCAAGAAGGTGCATTCATGGCATGTGGTAACTTAGGATCATCAAAAATTGAGAAGGCTATGGGGGCCATCTCATGGACAATGAAATAAGCATTCTTGCATACCAAGCATAAGAAAGAGTCATTATTTACAATCTTGGATGCAAGGAACATGGAATAGTGTAAACATTTTGGGCAAAGCATGTTTAACATGTTATCATTGTTGTCGACAACCCTATGGAAAGAGCAAGTGTTCATCAAGGGTGTCACAACACAAGCATTAGCATCATCATTTTCATTGCAAGCAATACATGGTAAAGAGCAATTGTTCGACATATTGCAAGCAATAGGAGAGAAAGTGAAACTCTCATAGCATGGCATGACCATATTGTCACAAGCAAGTAATTCCACATGATCAACAATGTTATCAAGCAAAGCATCACATGGGAAAGACAAATTGTTCAACAAGTTGCATGCAATGGGATTTATATTGAAACACTCATAGCATGGCATGATCATAGTATCACAATCAATCAATTCCACATGATCAACAATGTTATCAAGCAAAGCATCACATGGGAATATGAATGAAACATGTGACGTAGCAAATGTATCATCAAGATCATGCATGCACTCATAAGTCATCATGTCCACTAGTGGGATCATGGCATCATCAACACCTATGTTGTTACCTTTGTAGGCCGACTCATGTGAAGTAGGTGTTGTGGAAGTAGGAGGATCCATGTGGTCGACATGTCCATCTTGGAGCAAGCATGGTGAGATATCATCATCTTCATGCACCATGTACATCTTCTCCATGATCGGGAACTTGTCCTCCATGGAACCTATTGCAACATGAGAAAACACACTAGAGATAGAGGTTAAGTTGTTAGAATGTGAAATAGGCTCCATTGACCTATCAACTACCTCTCTCAACTCACTCGGTGTATCACTCATGTCCTCCAAATGGAAGCACTCAATCTCACATATGGGGTGGGAGTCACTCAACTCACTATCACTCTCACTCAAGTGGGCTAGGTGGCTCTCATGCTCACATGGGATTGGTACCATCTCATCATTCAAGCATATAGGAGTAGGCTCGATTTTGTCATCTCCATGCGCCTCCATTGGTGAAGGGATCATCCCATGCTCACCATTCTCAACTCCATTCGCCTCCTTGGTTGAAGGGATCATCCCATGCTCAACCTTCTCAACTCCATCGCCTCCCATGTTGACACCATTTGATGGCGCTATGGTGTTGTTGAGTGATGGGGTTACGCCCTAGGGGGCCCATCACCCAGCTCACTCGCCAGATGAAGAGAGCCCAGGACAGCTCCAGTCGGTGGGCGACTGGGCCATGCGCCCTAGCGACTGAAGCCAAGAGCCATGCAGGCCCATGAAGGAAGCGTAGCGGCCCAAGCGGCCTTATACCTGTAAACCCTAGGTGGCTGCCTATATAAAGCCACCAGGGGCATCTCATCATACATGTAATCTCTCATTAGATCCAATCTCCCCCTCCGCCTCCGGCGGCTACCACAAAGCAAGTCGCCTAACGCTGGCGACAGTATGATCATAGTGATTTATAGCAGGACGTAGCGATCCTCCACCGAGGGGACGTGAACCTGGGTACATCGTGTGCCGACTCGTTTCCGGAATCTCCAACGCCGCCTTGCTCCATACCTCTCATGTGCTACCCCGTAGCATCTGCCGTGGTCAAAACCTCGACAGTGGCGCCCACCGTGGGGCATGCGGCGCTTGGTGTGGTGATCCGGGCGGGATCCCTCAATTCTTCATCGACATCTACGTGTGATCATGGAGATCGCGTGTTGGCGGCGGCCAGTCCAGGATTGGCCGAGTCGCCCAAATTCAGTCGTGAGATGAGATCGGCTCTTTCTGTGCTGGATCTCGGCGCCGCGTCTCAATACGCACTTCCGCGCGCGTCCGAGAAAAGATCTCGGGACTTCATCTGCATGAAAGCAGCTAAGGGCTGATTGGTTTCTTCTATTCTGTTTATTAATCTACCGATTCTTCTCTCTTATTGATTCATACGTATGTATGTTTATTTGCTATGCATGTTGCAATCAATTCTGCCTGAGGAGATGGCCGGAAATTTCAGGCGACTCTCCGAATGCACGTGCAGCTTATTGTCGGGCGGCTCGATCAAGGCCACATGCATATTATGCAGATCGGTTTTCCAGATCCTCGTTCCCGTCAAATCTATCTAGCCTAAAATTAATTATCGTATATACAGTACTAACTGCTTTGGCTTGATGCATGGATGCCGCACGCAATGTGGCTCGTAAGTCACGAAGCCGACGAGACGCCGCGGACTCGCCCAGCGCCGGACCTACCGCTGCGCACTCGTCGTACGCCGGCTCACCTCGCGTGGACTCGACACGCCTGTCGCCGACTCACTCGCCGCATATTCGCTGTGCTAGGGAACTCGCCGTCGCGTACCCGCCACGCCGCGGACTCGCCACGCTCGGGGAATCGGTGCGCTCCAGACAGCGCCGCTCGCCGGTCGTCCGAGCTCGCCATCCGCCACGCTCGGGGACTCGGCGCGCTCCAGACAGCGCCACTCACCGATCGCCCGAGCTCGCCACTTGCCACGCTCAGGGACTGGGCGCCCTCTCGGCAGCGCCACTCGCCGGTCGCCCGACCTCGCCATCTGCCACGCTCGGGGACTGGGCGCCCTCTCGGCAGCGCTCCTCGCCGGTCGCCCGACCCTGCCACTCGCCACGCTCGGGGACTCGGCGCGCTCTAGACAGTGCCACTCGCCGGTCGCCCGAGCTCGCCATCCACCACGCTCGGGGACTCGGCGCGCTCCAGACAGCGCCGCTCGCCGGTCGCCCGAGCTCGCCATCCGCCACGCTCGGGGACTCGGCGCGCTCCAGACAGCGCCGCTCGCCGGTCGCCCGAGCTCGCCATCCACCACGCTCGGGGACTCGGCGCGCTCCAGACAGCGCCGCTCGCCGGTCGCCCGAGCTCGCCATCCGCCACGCTTGGGGACTCGGCGCGCTCCAGACAGCGCCGCTCGCCGGTCGCCCGAGCTCGCCATTCGCCACGCTCGGGGACTCGGCGCGCTCCTGACAGCGCCACTCGCCGACCGCCCGAGCTCGCCACTTGCCACGCTCGGGGACTCGGCGCGCTCCAGACAACGCCGCTCGCCGGTCGCCCGAGCTCGCCATCCGCCACACTCGGGGACTCGGCGCGCTACAGACAGCGCCTGTCGCCCGACCTCAACACTTGGCGCGCTGCATACGGCGCTACTCGCCGGTCGCCCGACCTCGCCGCTCGCCACGCTCGGGGACTTGGCGTGCTCCAGATAACGCCAGTCGCTGGTCTCCCGGGCTCGCCACTCGCTACAACGCGACTCAGTCCGCCGTGTCGACCTTGTCCACCGCGTCGACGCCGTTCGCCATGCCACCGGCTAAACGCCGCGCAACTCCGTCCGCCGTGTCGACCCCGTGTCCGCTGCGTCTACTGCGCCACAGCGCGCCTCAGTCCGCCGCGTTGAGCATGACTCCGCCGCGCCGACTTCGCTCCGTGCGACCCCTTCCACAGCGTCGACCCCGTGTCCGCTGCGTCCACTGCGCCACGGCGCGCCCCAGTCCGCCGCGTAGACCATGTCCGCCGCGTCGACTTCGCCAACTCCGAGTCGCCAAAGAGAGCTCTGCGCCATGCCGCGCACCTCACCACTGGGTGTCCTCTTCCTTCGGGATGAAATTCCAATTGCCGTCATCAACCTTTGGCAGAGAAGCCCGAACTGGCTAAGTAGTGCGAGCTCCGGCTCGACCACTGCGACGCCAGGGGAAGGACCTCCATTGGAGTCGCACGCTCGACTGGCCTTACGGGCCAAGATGACCGGCTCGGCTCTGCCTCCGGGCACCCATGTCCCTCTCTACCTTGGACAGAGCGACCTGAAAAGCTAAGTACTGCGCTAGCGAGGTCGCCACAGCGGCCCAACGCGTCCAGGAAAAACGCCGAGTACGGAGCCCTCCTTGGGGTCGCTAAGCGACTGGCCTCCCGGGCCACGAGATGCGACTCGCCTCCGCAATCATCAGGCAAACAAATCGCCCTCCTCTACCTTAGGCAGGTGACTTGAACGGCTAAGTACTTCGACCAGGGACCCCGCAAAACGGACCCGCGGCTCGCCAAGGAAAACACGCCAAATCAAGAACCCCTTTGGAGTCGCCACGCGACTGGCCCCACGGGCCACGACGAGAGGCACGCTATAAGATACAGCGTCAAATAAACGCCACCCATGAGGCTGCTACTCGCGCTATATGACTACGTACTACGACCGGGGACGCCCGGCTCGGCAAGGAAAACAGTCAAGCGGTAGCCTTCATCGGGATCGCCTAAGCGACTGGGAAACACAGCGACATGCATAAAATTACTTAGTCGCCACAGCGACATTGCTCATTACATTTTTACAAATTCAAGGCCCTAACACTGGCCCATACAAAACAATTGTTTATCAGCATCGCCTGCACCTTCGCCACGCTCGGGGACTGGCCGGATGCCGGTCTCCGGGATTCGTCCTCGCCACGCTCGGGGACTCGCCGGTCTCCGCGACTCGGCACTCGCCATGCTCGGGGACTCGCCGGTCTCCCGGACTCGCCAGTCTCCCGGACTTGCCCTCGCCATGCTCGAGGACTCGCCGGTCTCCCGGATTCGCCAGTCTCCCGGACTTGCCCTCGCCATGCTCGGGGACTCACCGGTCTCCGCGACTCGCTACTCTCCATGCTCGGGGACTCGCCGGTCTCCGTGACTCGCCACTCGCCGTGCTCGGGGACTCGCTGTTCTCCGCGGCTCGCCACTCGCTGCATTCGCGGACTCATTCCGCTTGGGTGACACGCCAAGATGTCAAGAAAAGGAAGACTCAAGCGGCCTTCATCGAAGCCGACTCGAGCCTCGGGGACTACATCTACTGGATACGCTGAGCGCATCTCCAGCGCAATGACATCTCGGCAATGCAGCCGGGAAAAACACCTTGGGGTTCGACATGGACATTCACACTCGACTACAGCATATTATATCCGCCGTCACAACTCCAAGATGTACCAGATGTGCCGCACGTACGGCTGCCCGTCTACACCAACCTCTTCACCGACTCCAGATCTCACGCATATTCTGTAGCGTGGTGATTCTTCAAGGATACATGCCAATTGGATACCAAAATTCAGAAGCATGAACAGCTCGCAAGCAGGTCAAGTCCCGACGGAAGACAATCTGGTCAAGTCGCTGCATATGCACGTTTAAACTCGAAGCATCCAACAGCATAATCAAGCACCACCAGGGCACCACGTAATGTTCAGACTCCTGTGCACATGGCCCGAGGAAGGCAAGTAGTACTCGAGCAGTGCTGCAAGATGTTTTGTTGGCTTGACCTCAGTTCAGCTTTGGCGTCTCTGTCCCCGCGCCGGGTCTACCTCAACCTCCTGGGCGTGGCCGATCACATCACTCCCGCGTGGCGCGAAGCATAGGCGTCGCGGTGATTTTGATCCATGCGGACATGCAGCATGGCGGCTCGGCAGTCTACTTCAGCACCTACACTCCATCAACGCCGGCTAACTCAGTCGGACTCGCCTCCAGCTACTTGATGACCTCAACAGCGGGCGTGGGGCTCGAGGGCTCGACTACGACATTGTGCCTCAGCTACTACTGCGCAGCATCCACTTGGAGGCTCGACACCAACCTCGCCTCACACTGCGTCTTCGGCATTGGCGCCTAGGCTACCAGCACGACGTGTGCACGACTGTCTCGCACATATATTACGCGGACTTTCGCTGCCTGGTCATACACCTACACCAGCTGGCTCGCTTCGACCGCCTCCTGCTTTCACGGTTATTTCCTCTGTTTCAGGAGCTCGTCGCCGATTCACCTCGACCCATCGCCAAGCCTCTTCGCGCCCTGCCTCAAGCCCGCGCCGAATCCACGACGCGCTCGGGGACTACTGATGGGGATACGCCCTAGGGGGCCCATCACCCAGCTCACTCGCCAGATGAAGAGAGCCCAGGACAGCTCCAGTCGGCGGGCGACTGGGCCATGCGCCCTAGCGACTGAAGCCAAGAGCGACTGGACCATGCAGGCCCATGAAGGAAACGTAGCGGCCCAAGCGGCCTTATACCTGTAAACCCTAGGTGGCTGCCTATATAAAGCCACCAGGGGCATCTCATCATACATGTAATCTCTCATTAGATCCAATCTCCCCCTCCGCCTCCGGCGGCTACCACAAAGCAAGTCGCCTAACGCTGGCGACAGTATGATCATAGTGATTTATAGCAGGACGTAGCGATCCTCCACCGAGGGGACGTGAACCTGGGTACATCGTGTGCCGACTCGTTTCCGGAATCTCCAACGCCGCCTTGCTCCATACCTCTCATGTGCTACCCCGTAGCATCTGCCGTGGTCAAAACCTCGACATTGAGAGCTAGGCTCGAATCAACGTCACTCTTGTCTTGGCCTTCTCGTGCTCCATCTTGAAGTGTGGGCTTCATAGTCGTCATCTTGTCCATTTCCTTGCACCATTCTTTGAACACGATGGTATCTTGAAGTGTCATGTTGGCGAATTGGGCATCCAATTGGGCGAAGTAGAGCTTGTGGGCTTGTGGTGTGTTGCACTCCCATGTCATGTGCTTGTTGGATGTGCACACATCACAATGGAGATTGGGGCATTCCCAAAGATGACCGTCTTGTGTGCAATGAAAGCATTGGGAGCTACGTGGTCTTGGAGGACGAACCATTGTCATGTTGGCATAAAGATGGGTAGATCGTCCTTCATCTTGAAGTGTAGACTCCACGGTCTTCATCTTGGGGCTTGAGCTTCTTGTAGGTGCCATTGTGGTGGTGGCGGTAGGAGGGGGAGGCACCATGATAGGTGGTTCCTCTTTATGTGCACTTGCCACCATCTTGCTTGTTGGTGTAGCGTCTTGTCTCGCACTCTTGGAGATCTTCTCATTTGTAGGCGGTCTTGGAGATGCCATTTTGGTGGTGGTGCTAGGCTTTGTGGACACCATATGGTTGGTGTTGTTGTTCTTTGTAGCCTTGGCCGCTTCATGTCGAGGCTCTCGTCTTCTTGCATCATCACCATGTCTTGGGGGGTGTCGTCGAAGATCCTTGGGAGGTGTTGGTCGATGGCGAACATGAGGTGACTTGTGTCGGCGATGATCATGTGGTGACGCATGTCGATGGTGATCATGAGGTGGTGATGGTCGACGACGATCATGAGGTGACGAGTGTCGATGACGATCCTCAACATGCCTAGATGATGGTTCATGTAGCTTGGCACTTTTCTTGTGGCGCCTTCTTGAGCTCGGAGGAGAGTGTCGATGGCGATCATGGCGGGGACGCTCTTGTTGTTCCAAAGGACGAGCTCGATGTAGATGATCATGTGCGTAAGCACTCTCATGGTGGCGCCGTCTTGAAGGTCCGCAACCGTCATAAGTAGTTCCATTGGCCAAGGTGGGGAACTTGTAGGCACCATTCTTGTGCAAGGTGGTGTCGAAGCTCGGTTCCACCATGGTGTCAATGTCATAGTCGAGGTAGTGCTCGGTGCGGTGCTCCATCATGGTGTCATAGTCGTAGTCGAGGTAGTGCTCGGTGCGGTGCTCCATCATGGTGTCGTAGTCGTAGTCGAGGTAGTGCTCGGTGCGGTGCTCCATCATGGTGTCGTAGTCGTAGTCGAGGTAGTGCTCCACCATGTCGTCGATGTTGTAGTCGAGCTCGGAGTGGTGGTCCACCATGTTGTCCATGCTTGGCGAGTCATGGTCGGTGTAGGGATGCTCGATGTCGGTCATGTCGCCAATGCTTGCGGAGCCATTGTCGGTGTCGAGCTCCACATGGTCCTCCATATCCGCGGTGCTTGCGGAGCTATCACCCTCATCGTACTCCATGTCGTCCTCCGTAGGTTCATCCTCACTATCCATGTTAGTCTCTATGATTGGTGTATATATGGTGGAAGGAAAACTACCAAAAGTGTCAAAACTTGCAAACCAAAATCGAAAAGGTGTTTCAAGTCGGAGGACAACCGATATGTATGCACACACACAAAACAAAAACTCTATATGGTGTTAGGTATGGATGTGGAAAGCCAAATGGAAGAACCAAACGAAGAGTCTATTGTCAAAAGTGGGTAAGATCCAAAAGTCACAAGTCAAAGGCGGTGATCACAAAAGGCATACACAAGGTGGAACACACACGTGGGACAAAATGGGGTTAGCGCGACGGAAAATGAGCACGAACAAAATTGGTCCTAACGAAGACTACTAGCTCGGTGTCACGCTAACGCAAGAGAGACCGTGGCTTGGTTGCAAAATTGAGAAGCAACAAGATTTGCGCAAGACGCCTCTCTTCTCTTTTCTCTCTTTTGCTTAGAAGCTTTGGACTCTTTTGTGTATAGGTGCCACTCACACACTCTTTTTCTATTTTTTTTTCTCTGCTTAGAAGCTTTCTTTTTCTCACTATGCAAGGATACTACCATCTATGTAAGTATGTCACACTTCTTTTGCTTATCTTTTCACAACGAGCTTGCTTCGTAGCTTTGCTCAACACACGCACACCCTCACGGTCGGGATGCTTGCGCAATGCTTCGCAACACTAGAAAGCCACTCTCGATAGGAAAGGTACGCAAAGGAAGCTAGGGCTACAAGTTAGGGGGCAAGTTATACCACTTGATGACGGTGGCCGATGATCTTGAACTTGCTATGGTGGAAGGTGTCAAATGAACCGCTTGGATCCTCGGGGTGCCGTTGTCGTTGTTGATGTGGCGGAAGCTTTGTGGTAGCTTAAATGGCACAAAACCAAAGTCCAAACACAAAAGGAATAGTACCAATGCGAAAAACAAAGTTAGCTGTGAAAAATTCGGCCAGGCGGAACTTCCGGTCCTGAGGGGCGGAACTTCCGATCCCGGGCGGAACTTCCGGTCCCGGGCGGAACTTCCGGTCGCAATCAGATCTGCGGGCTGTTCTTCGATTTGGGCGGAAATCCGGGCCGAAAATCTTCGAATTCGCGGAAAATTTGGCACTAGAAGCTGTGGGAAGGTGGGGGAATTGTAGATCAACACCAAAGACAAGTTTCTATTGGACCAAAACCACCAAAAACTCAACAAATCGCGAGATCCAACCAAGGCCAATTTGGGGCTATTTTTTGGAAAATTTTTTGGAATTTTTTTGGGCGAAATTGGTGGAATTGGTGGGTGTGGGGGTCAAATCCGTGGCAACCAAGGAGCTCTTGATACCATATGATAAGGGCTAAGCCCAAGGATGTGCCCGATCTTCACGGATTTGAAGGGATTCGTGGGTGGAGGTGGATGAACACGATGAACACGTGGGGGAATCGTGGGGATACAACACACACACGCACACAATTCGAGTTTTCCCTCGTTGGCTCGAAACACCAACTCGATAGAGGTTGCGAGAAAAGACCTTCCGGTAGAAGTCCCGCAAAGAGATCGACAAATCGAAGCTCGGGAGATCTAGAAGGGTGAAAAGACCGGAAGGTTTGATAGAAGTGCAAGCAAAAGACCAAATAGGTAGAAGTGCAAGCAAAAGATCAAACAAACGGTAGAAGTCACCAAAGAGATCTTCACGAGTCGATCGGAGCCCGGGTGGCGATACAAGATCATAGATCTAGGTAGGGTTCCCACAAGGGTGAGCTAAGCTCAGGTTTTCTTTCAAATCAAGTCTAATCTCAGATCTGAGCCAACACGGCTATTTATAGGTGGGGGCGAAGGGATAAGTTACACGCTGAAAAGTGCTGTTGTGCTGAAGTTCGATGGGGCGGAAGTTCCGGCCGTCTTGGGCGGAAGTTCCGGTCAGGGGCGGAAGTTCCGGTCTTGGGGGCCGGAAGTTCCGGTCCGGCCGGAAGTTCCGGTCAAGTTCCGGCCTAGTTCCGAATATGGCCAATTTCCTTGCAGTAACATCCAGGGGCGTTTTGGTGTAATTTCGGAACTTGGGCGGAACTTCCGAGTGGGCGGAAGTTCCGGTCCCTCGGGGCGGAAGTTCCGGCCTGATCCATTTCTCTGGGCGCTGGAAGGCATCTTGGCGGCATCGGGCGGATGTTCCGGTCCTTGGGGGCGGAAGTTCCGGTGGGGCGGAAGTTCCGGCCATCGGGGCGGAAGTTCCGGCCTGGAGCGTCCAGCTCCTCTTTCTCCTTCTCTTCCATGCTTCCGTGACATCGGCCTTGCGTCCTCGGGTCTCCATGGCATCCCCTCTTCCCTCCGTACTTGTCGTCGATTCCTATCATCAAGATATGACGGAGTATGAAGTAGTATATCGTTCCACATAGGCGATTGTAGACACGCGTAAAGGAGAAGATTCACCTTTGCGTGTCGTCTTGGCGATGAAGCATATGATGCGGTGTAGACCGAAGGTCGGGCTGCATCATCTCCCCCCACTTGAATAATGTAGACCTTGTTTATGAACTTGAATGCTTACTATATGACATAAGAAGACTATGTGCTTTGGTTTTTTTTATTTTATTTTATGCCCATTTGAATATTGGTCAAATCCTAGGTTTGACCAAGATTTAAACAAGTTTAAAACATGAAAATGAAAAGGTAAGCCTGGATCCTTCTTAACTAGTCACTCTAAAATGAAGCTTTAATTTTGGGAGGTTTTTGAAATTTCCATGTTTGAAACCAAAAACCACTTCTCTTCATGCTTGACTTCATAAGACAAAGTTTATGGTTTTAGAGGGGTAGATACATGATTTGTCTTATTTGAATATGTCTAGCTAGACCTTGTTTATCAACTTTTGAATGCTTACTATATATATGTATGTGACATAAGAAGACTATGTGCTTTTGTTTTTCATTTTTCCGATTTTTTTTAATTTTATGCCCATTTAAATCTTGGTCAAATCCTACGTTTGACCAAGATTTAAACAAGTTTAAAATATGAAAACGAAAAGGTAAGCATGGATCCTTCTTAGTCACTCTAAAATGAAGCTTTTGATAGGTTTTTGAAATTTCCATATTTGAAACCCAAAACCACTTCTCTTCATGCTTAACTACATAAGACAAAGTTTACGGTTAGGGGTAGATACATGATTTTTCTTGTTTGAATATGTCTAGACCCTTGTTTATCAACTTTAATGCTTACTATATGACATAACAAAACTATGTGCTTTGGTTTTTCATTTTTCTGTTTTTTTTTGGAATTTTGATGCACATTTGAATCTTGGTCAAATCCTAGGTTTGACCAAGATTTAAACAAGTATAGAACATGAAAATGAAAAGGAAACTGTATCCTTCTTAGTCACCCTAAAATGAAGTTTTTGGGAGGTTTTTGAAATTTCCATGTTTGAAACCCAAAACCACTTATCTTCATGCTTGACTTCGTCATAAGACAGAGTTTAGGGGTTAGGGGGTAGATACATGATTTGTCTAGCTAGTTTAATATGTCCAGACCTTGTTTATCAACTTTAATGCTTACTATATGACATATAAGAAGACTATGTGCGCTTTGGTTTTTCATTTTTCTGTTTTTTTATTTTATGCCCATTTGAATCTTGGTCAAATCCTAGATTTGACCAAGATTTAAACAAGTTTAAAACATGAAAATGGAAAGGTAAGCCTGGATCCTTCTTAGTCGCTCTAAAATGAAGCTTTTGGGATGTTCTTGAAATTTCCATGTTTGAAACCCAAAACGACTTTTCTTCATGCTAGACTTCATAAGATCGACAGGGAGTAGATACATGATTTGTCTGGTTTGGATATATCTAGACCTTGTTTATCAACTTGAATGCTTACGATATGACATAAGAACACTATGTGCTTTTGGTTTTCATTTTTTTTAATTTTTTGTGCTCATTTGTATCTTGGTCAAATCCTAGGTTTGACCAAGATTTAAACAAGTTTAAAACATGAAAATGAAAAGGGAAGCATGTATCCTTCTTAGTCACTCTAAAATGACGTTTTGGGAGGATTTTGAAATTTCCATGTTTGAAACCCAAAACCACTTCTCTTCATGCTTGACTTCTTAAGACATAGTTTAGGGGTTAGCGGGTAGATACATGATTTGTATGGTTTGAATATGTCTAGACCTTGTTTATCAAGTTTAATGCTTACTATATGACATAAGAAGACTATGTGCTTTGGTTTTTCATTTTTCTTTTTTTTTGAATTTTCTGCCAATTTTGTTTGACCAAGATTTAGACAAGTTTTACACGTGAAAACGAATAAGTAAGCCTGGATCCTTCTTAGTCACTCCAAAATGTACCAATTGATAGGTGCGTTAACTTTGCTTCATGGAAAAAATAATGTCATGTAAATGAGTTAACTTGGATTTCCTACCCTTGAATCCATAGGAAACTTTGTTCTAATGCACTATAATAATCAACCGAGCTTTTACACCAACAGGTCTGTCACTTACGTGTGGTGCCCATGCGTGAGGTCGATGACCCACAAGTATAGGGGATCGCAACAGTCTTCGAGGGAAGTAAAACCCAAATTTATTGATTCGACACAAGGGGAGGTAAAGAATACTTATAAGCCTTAACAACTGAGTTGTCAATTCAGCTGCACCTAGAAAAACACTAGTAACAGGGATGATGTGAAAGCAGCAGTAATATGAGAGCAGTAGTAACAGTAACACAGCAGCAGTAGCAGTAATATGAGAGCAATGGCACCAGAAAATAGTTGATACTACTTCCAATGACATGTAGAACGAGTATATGATGATGAGAGATGGACCGGGGTTCCCAGCTATCTACACTAGTGGTAACTCTCCAATAACAAGTGTTGGGTGAACAAATTACAGTCGGGCAATTGATAGGATTGAAATAGCATTAAGACAGAACATCAAGTCTATTAATCATGTAGGCATGTTTTCCATATATAGTCATACGTGCTCGCAATGAGAAACGTGTACAACATCTTTTGTCCTACCAGCCGGTGGCAGCCGGGCCTCTAGGGAATCTACTGGAAATTAAGGTACTCCTTTTAATAGAGCACCGGAGCAAAGCATTAACACTCCGTGAAAACATGTGATCCTCATACCTACGCCTTCCCCTCCGGTTGTCCCAATTTCTGTCACTTTGGGGCCTCGGGTTCCGGACATAGACATGTGCAAACAACTTGTAGATACAATCTAAGCAATAAGTATAGAGCTTAAATCTAAGATCATGCCACTCGGGCCCTAGTGACAAGCATTAAACATAACAAGATTGCAGCAACAATAACTTCACAAACTTTATAGATAGACTAATCATAATGTAACAATCCATCGGATCCCAACAAACACAACACCGATTACATCAGATGAATCTCAATCATGTAAGGAAGCTCATGAGATCATTGTATTGAAGTACATGGGGAGAGAATACCAACTAGCTACAGCTAGAACCCGTAGTCCATGGGGGAACTACTCACGGAGCATGATGGAGGCGGTGGCGTCGATGGAGATGGCTTCCGGGGGAACTTCCCCGTCCCGGCGGCGTGCCGGAATAGAGATTCTGTCCCCGAATTGGAGTTTCGCGATGGCGGCGGCGCCCTGGAGTCTTTCGGAGTTTCGTCAATCGGTCTTGTTTTAGGTCGAAAGGGCTTAAATAGGCGAAGAGGCGGCGCATGAGGGCTGACAGGGTGGCCCCACACTAGGCCGCGCGCCTGGGCCGCGGCCCTAGTGTGTGGTGGCCCCCTGGCTCTCCTCCGACTCCCCTTCGGTGTTCTGGACGCTTCCGGGAAAAATAGGATGTTTGGCGTTGATTTCGTCCAATTCCGAGAATATTGCCCGAACAACCTTTCTGGAACCAAAAACAGCAGAAAACGGGAACTGGCACTGTGGCATCTTGTTAATAGGTTAGTTCGGGAAAACGCATGAAATCATCATAAAGTGCAAGCAAAACATGTAAGTATTGTCATAAAACAAGCATGGAACGTCAGAAATTATAGGTACGTTGGAGACGTATCAGCATCCCCAAGCTTAGTTCCTGCTCGTCCTCGAGTAGGTAAACGATAAAAAGAGTAATTTCTGTAGTGACATGCTACTTACATAACCTTGATCATACTATTACAAAGCATATGAAATGAATGAAGTGACTCAAGGCAATGATTTATAGTTGCTAACAAATAGATAACATATAGCAAAACTTTTCATGAAGAGTACTTTCAAGACAAGCATCAAGAGTCTTGCACAAGAGTTAACTCATAAAGCAATAAATTCAAAGTAAAGGCATCGAAGCAACACAAAGGAAGATTTAAGTTTCAGCGGTTGCTTTCAACTTTCAACATGCATATCTCATGGATAATTGTCAACACAAAGTAATATGATGAATGCAAATAAGCAAGTATGTAAGAATCAATGCACAGTTGACACAAGTGTTTGCTTCTAAGATGGAAGGAAGTAGGTAAACTGACTCAACATAAAGTAAAAGAATGACCCTTCGCAGAGGGAAGCATTGATTGCTATATTTGTGCTAGAGCTTTGGTTTTGAAAACATAAAGAAAGCGTAAAAGTAAAGTTTTGAGAGGTGTTTGTTGTTGTCAACGAATGGTAGTGGGTACTCTAACCCCCTTGCCAGACAAACCTTCAAAGAGCGGCTCCCATGAATTATTTTTTATTTTTGGGTGGCACTCCTTCCAACCTTTCTTTCACAAACCATGGCTAACCGAATCCTCGGGTGCCTGCCAACAATCTCATACCATGAAGGAGTGCCTTTTTATTTTAGTTTTATTATGATGACACTCCTCCCCACCTTTGCTTTCTCAAGCCATGGCTAACCGAATCCTTCGGGTGCCATCCAACAATCACATACCATGGAGGAGTGTCTATTTTTGTTAATTAATTTGGGACTGGGAATCCCATTGCCAGCTCTTTTTGCAAAATTATTGGATAAGCGGATGAAGCCACTAGTCCATTGGTGAAAGTTGCCCAACAAGATTGAAAGATAAACACCACATACTTCCTCATGAGCTATAAAACATTGACACAAATCAGAGGTGATAAATTTTGAATTGTTTAAAGGTAGCACTCAAGCAATTTACTTTGGAATGGCAGGAAATACCACATAGTAGGTAGATATGGTGGACACAAATGGCATAGTGGTTGGCTCAAGGATTTTGGATGCATGAGAAGTATTCCCTCTCGATACAAGGCTTAGGCTAGCAAGGTTATTTGAAGCAAACACAAGTATGAACCGGTACAGCAAAACTTACATAAGAACATATTGCAAGCATTATAATACTCTACACTGTCTTCCTTGTTGCTCAAACACTTTTACCAGAAAATATCTAGACCTTAAGAGAGACCAATCATGCAAACCAATTTTAACAAGCTCTACAGTAGTTCTCCACTAATAGGTTTAAACTACATGAAAAAACTTAATCATGATCTACTTGAGAGCTCAAAACAATTGCCAAGTGTCAAATTATCCAAGACATTATGAGGCATTTTCTATTTCCAACCAAATACCAATAAGTATTGTAGCTTCCAACTTTTATCATTGAACATTAAAAGTAAAACGAAGAACAAGTGTTCATATGAAAAAGCGGAGCGTGTCTCTCTCCCAAACAAGGATTGCTAGGATCCATCTTTATTCAAACAAAAACAAAAATGAAAACACACAGACGCTCCAAGTAAAGCACATATGATGTGACTGAATAAAAATATAGTTTCAATAGAAGAAACCTGATAAGTTGATGAAGAAGGGGATGCCTTGGGCATCCCCAAGCTTAGACACTTGAGTCTTCTTGAAATATGCAGGGATGAACCACGGGGGCATCCCCAAGCTTAGACTTTTCACTCTTCTTGATCGTATATCATCCTCCTCTCTTGACCCTTGAAAACTTCCTTCACACCAAACTTCTCATAAACTTCATTAGAGGGGTTAGTACTCAAAAAAAACTTTAATCCACCTTGGTCCTGTAGTGACACATTGCAAGAACTCAATAAAACATTAGCTACAGCTCTCCACGTCTAGAAAGCCTCACATAAAGTCCACAAGAGACAATGCAAAAAACAGAGACAGAATCTGCCAAAACAGAACAGCCAGTAAACACGAATTTTAAAATGGTACTTCCGTTGCTCAAATCAGAAAACTCAAAACTAATGAAAGTTGCGTACATATCTGAGGATCACGCACGTAAATTGGAGTTTCCTACAGAGAAATATGCCCAGATTCGTGACAGATAGAAATCTGTTTCTGCGCAGAAATCCAAATCTAGTATCAACCTTACCATAGAGACTTTACTTGGCACAAAAACATGATAAGGAGAGGTTGCTTCAGTAGTAACAACTTCCAAGACACAAATACAAAATAAAAGTACTGTAGCAAAATAAACACATGGGTTATCTCCCAAGAAGTTCTTTCTTTATAGCCATTAAGATGGGCTCAGCAGTTTTAATGATGCTCTCATGAAAATAGACAATGAAGCAAAAGAGAACATTAAGAAGCAAGTTCAAAACACATTTAAGTCTAACCCACTTCCTATGCATAGGAATCTTGTACACAAATAAATTCATGAAGAACAAAGTGACAAGCATAAGAAGATAAAACAAGAGTAACTTCAAAATTTTCAGCATATAGAGAGGTGTTTTAGTACCATGCAAATTTCTACAACCATATTTTCCTCTCTCATAATAATTTTCAGTAGCTTCATGGATAAACTCAACAATATAACTATCACATAAAGCATGCTTTTCATGATTCACAAACACATAATTTTTATCAAGCTCAGAAATAATAGGATTAAAACTTTCAAACCCACTTTTATCAATATTATAACAAGATGATTGATCAATCTCAAAAGATATGGGACTCATAGATAAAGTCAAGAACTCTCCAATCCCATTTTCATTAGTAGTACAATTAATATTATCAAGTAACATAGGACCATCATCTAGAGATTTATCATAAACATTTGCTAAACAAAACTCTTTAGTACCATGCATTTCGACATCAGGCACAAACAAAGCATTATCATAAGATTTATCAAAGTAGCATGGATTATCATGAATAACAGTAGCATAATTATTCTCACAAGTTTTACTCATAGGAAATATTTCAAGAGAATCCACAGGAACATAACATTCATCCTCTTTCGGTAAGCATGGAGGACAATCAAATAGTGTAAGAGATAAAGAGTTACTCTCATTAGAAGGTTGGCATGGGTAGCTAATCCATTCTTCCTCCTTTTGTTCATCACTCTCCTCTTCTTTTTCATCCAATGAGCTTTCAGGTTCATCAATTTCCTCCTCTTTTTCATCCAATGAGCTTTCAGGTTCATCAATTTCTTCTTCCACTGGTTCCTGCAAATTGTGAGTGCATTCTTGTGCATTAATGAGTCTCTCTTTATAATCAATGATATAAGGATTATCAGTGTAACTTTCATTGCAAAAATTAAGGATAGAAGAGACATAATCTTTAAGGTCCTTACAAACAGCACAAGTTTCATAATTTTTAGACATGAATGATTCTATCTCAGAGGCTCCCATAAATATGACAAATTGTTCTACCTCTTCGAACCCAAAATGAATATAGCTATTCCAATTATAGTTCTTAATTAAAACTTCCTCACTAAAGCAACATTGAAATTTCAGATGTTTAGTATCCTGTTGAGAGCAACAGTTTATATCATGGCGTTTAAGCAAGATTTTAGCAATTGTATTTAATTTTTCTATCACAGCACTCATAACTTTACCCGTTCTTGATTCTATATAATTATTATAATATTCTATGAGCTCCAAATAGGTTGTAGGTTCTCCCATAATAGCAGTTTTTAATTTTTAGATTTTTCAAATTTTTATGGATTTTTGGGTATATAGGGAAAATAAAACAAGACAAAAATAAACTAGACAAAAGTAAACTAAGCAAAATAATACTAGACAGAAATAAACTAAGCACAAATAAACTAGACAGAAATAAACTAGCAAGACAAAATAAAATAAAAGCAGAGAGAGAGGTAGAGTGTACTCCCCAGGTGAACTTATGAGTAGAGCTATGCCTCCCCGGCAACGGCGCCAGAAAATAGTCTTGATGACCCACAAGTATAGGGGATCGCAACAGTCTTCGAGGGAAGTAAAACCCAAATTTATTGATTCGACACAAGGGGAGGTAAAGAATACTTATAAGCCTTAACAACTGAGTTGTCAATTCAGCTGCACCTGGAAAACACTAGTAACAGGGGTGATGTGAAAGCAGCAATAATATGAGAGCAGTAGTAACAGTAACACAGCAGCAGTAGCAGTAATATGAGAGCAATGGCACCAGAAAATAGTTGATACTACTTCCAATGACATGTAGAACGAGTATATGATGATGAGAGATGGACCGGGGTTCCTAGCTATCTACACTAGTGGTAACTCTCCAATAACAAGTGTTGGGTGAACAAATTACAGTCGGGCAATTGATAGGATTGAAATAGCATTAAGACAGAACATCAAGTCTATTAATCATGTAGGCATGTTTTCCATATATAGTCATACGTGCTCGCAATGAGAAACTTGTACAACATCTTTTGTCCTACCAGCCGGTGGCAGCCGGGCCTCTAGGGAATCTACTGGAAATTAAGGTACTCCTTTTAATAGAGCACCGGAGCAAAGCATTAACACTCCGTGAAAACATGTGATCCTCATACCTACGCCTTCCCCTCCGGTTGTCCCAATTTCTGTCACTTTGGGGCCTCGGGTTCCGGACATAGACATGTGCAAACAACTTGTAGATACAATCTAAGCAATAAGTATAGAGCTTAAATCTAAGATCATGCCACTCGGGCCCTAGTGACAAGCATTAAACATAACAAGATTGCAGCAACAATAACTTCACAAACTTTATAGATAGACTAATCATAATGTAACAATCCATCGGATCCCAACAAACACAACACCGATTACATCAGATGAATCTCAATCATGTAAGGCAGCTCATGAGATCATTGTATTGAAGTACATGGGGGAGAGAATACCAACTAGCTACAGCTAGAACCCGTAGTCCATGGGGGAACTACTCACGGAGCATGATGGAGGCGGTGGCGTCGATGGAGATGGCTTCCGGGGCACTTCCCCGTCCCGGCGTCGTGCCGGAACAGTCTGTCCCCGAATTGGAGTTTCGCGATGGCGGCGGCGCCCTGAGTATTTCGGGTTTCGTCAATCGGTACTGCGTTTTTAGGTCGAAAGGGCTTAAATAGGCGAAGATGTGGCGCAGGAGGGCTGACAGGGTGGCCCCACACTAGGCCGGCGCGCCCAGGCCTGGGGCCGCGCGGCCCTAGTGTGTGGTGGCCCCCTGGCTCTCCTCCGACTCCCCTTCGGTGTTCTGGACGCTTCCGGGAAAAATAGGATGTTTGGCGTTTGTCCAATTCCGAGAATATTGCCGAACAGCCTTTCTGGAACCAAAAAAACAGGAACTGGCACTGTGGCATCTTGTTAATAGGTTATTTCGGGAAAACGCATGAAATCATCATAAAGTGCAAGCAAAACATGTAAGTATTGTCATAAAACAAGCATGGAACGTCAGAAATTATAGGTACGTTGGAGACGTATCAAGGTCCCACACTTCAGTGAGCACAAGTCACGTGCAATAGGTACGCAAACTCCCAGCCATTTTCTTTGTCAAGAGAAGACGCATCAGGATGCGTATTGGAAGTCTGTGGGTCCTTCTGGATCCTTCGGTTGTCCCTCTCACAAAAAAAAACAAATCTCTCTCATTCTCGGCCTCGCTCGACTCGCTCGCTCGCACCTCCTGCTCACTGACAAACCCTGCACAAAAGTCAACATCATCACCCGAAAAAGGGGAGACACCATAATTCTCTCCCTTCTTCTCTCCTTCCGAGTGATCCCTCTTCCTCCGAGTTTCACTTGACGGGCAAACACACATGTGCTGCATAGTAATAATAAAAAGGTAGAAAAATCGACCTACGAATCTATAATTAAATAGGTTAAACTAGGGTTTTGCCCAGTACTACAGATCAAGGTTCAAAAAATCCAACTACGGGGTTCGAACAACCCCATTTCTAATCCAAGAATTTTTTCGACCTCATCCAATGGCCTCAAACTATAGGCCGGGTTAGCATCTAGTGCAGTATGTGTGAGAATGTATGCACTATGTGTGCTATAACTTGTGTGTCTTTCAAATTTGAACCAAATTTGAATAAGTTTGAAATATTTGAAATGGGGCTTTTGGCTTAAACGTTTGAAACCCAAAACGACTTCTCTTCATGCTAGACTTCATAAGACCGAGTTTAGGGTTAGGGGGTAGATACATGATTTGTCTGGTTTGAATATGTCTAAACCTTGTTTATCAACTTGAATGCTTACTATATGACATAAGAAGACCGGCCATGTGCTTTTGTTTTTCATTTTTCTATTTTTTTAAAGAATTTTATGCACATTTGATTCTGGTCAAATCCTAGGTTCAACCAAGATTTAAACAAGTTTCAAGCATGAAAATGAAAATGTAAGCCAAGATCCTTCTTAATTAGTCACTCTAAAATATATGAAGCTTTTGGGACGTACTTGAAATTTCCATGTTTGAAACCCAAAACCAATTCTCTTCATGATTGACTTCATAAGACAGAGTTTAGGGTTAGGGGTAGATATACACATGATTTTTCTGGTTTGAATATGTCTAGACCTTGTTTATCAACTTGAGTGTTTACTATATGACATAATTAAGAAGGCTATGTGCTTTGGTTTTTCATTCTTTAGATTTTTTGTCTGAATTTTTATGCCCATTTGAATCTTGGTCAAATCCTAGGTTTGACCAAGATTTAAATAAGTTTAAAACATGAAAATGAAAATGTAAGCATCGATCCTTCTTAGTCGCTCTAAAATGAAGCTGAATTTTGGGAGGTTTTTGAAATTTCCATGTTTGAAACCCAAAACCACTTCTCTTCATGCTTGACTTCATAAGACGAAGTTTAGGGTCGATAGGGGGTAGATAACATGATTTGTCTTGTTTGAATATGTCTAGACCTTGTTTATCAATTTGAATGCTTACTATATGACATAAGAGGACTATGTGCATTGGTATTTCATTTTTTGATTTTTATGCCCATTTGAGAATCTTGGTAAAATCCTAGGTTTGAGCAAGATTTAAACAAGTTTAACATGTGAAAATGATAAGGTAATTAAGTCTGGATCTTTCTCTTAGTAACTCTAAAATGAAGCTTTTGGGAGGTTCTTGAATTTACCATGTTTGAAACCCAAAACCACCGTACTTTTGTTCATGCTTGACTTCATAAGACAGAGTTTAGGGTTAGGGGTAGATACATGATTTTTCTGGTTTGAATATGTCTAGACCATGTTTATCAATTTGAATGCTTACTATATGACATAAGAAGGCTATGTGCTTTGGTTTTTCATTCTTTCGATTTTTTTCTGAATTTTTATGCCCATTTGAATCTTGGTCAAATCCTAGGTTCGACCAAGATTTAAACAAGTTTAAAACATGACAATGAAAAGGTAATTAATCATGGATCCTTCTTAATTAACCAGTCAGTCTAATTAAAATGAAGCTTTTTGGGAGGTTTTTGAAATTTCCATGTTTGAAACCCAAAACCACACTTCTCTGCTTCATGCTTGACTTCATATATAATTAAGATAAAGTTTAGGGTTAGGGGGTACATGATTTGTCTTATTTGAATACGTCTAGCTAGACCTTGTTTATCAACTTTTGAATGCTTACTATATATATGTATGTGACATAAGAAGACTATGTGCTTTTGTTTTTCATTTTTCCGATTTTTTTAATTTTATGCCCATTTAAATCTTGGTCAAATCCTAGGTTTGACCAAGATTTAAACAAGTTTAAAATATGAAAATGAAAAGGTAAGCATGGATCCTTCTTAGTCACTCTAAAATGAAGCTTTTGATAGGTTTTTGAAATTTCCATATTTGAAACCCAAAACCACTTCTCTTCATGCTTGACTACATAAGACAAAGTTTAGGGTTAGGGGGTAGATACATGATTTTTCTTGTTTGAATATGTCTAGACCCTTGTTTATCAACTTTAATGCTTACTATATGACATAAGAAAACTATGTGCTTTGGTTTTTCATTTTTCTGATTTTTTTGGAATTTTGATGCACATTTGAATCTTGGTCAAATCCTAGGTTTGACCAAGATTTAAACAAGTATAGAACATGAAAATGAAAAGGGAAGCCTGTATCCTTCTTAGTCACCCTAAAATGAAGTTTTTGGGAGGTTTTTGAAATTTCCATGTTTGAAACCCAAAACCACTTATCTTCATGCTTGACTTCGACATAAGACAGAGTTTAGGGGTTAGGGGGTAGATACATGATTTGTCTAGCTAGTTTGAATATGTCCAGACCTTGTTTATCAACTTTAATGCTTACTATATGACATAAGAAGACTATGTACTTTGGTTTTTCATTTTTCTGTTTTTTTTATTTTATGCCCATTTGAATCTTGGTCAAATCCTAGATTTGACCAAGATTTAAACAAGTTTAAAACATGAAAATGGAAAGGTAAGCCTGGATCCTTCTTAGTCGCTCTAAAATGAAGCTTTTGGGATGTTCTTGAAATTTACATGTTTGAAACCCAAAACGACTTTTCTTCATGCTAGACTTCATAAGATCGACAGGGAGTAGATACATGATTTGTCTGGTTTGGATATATCTAGACCTTGTTTATCAACTTGAATGCTTACGATATGACATAAGAACACTATGTGCTTTTGTTTTTCATTTTTATTTTTGTGCCCATTTGAGTCTTGGTCAAATCCTAGGTTTGACCAAGATTTAAACAAGTTTAAAACATGAAAATGAATAGGGAAGCATGTATCCTTCTTAGTCACTCTAAAATGAAGTTTTTGGGAGGTTTTTGAAATTTCCATGTTTGAAACCCAAAACCACTTCTCTTCATGCTTGACTTCTTAAGACATAGTTTAGGGGTTAGCGGGTAGATACATGATTTGTATGGTTTGAATATGTCTAGACCTTGTTTATCAACTTTAATGCTTACTATATGACATAAGAAGACTATGTGCTTTGGTTTTTCATTTTTCTTTTTTTTTGAATTTTCTGCCAATTTTGTTTGACCAAGATTTAGACAAGTTTTACACGTGAAAACGAATAAGTAAGCCTGGATCCTTCTTAGTCACTCCAAAATGTACCAATTGATAGGTGCGTTAACTTTGCTTCATGGAAAAAATAATGTCATGTAAATGAGTTAACTTGGATTTCCTACCCTTGAATCCATAGGAAACTTTGTTCTAATGCACTATAATAATCAACCGAGCTTTTACACCAGCAGGTCTGTCACTTACGTGTGGTGCCCATGCATGAGGTCCCACACTTCAGTGAGCACAAGTCACGTGCAATAGGTACGCAAACTCCCAGCCATTTTCTTTGTCAAGAGAAGACGCATCAGGATGCGTATTGGAAGTCTGTGGGTCCTTCTGGATCCTTCGGTTGTCCCTCTCACAAAAAAAAACAAATCTCTCTCATTCTCGGCCTCGCTCGACTCGCTCGCTCGCTCGCACCTCCTGCTCACTGACAAACCCTGCACAAAAGTCAACATCATCACCCGAAAAAGGGGAGACACCATAATTCTCTCCCTTCTTCTCTCCTTCCGAGTGATCCCTCTTCCTCCGAGTTTCACTCGACGGGAAAACACACATGTGCTGCATAGTAATAATAAAAAGGTAGAAAAATCGACCTACGAATCTATAATTAAATAGGTTAAACTAGGGTTTTGCCCAGTACTACAGATCAAGGTTCAAAAAATCCAACTACGGGGTTCGAACAACCCCATTTCTAATCCAAGAATTTTTTCGACCTCATCCAATGGCCTCAAACTATAGGCCGGGTTAGCATCTAGTGCAGTATGTGTGAGAATGTATGCACTATGTGTGCTATAACTTGTGTGTCTTTCAAATTTGAACCAAATTTGAATAAGTTTGAAATATTTGAAATGGGGCTTTTGGCTTAAACGTTTGAAACCCAAAACGACTTCTCTTCATGCTAGACTTCATAAGACCGAGTTTAGGGTTAGGGGTAGATACATGATTTGTCTGGTTTGAATATGTATAAACCTTGTTTATCAACTTGAATGCTTACTATATGACATAAGAAGACCATGTGCTTTTGTTTTTCATTTTTCTATTTTTTTAAAGAATTTTATGCACATTTGATTCTGGTCAAATCCTAGGTTCAACCAAGATTTAAACAAGTTTCAAGCATGAAAATGAAAACGTAAGCCAAGATCCTTCTTAATTAGTCACTCTAAAATATATGAAGCTTTTGGGACGTACTTGAAATTTCCATGTTTGAAACCCAAAACCAATTCTCTTCATGATTGACTTCATAAGACAGAGTTTAGGGTTAGGGGTAGATATACACATGATTTTTCTGGTTTGAATATGTCTAGACCTTGTTTATCAACTTGAGTGTTTACTATATGACATAATTAAGAAGGCTATGTGCTTTGGTTTTTCATTCTTTTGATTTTTTGTCTTAATTTTTATGCCCATTTGAATCTTGGTCAAATCCTAGGTTTGACCAAGATTTAAATAAGTTTAAAACATGAAAATGAAAAGGTAAGCATCGATCCTTCTTAGTCGCTCTAAAATGAAGCTTTTGGGAGGTTTTTGAAATTTCCATGTTTGAAACCCAAAACCACTTCTCTTCATGCTTGACTTCATAAGACGAAGTTTAGGGTCGATAGGGGGTAGATACATGATTTGTCTTGTTTGAATATGTCTAGACCTTGTTTATCAACTTGAATGCTTACTATATGACATAAGAGGACTATGTGCATTGGTATTTCATTTTTTGATTTTTATGCCCATTTGAGAATCTTGGTAAAATCCTAGGTTTGAGCAAGATTTAAACAAGTTTAACATGTGAAAATGATAAGGTAATTAAGTCTGGATCTTTCTCTTAGTAACTCTAAAATGAAGCTTTTGGGAGGTTCTTGAATTTACCATGTTTGAAACCCAAAACCACCGTACTTCTGTTCATGCTTGACTTCATAAGACAGAGTTTAGGGTTAGGGGTAGATACATGATTTTTCTGGTTTGAATATGTCTAGACCATGTTTATCAATTTGAATGCTTACTATATGACATAAGAAGGCTATGTGCTTTGGTTTTTCATTCTTTCGATTTTTTCTGAATTTTTATGCCCATTTGAATCTTGGTCAAATCCTAGGTTCGACCAAGATTTAAACAAGTTTAAAACATGACAATGAAAAGGTAATTAATCATGGATCCTTCTTAATTAACCAGTCAGTCTAATTAAAATGAAGCTTTTTGGGAGGTTTTTGAAATTTCCATGTTTGAAACCCAAAACCACACTTCTCTGCTTCATGCTTGACTTCATATATAATTAAGACAAAGTTTAGGGTTAGGGGTACATGATTTGTCTGGTTTGAATATGTCTAGACCTTGTTTATGAACTTGAATGCTTACTATATGACATAAGAAGACTATGTGCTTTGGTTTTTTATTTTATTTTATGCCCATTTGAATATTGGTCAAATCCTAGGTTTGAACAAGATTTAAACAAGTTTAAAACATGAAAATGAAAAGGTAAGCCTGGATCCTTCTTAACTAGTCACTCTAAAATGAAGCTTTAATTTTGGGAGGTTTTTGAAATTTCCATGTTTGAAACCAAAAACCACTTCTCTTCATGCTTGACTTCATAAGACAGAGTTTATGGTTTTAGAGGGGTAGATACATGATTTGTCTTATTTGAATATGTCTAGCTAGACCTTGTTTATCAACTTTTGAATGCTTACTATATATATGTATGTGACATAAGAAGACTATGTGCTTTTTTTTTTTTTCCGATTTTTTTAATTTTATGCCCATTTAAATCTTGGTCAAATCCTAGGTTTGACCAAGATTTAAACAAGTTTAAAATATGAAAATGAAAAGGTAAGCATGGATCCTTCTTAGTCACTCTAAAATGAAGCTTTTGATAGGTTTTTGAAATTTCCATATTTGAAACCCAAAACCACTTCTCTTCATTCTTGACTACATAAGACAAAGTTTAGGGTTAGGGGGTAGATACATGATTTTTCTTGTTTGAATATGTCTAGACCCTTGTTTATTAACTTTAATGCTTACTATATGACATAAGAAAACTATGTGCTTTGGTTTTTCATTTTTCTGATTTTTTTGGAATTTTGATGCACATTTGAATCTTGGTCAAATCCTAGGTTTGACCAAGATTTCAACAAGTATAGAACATGAAAATGAAAAGGGAAGCCTGTATCCTTCTTAGTCACCCTAAAATGAAGTTTTTGGGAGGTTTTTGAAATTTCCATGTTTGAAACCCAAAACCACTTATCTTCATGCTTGACTTCGTCATAAGACAGAGTTTAGGGGTTAGGGGTAGATACATGATTTGTCTAGCTAGTTTGAATATGTCTAGACCTTGTTTATCAAATTTAATGCTTACTATATGACATATAAGAAGACTATGTGCACTTTGGTTTTTCATTTTTCTGTTTTTTTATTTTATGCCCAAACAAGTTTAAAACATGAAAATGGAAAGGTAAGCCTGGATCCTTCTTAGTCGCTCTAAAATGAAGCTATTGGGATGTTCTTGAAATTTCCATGTTTGAAACCCAAAACGACTTTTCTTCATGCTAGACTTCATAAGATCGACAGATACATGATTTGTCTGGTTTGGATATATCTAGACCTTGTTTATCAACTTGAATGCTTACGATATGACATAAGAACACTATGTGCTTTTGTTTTTCATTTTTTTATTTTTTTGCCCATTTGTATCTTGGTCAAATCCTAGGTTTGACCAAGATTTAAACAAGTTTAAAACATGAAAATGAAAAAGGAAGCATGTATCCTTCTTAGTCACTCTAAAATGAAGTTTTTGGGAGGTTTTTGAAATTTCCATGTTTGAAACCCAAAACCACTTCTCTTCATGCTTGACTTCTTAAGACATAGTTTAGGGGTTAGCGGGTAGATACATGATTTGTATGGTTTGAATATGTCTAGACCTTGTTTATCAACTTTAATGCTTACTATATGACATAAGAAGACGATGTGCTTTGGTTTTTCATTTTTCTATTTTTTTTTGAATTTTCTGCCAATTTTGTTTGACCAAGATTTAGACAAGTTTTACACGTGAAAACGAATAAGTAAGCCTGGATCCTTCTTAGTCACTCCAAAATGTACCAATTGATAGGTGCGTTAACTTTGCTTCATGGAAAAAATAATGTCATGTAAATGAGTTAACTTGGATTTCCTACCCTTGAATCCATAGGAAACTTTGTTCTAATGCACTATAATAATCAATCGAGTTTTTACACCAACAGGTCTGTCACTTACGTGTGGTGCCCATGCGTGAGGTCCCACACTTCAGTGAGCACAAGTCACGTGCAATAGGTATGCAAACTCCCAGCCATTTTCTTTGTCAAGAGAAGACGCATCATGCGTATTGGAAGTCTGTGGGTCCTTCTGGATCCTTCGGTTGTCCCTCTCACAAAAAAATCTCTCTCATTCTTGGCCTCGCTCGTGATGAGGACATCCCTACCTCACTACTACCTCCGTCATTACCAATTGAAGATGAACCTGCTGTGAAGCTCAAGTCCAATGAAGTTCGGATTGGACCAATTACAAGGGCTCGTGCGAAGCTACTTAAACAACAGGTGAACTTGTTTCTAAACGATACTTTGATTGATGAGAACTTTATACTGCCTAAGTCCTATTACTTGTGTATCATCAGGTATCAAGAGGAGACGAGCATCGCACGAGGAGTAGAGGAGCAGCTGGACGTGAAGATGGACGTGAAGCTGGACATGGAGCTGGACATGAAGATATCTCATGGACGCGCGAGGGAGGAGCGGGAGGCATGCGCGAGAGGAGAAGAAGAAGTCCAGGCCGGTCCAGAACCCGGTCCGACCGGCCGCCACGCCGGGCCGCCCGGTCCCTGGCCCGGTCGACCGGTCGCCAACCGGCCGCCAACCGGAGGAGCCCCTCGTACCGGACGGAAACCGGAAACCTCGCAGATTTCCGGTTGCCGACCGGTTGACCGGACCACAGACCGGACCACCCGGTCCACAGCCCGGTCGACCGGATTCCAGACCGGACAAGTCCGAGTCTGTCTCGACCAGATCTATTCTGGGTCGGTTATTCTTGTATCTTTTCGACCAGAACTCGTCCCGGACGCCTATATAAGTGCCTTGGACGACCCCCTAGTAGTTTTAGACCACGTTTAAGATAAACCCTAGTTCATAGTTGTTTGCTAAGCAAAACTATTGTTCCCCAACTCTCCAATTCGTTGCGATCTGGAGTTTTATGCTACTGAAAGTTTGTGTGATCTGCTGTTCCATTGGGGATTAGAAGATTGCAATTTACCGCTTCGTGGTCGGCGGCTACGTGCGCAAGTGTGTGGAGTTGCGAATATCTTGCAGGGTTGAGATCTGTTGCATTGGCTACAGGAATCAATCGAGAGACTTCGTCGGCGTCATACAAGTTATCTACACCATATCATCGATTCCCTCCGCTGCAATCATCCATTGTGTTCATCACCACCGTCGCTTACTGAGAAGATCGGGCCACCCCTTATCATCTTGGTATCAGATTTCCAGTTTTCCTCGGTAAGCCATCCACAATCCACCCCATAGTTGAGTTGTGAGTGTTTTCCTATACAGAAAAAGCCAAAAATATTAGGGTTAGGGTTTGCCATAGCCTTAGATTGCACTAATTTCGAGTTTTAGTTGCTTTTCGTAGTTGTTTTTGCGTAACTTTATCTTTCTTCTAGTAGAATTGTTAGGGTTTGTGTTTTCTCTATCATCTAGTTTATCATATCGTGTCAGTTTTGTTACTCCGAGTCCACATAGCGTACAGTGTGCTTGTTCCCAACCATAGACACAGCCTATCGATATACGTGACTAGGAACTTCCCCAGAAGAGACTAGTTTTACCGCTCGACAGGCTGCTCATTAGGGTTTTGGTGCTTTGCATATCTTGTTGGCCGTGTTATCAAGGAGTTGAGTCAAAAAAAAAAAAAAAGAGAAAATAGAAAAGAAGCAAAAAGAGCTACATAGCTGCGTGTGTTACAAAAAGAAAATACCAAAAAGAAAAGTGTGTGCTAGTTGAATTCAAGTGAAGGCCTAAGTTTTCTTTACTGCATCCGTAGTTGAGCAATCTTGTGCCTGTCTCGTTGAGCTTTGCTAGCGTCTCTCGAGTGCATTGCAACCTTTCCTACATATAGTTGCATTGCCCCATTATATCGCCTTGTGTGAGTATCATTGGTTGTCTACGGTCAGCGCTAGAGCTTGTTATTGGTGCAAATAGGTAGCCTACCTACAGCCCCACATATATCCTGCTTAGTCGTGTGATTGTTCTTATACCCTTGATATTCGCTTCGCTACATCCGTGCACTAGTCCGTCAATCCAAGTTGGTAAGCAATACTAATTCACTTTGGAGCGGTAAGATTAACCTTTCTTATCAGTTTTGAGTGAGTTGTGAGAGTACCACCAAAGATTTTTGTTTAGTGCACTAACCTACTAATCATGTCTTCTTCTGAGTTCAATGTGATGCAGAAAAAGGATCCGTCCACGCCGGTTACTTGGATGGAATATGAGGCTCTTCGTGATCACCTCACACGTGAACTTCGTGTTACTACGGAGACATTTGATACTGAAATTCAGGGTGTCAACTTGAAGGTCGATGAGGCTACTACGGCTATTAACACCGTTCAAACATCGATGACGACTCTTCAAGCATCTATGAATACTTTGACGCAAGCTGTCCAGGATATCCGTACTATGGTACAACAACAACCACAACAACCACTTGATGAAGATGGCAGTGTCAATGGTGACAATGCGGATGCTGCTGCTGCTCAAGGCATGGGACGTGGTGTTGGTCGTGGTCTTCCACGTGGCGTCAATCGCGGTTTTGTTGAAATTGGAGCCCGTCGTGTTCCTCAACAACAAGACGATGGTTTGGGTAAGCCCAAGTTCTCAATTCCCAGATTTGAAGGTACTACTGATGTTGAAGAATATCTTACATGGGAGCTGAAGATTGAGAGATTATGGCGTTTACATCCTGATTATACTGAAGATAGGAAGATCAAACTTGCTTCCTCTGAATTTGATGGCTACGCATTGCGTTGGTGGGATGCTCTTGTTCAGGATCGAGAAGAAGATGGTGAGCTGCCTATTATCACTTGGCGTACTATGAAGGCGGCAATGAGAGCTCGTTTTGTTCCTACCAATTACTTGCGTTCTGTGTTTGATAAGCTGACCCAATTGAAGCAAGGTGTTATGACAGTTGATGCTTATTATATGGAGATGGAGATGCTTATGCAGCGTGCCCGTGTCCGTGAGTCTTTGGAGATGACACTACAGCGTTTTCTCAATGGGCTCAAGTTTAATATCAAAGGCATTGTGCGTCATCACAAATATGCTACCATGAATGAGTTGCTACATCATGCAAGAGAAGCTGAGTCACAGTTGGCTGAAGAAGCGCAACAGAGGGGCCGTGCTACAGGCGCAGGGCGCTACACGCCTAGGCCGCCACCCTCCACGGCGCCATCTACGCGTCCTACGGATGTTCCTTCTTCGTCTAGCAAGCCGGTCTCCAATGTGTCTCACACAAAGAAGCCCGTCCCTGCAGCAAGTGGAACTGGTTCTAGTATGTCTACAGCGCGCAACCGTGATATGCTTTGTCATACATGTGGTGGCAAGGGTCACTTCAAGAAGGATTGTCCTAACCGCAAAGTTATGATCATTAATGAGGACAATGAATATGAAACTGGAGACGATGCTGATCCGGATGCTCCGGAAGATGATGATTATGACAGCGATAGTTTTGATGCTTATCCTTCAGAGGCTCAAACTATAGTTGTTTCACAGCGTGTTCTCAATGTGCAGCCTAGTGCATCTACGCAGCGCTGCAATTTGTTCCAAACAAAGGCACTTGTTGGTCCTGATAAAGCTTGCAAGGTTATTATTGATGGCGGAAGTTGTCGCAATTTAGCAAGCAAAGAGTTATGTGCCAAGCTGAAACTGAAGTATCTACCGCACCCGCATCCATATTATATTCAGTGGTTGAGCAATAATGGTGAGATGAAGGTGAGCCACATGGTGCGTGTTGATTTTGAGATTGGACCGTATAAGGATTCCATTGACTTTGATGTGGTTCCTATGACGGTTTGCCATCTACTGTTGGGCCGGCCATGGCTCTATGACCGTTCTGTGCAACACAATGGCCGCGCCAATACATATCACTTGGAGTTCAAGGGCAAGAAAATTAACTTACAGCCTATGTCACCACAGCAGATTGTCAATGAGTCTCGTCAGAAGATTGAAGTAAACTTGGAGGATGCACCTCTAGATAGGCGAGAGAATTGTAATACCGTGAGTGATATAACGAAAAGTGAGCGAGTGCATTCCTTAGTCTCATTAGCCACCAAAGAAGACATGAGAGAATTTAGTGAGGATCCTACGGCCATGCCTCTTGTGCTTTTGTACAGGGGTACGGTTTTGGTTTCTAACGACATGACCCCTCTTCCTCTTGGTGTTTCTAATGTTTTGCAGGAATTTGGCGACGTGTTTCCGGAGGAGGTACCCGCAGGACTACCACCATTGCGAGGTATTGAGCATCAAATTGACTTGATTCCCGGAGCTTCGCTGCCCAATAGGGCGCCATATCGCACTAATCCCGAAGAGACGAAGGAGATACAGAAGCAAGTACAAGCGCTACTCGACAAAGGTTATATCCGCATAAGCCTTAGTCCTTGTGCTGTTCCTGTTATTCTAGTTCCTAAGAAAGATGGTACTTGGCGTATGTGCGTAGATTGTAGAGCTATAAACAACATTACTATTCGATATCGTCATCCTATTCCCCGTTTAGAGGATATGCTAGATGAATTGAGTGGTGCTGTTGTTTCTCTAAAATTGATTTGCGTAGTGGTTATCATCAAATTAGGATGAAAGAAGGGGATGAGTGGAAAACAGCCTTTAAAACAAAATTTGGTTTATATGAGTGGTTAGTAATGCCTTTTGGTTTGACTAATGCACCTAGCACTTTCATGAGACTGATGAACCATGTTTTGCGTGAATTTATTGGCAAATTTGTGGTTGTGTACTTTGATGACATATTAATCTACAACCGCAATGAATCTGATCATACTATACATATTCGACATGTTTTGCAAGTGTTGCGTGATAATCAACTTTATGGTAATCTTGAAAAGTGCACATTTTGCAAAGATAAGGTCATATTTCTGGGTTATGTTGTCTCTCAGCATGGAGTAGAAGTAGATGAGTCTAAAATTGAAGCTATTCAAAATTGGCCTACTCCCATGAATGTGAGTCAAGTTAGAAGTTTTCATGGTCTAGCTGGGTTTTATAGAAGATTTGTGCCCAACTTTAGTACTATTGCTGCACCTTTGAATGATTTAACTAAAAAGGGTGTTGTCTTTGAGTGGGGCGCAGCCCAAGATCATGCATTTGATGAACTGAAACGATTGTTAACTTCTGCACCGTTGCTTGCACTTCCTGATTTCAATAAGCAATTTGAGATTGAATGTGATGCTAGTGGTATTGGAATTGGTGGTGTGTTGATGCAAGAGGGTCGCCCAATTGCATATTTTTCTGAGAAACTATCTGGTGCTAAGTTGAACTATCCAATATATGATAAAGAATTGTATGCTTTAATTAGAGTTCTTGAGGTTTGGCAACATTATTTGTGGCCAAAAGAATTTATCATACATTCTGATCATGAAGCTTTGAAATATCTGAAAGCTCAATCTACTTTGCATAAGCGTCTAGCTAAGTGGGTTGAGTTCATTGAGTCTTTTCCATACATTATTAAACATAAGAAGGGAAAAGATAATATTGTTGCTGATGCTCTATCTAGGAAGAATATGCTATTAACTCAACTTGATGTTAAAATTCCTGGTTTAGAGATACTATGTGATTTGTATGCCACTGATCATGATTTTGCTGAACCATATCGCCTATGTGCTCTTGGTAAAGCATGGGAAAAATATCACATACATGATGGGTTCTTGTTTAGAGCTAACAAACTATGTGTTCCAGAATCGTCTGTGCGTTTGCTCTTATTGCAGGAATCACATGCTGGAGGTTTGATGGGTCACTTTGGGCGTGAGAAGACGCTACTCATGCTAGCTGACCACTTTTATTGGCCAAAGATGAGGCGGGACGTGGATAGGTATGTGAAGAGGTGCATTACTTGCAACAAGTCCAAGTCCAAGCTGAAGCCTCACGGTTTGTATACTCCTTTACCGGCACCTACTACACCATGGGAAGATATTAGTATGGATTTTGTGTTGGGTTTGCCGCGTACTAAACGAGGCCATGATTCTATATTTGTGGTAGTGGATAGATTCTCTAAGATGTCACATTTTATTGCCTGCCACAAGAGCGACGATGCGTCGCATATTGCTAACCTGTTTTTCAGGGAGATTGTACGTCTACATGGAGTCCCAAAGACTATTGTTTCTGATCGTGACGTGAAGTTTATGAGCTACTTCTGGAAGACGCTTTGGAGAAAGCTGGGGACGAAGCTGCTGTTCAGCACTACTTGTCATCCCCAAACTGATGGTCAAACTGAAGTGGTGAATAGAACATTGTCACAACTGTTGAGATCCATGATCAAGAAGAACCTGAAGGAGTGGGAAGAGTGTTTGCCGCATGTGGAGTTTGCTTACAACAGGGCGGTACATTCTACCACGGAGTTGTGTCCTTTTGAGGTGGTGTATGGTTTCAAACCCATTACTCCACTTGACTTGTTGCCTTTGCCCATACATGAGAGAGTTAATATGGAGGCATCCAAGAGGGCAGATTTTGTGAAGAAAATCCATGTGAAGACTAAAGAGTTGATCGAGAAGAAAGGCAAGAGCAATGCTGCACGGAAGAACAAGAAGCGCAAGGAGATGTTGTTCAAGCCTGGTGATTTGGTCTGGGTACATTTTCGCAAGGATAGGTTCCCAACGCTGAGGAAGTCTAAGTTGAAGCCGCGGGGTGCTGGTCCTTACAAAGTGCTTGCCAAGATCAATGACAATGCATACTCGATAGATCTTCCAGAGGATGAGTTTGGTGTCAGTAATTCTTTCAATGTTGCTGATTTGACACCATATGACGGAGAAGACCTTGGAGCGTCGAGGTCGACGCCTTTTGAAGGGGGGAGATGATGAGGACATCCCTACCTCACTACTACCTCCGTCATTACCAATTGAAGATGAACCTGCTGTGAAGCTCAAGTCCAATGAAGTTCGGATTGGACCAATTACAAGGGCTCGTGCGAAGCTACTTAAACAACAGGTGAACTTGTTTCTAAACGATACTTTGATTGATGAGAACTTTATACTGCCTAAGTCCTATTACTTGTGTATCATCAGGTATCAAGAGGAGACGAGCATCGCACGAGGAGTAGAGGAGCAGCTGGACGTGAAGATGGACGTGAAGCTGGACATGGAGCTGGACATGAAGATATCTCATGGACGCGCGAGGGAGGAGCGGGAGGCATGCGCGAGAGGAGAAGAAGAAGTCCAGGCCGGTCCAGAACCCGGTCAGACCGGCCGCCACGCCGGGCCGCCCGGTCCCTGGCCCGGTCGACCGGTCGCCAACCGGTCGCCAACCGGAGGAAGCCCCTCGTACCGGACGGAAACCGGAAACCTCGCAGATTTCCGGTTGCCGACCGGTTGACCGGACCACAGACCGGACCACCCGGTCCACAGCCCGGTCGACCGGATTCCAGACCGGACCAGTCCGAGTCTGTCTCGACCAGATCTATTCTGGGTCGGTTATTCTTGTATCTTTTCGACCAGAACTCGTCCCGGACGCCTATATAAGTGCCTTGGACGACCCCCTAGTAGTTTTAGACCACGTTTAAGATAAACCCTAGTTCATAGTTGTTTGCTAAGCAAAACTATTGTTCCCCAACTCTCCAATTCGTTGCGATCTGGAGTTTTATGCTACTGAAAGTTTGTGTGATCTGCTGTTCCATTGGGGATTAGAAGATTGCAATTTACCGCTTCGTGGTCGGCGGCTACGTGCGCAAGTGTGTGGAGTTGCGAATATCTTGCAGGGTTGAGATCTGTTGCATTGGCTACAGGAATCAATCGAGAGACTTCGTCGGCGTCATACAAGTTATCTACACCATATCATCGATTCCCTCCGCTGCAATCATCCATTGTGTTCATCACCACCGTCGCTTACTGAGAAGATCGGGCCACCCCTTATCAGCTCGACTCGCTCGCTCGCTCGCTCGCACCTCCTGCTCACTGACAAACCCTGCACAAAAGTCAACATCATCACCCGAAAAAGGGGAGACACCATAATTCTCTCCCTTCTTCTCTCCTTCCGAGTGATCCCTCTTCCTCCGAGTTTCACTCGACGGGCAAACACACATGTGCTGCATAGTAATAATAAAAAGGTAGAAAAATCGACCTACGAATCTATAATTAAATAGGTTAAACTAGGGTTTTGCCCAGTACTACAGATCAAGGTTCAAAAAATCCAACTACGGGGTTCGAACAACCCCATTTCTAATCCAAGAATTTTTTCGACCTCATCCAATGGCCTCAAACTATAGGGTTAGCATCTAGTGCAGTATGTGTGAGAATGTATGCACTATGTGTGCTATAACTTGTGTGTCTTTCAAATTTGAACCAAATTTGAATAAGTTTGAAATATTTGAAATGGGGCTTTTGGCTTAAACGTTTGAAACCCAAAACGACTTCTCTTCATGCTAGACTTCATAAGACCGAGTTTAGGGTTAGGGGTAGATACATGATTTGTCTGGTTTGAATATGTCTAAACCTTGTTTATCAACTTGAATGCTTACTATATGACATAAGAAGACCATGTGCTTTTGTTTTTCATTTTTCTATTTTTTAAGAATTTTATGCACATTTGATTCTGGTCAAATCCTAGGTTCAACCAAGATTTAAACAAGTTTCAAGCATGAAAATGAAAACGTAAGCCAAGATCCTTCTTAATTAGTCACTCTAAAATATATGAAGCTTTTGGGAGGTTTTGAAATTTCCATGTTTGAAACCCAAAACCAATTCTCTTCATGATTGACTTCATAAGACAGAGTTTAGGGTTAGGGGTAGATATACACATGATTTTTCTGGTTTGAATATGTCTAGACCTTGTTTATCAACTTGAGTGTTTACTATATGACATAATTAAGAAGGCTGTGTGCTTTGGTTTTTCATTCTTTAGATTTTTTGTCTGAATTTTTATGCCCATTTGAATCTTGGTCAAATCCTAGGTTTGACCAAGATTTAAATAAGTTTAAAACATGAAAATGAAAATGTAAGCATCGATCCTTCTTAGTCGCTCTAAAATGAAGCTGAATTTTGGGAGGTTTTTGAAATTTCCATGTTTGAAACCCAAAACCACTTCTCTTCATGCTTGACTTCATAAGACGAAGTTTAGGGTCGATAGGGGGTAGATACATGATTTGTCTTGTTTGAATATGTCTAGACCTTGTTTATCAACTTGAATGCTTACTATATGACATAAGAGGACTATGTGCATTGGTATTTCATTTTTTGATTTTTATGCCCATTTGAGAATCTTGGTAAAATCCTAGGTTTGAGCAAGATTTAAACAAGTTTAACATGTGAAAATGATAAGGTAATTAAGTCTGGATCTTTCTCTTAGAAGCTTTTGGGAGGTTCTTGAATTTACCATGTTTGAAACCCAAAACCACCGTACTTCTGTTCATGCTTGACTTCATAAGACAGAGTTTAGGGTTAGGGGTAGATACATGATTTTTCTGGTTTGAATATGTGTAGACCATGTTTATCAATTTGAATGCTTACTATATGACATAAGAAGGATATGTGCTTTGGTTTTTCATTCTTTCGATTTTTTCTGAATTTTTATGCCCATTTGAATCTTGGTCAAATCCTAGGTTCGACCAAGATTTAAACAAGTTTAAAACATGACAATGAAAAGGTAATTAATCATGGATCCTTCTTAATTAACCAGTCAGTCTAATTAAAATGAAGCTTTTGGGAGGTTTTTTAAATTTCCATGTTTGAAACCCAAAACCACACTTCTCTTCTTCATGCTTGACTATAATTAAAACAAAGTTTAGGGTTAGGGGGTACATGATTTGTCTGGTTTGAATATGTCTAGACCTAGTTTATGAACTTGAATGCTTACTATATGACATAAGAAGACTATGTGCTTTGGTTTTTTATTTTATTTATTTTTTTATTTTATGCCCATTTGAATATTGGTCAAATCCTAGGTTTGACCAAGATTTAAACAAGTTTAAAACATGAAAATTTAAAGTGAAGCTTTAATTTTGGGAGGTTTTTGAAATTTCCATGTTTGAAACCAAAAACCACTTCTCTTCATGCTTGACTTCATAAGACAGAGTTTATGGTTTTAGAGGGGTAGATACATGATTTGTCTTATTTGAATATGTCTAGCTAGACCTTGTTTATCAACTTTTGAATGCTTACTATATATATGTATGTGACATAAGAAGACTATGTGCTTTTGTTTTTCATTTTTCCGATTTTTTTAATTTTATGCCCATTTAAATCTTGGTCAAATCCTAGGTTTGACCAAGATTTAAACAAGTTTAAAATATGAAAATGAAAAGGTAAGCATGGATCCTTCTTAGTCACTCTAAAATGAAGCTTTTGATAGGTTTTTGAAATTTCCATATTTGAAACCCAAAACCACTTCTCTTCATGCTTGACTACATAAGACAAAGTTTAGGGTTAGGGGTAGATACATGATTTTTCTTGTTTGAATATGTCTAGACCCTTGTTTATCAACTTTAATGCTAACTATATGACATAAGAAAACTATGTGCTTTGGTTTTTCATTTTTCTGATTTTTTTTGGAATTTTGATGCACATTTGAATCTTGGTCAAATCCTAGGTTTGACCAAGATTTAAACAAGTATAGAACATGAAAATGAAAAGGGAAGCCTGTATCCTTCTTAGTCACCCAGTTTTTGGGAGGTTTTTGAAATTTCCATGTTTGAAACCCAAAACCACTTATCTTCATGCTTGACTTCGTCATAAGACAGAGTTTAGGGGTTAGGGGTAGATACATGATTTGTCTAGCTAGTTTGAATATGTCCAGACCTTGTTTATCAACTTTAATGCTTACTATATGACATATAAGAAGACTATGTGCGCTTTGGTTTTTCATTTTTCTATTTTTTTATTTTATGCCCATTTGAATCTTGGTCAAATCCTATATTTGACCAAGATTTAAACAAGTTTAAAACATGAAAATGGAAAGGTAAGCCTGGATCCTTCTTAGTCGCTCTAACATGAAGCTTTTGGGATGTTCTTGAAATTTCCATGTTTGAAACCCAAAACGACTTTTCTTCATGCTAGACTTCATAGGATCGACAGGGAGTAGATACATGATTTTTCTGGTTTGGATATATCTAGACCATGTTTATCAACTTGAATGCATACGATATGACATAAGAACACTATGTGCTTTTGTTTTTCATTTATTTTTAATTTTTTGTGCCCATTTGTATCTTGGTCAAATCCTAGGTTTGACCAAGATTTAAACAAGTTTAAAACATGAAAATGAAAAGGGAAGCATGTATCCTTCTTAGTCACTCTAAAATGAAGTTTTTGGGAGGTTTTTGAAATTTCCATGTTTGAAACCCAAAACCACTTCTCTTCATGCTTGACTTCATAAGACATAGTTTAGGGGTTAGGGGTAGATACATGATTTGTATGGTTTGAATATGTCTAAACCTTGTTTATCAACTTGAATGCTTACTATATGACATAAGAAGACCATGTGCTTTTGTTTTTCATTTTTCTATTTTTTTTAAGAATTTTATGCACATTTGATTCTGGTCAAATCCTAGGTTCAACCAAGATTTAAACAAGTTTCAAGCATGAAAATGAAAATGTAAGCCAAGATCCTTCTTAATTAGTCACTCTAAAATATATGAAGCTTTTGGGATGTTTTTGAAATTTCCATGTTTGAAACCCAAAACCAATTCTCTTCATGATTGACTTCATAAGACGGAGTTTAGGGTTAGGGGTAGATATACACATGATTTTTCTAGTTTGAATATGTCTAGACCTTGTTTATCAACTTGAGTGTTTACTATATGACATAATTAAGAAGGCTATGTGCTTTGGTTTTTCATTCTTTAGATTTTTTGTCTGAATTTTTATGCCCATTTTAATCTTGGTCAAATCCTAGGTTTGACCAAGATTTAAATAAGTTTAAAACATGAAAATGAAAATGTAAGCATCGATCCTTCTTAGTCGCTCTAAAATGAAGCTGAATTTTGGGAGGTTTTTGAAATTTCCATGTTTGAAACCCAAAACCACTTCTCTTCATGCTTGACATCATAAGACGAAGTTTAGGGTCGATAGGGGGTAGATACATGATTTGTATTGTTTGAATATGTCTAGACCTTGTTTATCAACTTGAATGCTTACTATATGACATAAGAGGACTATGTGCATTGGTATTTCATTTTTTGATTTTTATGCCCATTTGAGAATCTTGGTAAAATCCTAGGTTTGAGCAAGATTTAAACAAGTTTAACATGTGAAAATGATAAGGTAATTAAGTCTGGATCTTTCTCTTAGTAACTCTAAAATGAAGCTTTTGGGAGGTTCTTGAATTTACCATGTTTGAAACCCAAAACCACCGTACTTCTGTTCATGCTTGACTTCATAAGACAGAGTTTAGGGTTAGGGGTAGATACATGATTTTTCTGGTTTGAATATGTCTAGACCATGTTTATCAATTTGAATGCTTACTATATGACATAAGAAGGCTATGTGCTTTGGTTTTTCATTCTTTCGATTTTTTCTGAATTTTTATGCCCATTTGAATCTTGGTCAAATCCTAGGTTCGACCAAGATTTAAACAAGTTTAAAACATGACAATGAAAAGGTAATTAATCATGGATCCTTCTTAATTAACCAGTCAGTCTAATTAAAATGAAGCTTTTGGGAGGTTTTTGAAATTTCCATGTTTGAAACCCAAAACCACACTTCTCTTCTTCATGCTTGACTTCATATATAATTAAGACAAAGTTTAGGGTTAGGGGTACATGATTTGTCTGGTTTGAATATGTCTAGACCTTGTTTATGAACTTGAATGCTTACTATATGACATAAGAAGACTATGTGCTTTGGTTTTTTATTTTATTTATTTATTTATTTTATGCCCATTTGAATATTGGTCAAATCCTAGGTTTGACCAAGATTTAAACAAGTTTAAAACATGAAAACGAAAAGGTAAGCCTGGATCCTTCTTAACTAGTCACTCTAAAATGAAGCTTTAATTTTGGGAGGTTTTTGAAATTTCCATGTTTGAAACCAAAAACCACTTCTCTTCATGCTTGACTTCATAAGACAGAGTTTATGGTTTTAGAGGGGTAGTTACATGATTTGTCTTATTTGAATATGTCTAGCTAGACCTTGTTTATCAACTTTTGAATGCTTACTATATATATGTATGTGACATAAGAAGACTATGTGCTTTTGTTTTTCATTTTTCCGATTTTTTTTAATTTTATGCCCATTTAAATCTTGGTCAAATCCTAGGTTTGACCAAGATTTAAACAAGTTTAAAATATGAAAATGAAAAGGTAAGCATGGATCCTTCTTAGTCACTCTAAAATGAAGCTTTTGATAGGTTTTTGAAATTTCCATATTTGAAACCCAAAACCACTTCTCTTCATGCTTGACTACATAAGATAAAGTTTAGGGTTAGGGGGTAGATACATGATTTTTCTTGTTTGAATATGTCTAGACCCTTGTTTATCAACTTTAATGCTTACTATATGACATAAGAAAACTATGTGCTTTGGTTTTTCATTTTTCTGATTTTTTTGGAATTTTGATGCACATTTGAATCTTGGTCAAATCCTAGGTTTGACCAAGATTTAAACAAGTATAGAACATGAAAATGAAAAGGGAAGCCTGTATCCTTCTTAGTCACCCTAAAATGAAGTTGTTGGGAGGTTTTTGAAATTTCCATGTTTGAAACCCAAAACCACTTATCTTCATGCTTGACTTCGTCATAAGACAGAGTTTAGGGATTAGGGGTAGATACATGATTTGTCTAGCTAGTTTGAATATGTCCAGACCTTGTTTATCAACTTTAATGCTTACTATATGACATATGAGAAGACTATGTGCGCTTTGGTTTTTCATTTTTCTTTTTTTATTTTATGCCCATTTGAATCTTGGTCAAATCCTATATTTTACCAAGATTTAAACAAGTTTAAAACATGAAAATGGAAAGGTAAGCCTGGATCCTTCTTAGTCGCTCTAACATGAAGCTTTTGGGATGTTCTTGAAATTTCCATGTTTGAAACCCAAAACGACTTTTCTTCATGCTAGACTTCATAAGATCGACAGGGAGTAGATACATGATTTGTCTGGTTTGGATATATCTAGACCATGTTTATCAACTTGAATGCTTACGATATGACATAAGAACACTATGTGCTTTTTTTCATTTTTTTTATTTTTTTGTGCCCATTTGTATCTTGTTCAAATCCTAGGTTTGACCAAGATTTAAACAAGTTTAAAACATGAAAATGAAAAGGGAAGCATGTATCCTTCTTAGTCACTCTAAAATGAAGTTTTTGGGAGGTTTTTGAAATTTCCATGTTTGAAACCCAAAACCACTTCTCTTCATGCTTGACTTCATAAGACATAGTTTAGGGGTTAGGGGTAGATACATGATTTGTATGGTTTGAATATGTCTAGACCTTGTTTATCAACTTTAATGCTTACTATATGACATAAGAAGACTATGTGCTTTGGTTTTTCATTTTTGTTTTTTTTTGAATTTTCTGCCAATTTTGTTTGACCAAGATTTAGACAAGTTTTACACGTGAAAACGAATAAGTAAGCCTGGATCCTTCTTAGTCACTCCAAAATGTACCAATTGATAGGTGTGTTAACTTTGCTTCATGGAAAAAATAATGTCATGTAAATGAGTTAACTTGGATTTCCTACCCTTGAATCCATAGGAAACTTTGTTCTAATGCACTATAATAATCAACCGAGCTTTTACACCAGCAGGTCTGTCACTTACGTGTGGTGCCCATGCGTGAGGTCCCACACTTCAGTGAGCACAAGTCACGTGCAATAGATACGCAAACTCCCAGCCATTTTCTTTGTCAAGAGAAGACGCATCAGGATGCGTATTGGAAGTCTGTGGGTCCTTCTGGATCCTTCGGTTGTCCCTCTCACAAAAAAACAAATCTCTCTCATTCTCGGCCTCGCTCGACTCGCTCGCTCGCTCGCACCTCCTGCTCACTGACAAACCCTGCACAAAAGTCAACATCATCACCCGAAAAAGGGGAGACACCATAATTCTCTCCCTTCTTCTCTCCTTCCGAGTGATCCCTCTTCCTCCGAGTTTCACTCGATGGGCAAACACACATGTGCTGCATAGTAATAATAAAAAGGTAGAAAAATCGACCTACGAATCTATAATTAAATAGGTTAAACTAGGGTTTTGCCCAGTACTACAGATCAAGGTTCAAAAAATCCAACTACGGGGTTCGAACAACCCCATTTCTAATCCAAGAATTTTTTCGACCTCATCCAATGGCCTCAAACTATAGGCCGGGTTAGCATCTAGTGCAGTATGTGTGAGAATGTATGCACTATGTGTGCTATAACTTGTGTGTCTTTCAAATTTGAACCAAATTTGAATAAGTTTGAAATATTTGAAATGGGGCTTTTGGCTTAAACGTTTGAAACCCAAAACGACTTCTCTTCATGCTAGACTTCATAAGACCGAGTTTAGGGTTAGGGGTAGATACATGATTTGTCTGGTTTGAATATGTCTAAACCTTGTTTATCAACTTGAATGCTTACTATATGACATAAGAAGACCGGCCATGTGCTTTTGTTTTTCATTTTTCTATTTTTTTAAAGAATTTTATGCACATTTGATTCTGGTCAAATCCTAGGTTCGACCAAGATTTAAACAAGTTTCAAGCATGAAAATGAAAACGTAAGCCAGGATCCTTCTTAATTAGTCACTCTAAAATATATGAAGCTTTTGGGACGTACTTGAAATTTCCATGTTTGAAACCCAAAACCAATTCTCTTCATGATTGACTTCATAAGACAGAGTTTAGGGTTAGGGGTAGATATACACATGATTTTTCTGGTTTGAATATGTCTAGACCTTGTTTATCAACTTGAGTGTTTACTATATGACATAATTAAGAAGGCTATGTGCTTTGGTTTTTCATTCTTTAGATTTTTTGTCTGAATTTTTATGCCCATTTGAACCTTGGTCAAATCCTAGGTTTGACCAAGATTTAAATAAGTTTAAAACATGAAAATGAAAAGGTAAGCATCGATCCTTCTTAGTCGCTCTAAAATGAAGCTTAATTTTGGGAGGTTTTGAAATTTCCATGTTTGAAACCCAAAACCAATTCTCTTCATGATTGACTTCATAAGACAGAGTTTAGGGTTAGGGGTAGATATACACATGATTTTTCTGGTTTGAATATGTCTAGACCTTGTTTATCAACTTGAGTGTTTACTATATGACATAATTAAGAAGGCTATGTGCTTTGGTTTTTCATTCTTTAGATTTTTTGTCTGAATTTTTATGCCCATTTGAATCTTGGTCAAATCCTAGGTTTGACCAAGATTTAAATAAGTTTAAAACATGAAAATGAAAATGTAAGCATCGATCCTTCTTAGTCGCTCTAAAATGAAGCTGAATTTTGGGAGGTTTTTGAAATTTCCATGTTTGAAACCCAAAACCACTTCTCTTCATGCTTGACTTCATAAGACGAAGTTTAGGGTCGATAGGGAGTAGATACATGATTTGTCTTGTTTGAATATGTCTAGACCTTGTTTATCAACTTGAATGCTTACTATATGACATAAGAGGACTATGTGCATTGGTATTTCATTTTTTGATTTTTATGCCCATTTGAGAATCTTGGTAAAATCCTAGGTTTGAGCAAGATTTAAAAAAGTTTAACATGTGAAAATGATAAGGTAATTAAGTCTGGATCTTTCTCTTAGTAACTCTAAAATGAAGCTTTTGGGAGGTTCTTGAATTTACCATGTTTGAAACCCAAAACCACCGTACTTCTTTATGCTTGACTTCATAAGACAGAGTTTAGGGTTAGGGGTAGATACATGATTTTTCTGGTTTGAATATGTCTAGACCATGTTTATCAATTTGAATGCTTACTATATGACATAAGAAGGCTATGTGCTTTGGTTTTTCATTCTTTCGATTTTTCTGAATTTTTATGCCCATTTGAATCTTGGTCAAATCCTAGGTTCGACCAAGATTTAAACAAGTTTAAAACATGACAATGAAAAGGTAATTAATCATGGATCCTTCTTAATTAACCAGTTAGTCTAATTAAAATGAAGCTTTTGGGAGGTTTTTGAAATTTCCATGTTTGAAACCCAAAACCACACTTCTCTGCTTCATGCTTGACTTCATATATAATTAAGACAAAGTTTAGGGTTAGGGGTACATGATTTGTCTGGTTTGAATATGTCTAGACCTTGTTTATGAACTTGAATGCTTACTATATGAGATAAGAAGACTATGTGCTTTGGTTTTTTTTATTTTATTTTATGCCCATTTGAATATTGGTCAAATCCTAGGGTTGACCAAGATTTAAACAAGTTTAAAACATGAAAATGAAAAGGTAAGCCTGGATCCTTCTTAACTAGTCACTCTAAAATGAAGCTTTAATTTTGGGAGGTTTTTTAAATTTCCATGTTTGAAACCAAAAACCACTTCTCTTCATGCTTGACTTCATAAGACAGAGTTTATGGTTTTAGAGGGGTAGATACATGATTTGTCTTATTTGAATATGTCTAGCTAGACCTTGTTTATCAACTTTTGAATGCTTACTATATATATGTATGTGACATAAGAAGACTATGTGCTTTTGTTTTTCATTTTTCCGATTTTTTTTAATTTTATGCCCATTTAAATCTTGGTCAAATCCTAGGTTTGACCAAGATTTAAATAAGTTTAAAATATGAAAATGAAAAGGTAAGCATGGATCCTTCTTAGTCACTCTAAAATGAAGCTTTTGATAGGTTTTTGAAATTTCCATATTTGAAACACAAAACCACTTCTCTTCATGCTTGACTACATAAGACAAAGTTTAGGGTTAGGGGGTAGATACATGATTTTTCTTGTTTGAATATGTCTAGACCCTTGTTTATCAACTTTAATGCTTACTATATGACATAAGAAAACTATGTGCTTTGGTTTTTCATTTTCCTGATTTTTTTGGAATTTTGATGCACATTTGAATCTTGGTCAAATCCTAGGTTTGACCAAGATTTAAACAAGTATAGAACATGAAAATGAAAAGGGAAGCCTGTATCCTTCTTAGTCACCCTAAAATGAAGTTTTTGGGAGGTTTTTGAAATTTCCATGTTTGAAACCCAAAACCACTTATCTTCATGCTTGACTTCGTCATAAGACATAGTTTAGGGGTTAGGGGGTAGATACATGATTTGTCTAGCTAGTTTGAATATGTCCAGACCTTGTTTATCAACTTTAATGCCTACTATATGACATATAAGAAGACTATGTGCGCTTTGGTTTTTCATTTTTCTGTTTTTTTATTTTATGCCCATTTGAATTTTGGTCAAATCCTATATTTGACCAAGATTTAAACAAGTTTAACACATGAAAATGGAAAGGTAAGCCTGGATCCTTCTTAGTCGCTCTAACATGAAGCTTTTGGGATGTTCTTGAAATTTCCATGTTTGAAACCCAAAACGACTTTTCTTCATGCTAGACTTCATATGATCGACCGGGAGTAGATACATGATTTGTCTGGTTTGGATATATCTAGACCATTTTTATCAACTTGAATGCTTAAGATATGACATAAGAACACTATGTGCTTTTGTTTTTCATTTTTTATTTTTGTGCCCATTTGTATCTTGGTCAAATCCTAGGTTTGACCAAGATTTAAACAAGTATAGAACATGAAAATGAAAAGGGAAGCCTGTATCCTTCTTAGTCACCCTAAAATGAAGTTTTTGGGAGGTTTTTGAAATTTCCATGTTTGAAACCCAAAACCACTTATCTTCATGCTTGACTTCGTCATAAGACATAGTTTAGGGGTTAGGGGGTAGATACATGATTTGTCTAGCTAGTTTGAATATGTCCAGACCTTGTTTATCAACTTTAATGCTTACTATATGACATATAAGAAGACTATGTGCGCTTTGGTTTTTCATTTTTCTGTTTTTTTATTTTATGCCCATTTGAATTTTGGTCAAATCCTAGATTTGACCAAGATTTAAACAAGTTTAAAACATGAAAATGGAAAGGTAAGCCTGGATCCTTCTTAGTCGCTCTAACATGAAGCTTTTGGGATGTTCTTGAAATTTCCATGTTTGAAACCCAAAACGACTTTTCTTCATGCTAGACTTCATAAGATCGACAGGGTAGATACATGATTTGTCTGGTTTGGATATATCTAGACCATGTTTATCAACTTGAATGCTTACGATATGACATAAGAACACTATGTGCTTTTGTTTTTCATTTTTTTTATTTTTTTGTGCCCATTTGTATCTTGGTCAAATCCTAGGTTTGACCAAGATTTAAACAAGTTTAAAACATGAAAATGAAAAGGTAAGCCTGGATCCTTCTTAACTAGTCACTCTAAAATGAAGCTTTAATTTTGGGAGGTTTTTTAAATTTCCATGTTTGAAACCAAAAACCACTTCTCTTCATGCTTGACTTCATAAGACAGAGTTTATGGTTTTAGAGGGGTAGATACATGATTTGTCTTATTTGAATATGTCTAGCTAGACCTTGTTTATCAACTTTTGAATGCTTACTATATATATGTATGTGACATAAGAAGACTATGTGCTTTTGTTTTTCATTTTTCCGATTTTTTTTAAATTTTATGCCCATTTAAATCTTGGTCAAATCCTAGGTTTGACCAAGATTTAAATAAGTTTAAAATATGAAAATGAAAAGGTAAGCATGGATCCTTCTTAGTCACTCTAAAATGAAGCTTTTGATAGGTTTTTGAAATTTCCATATTTGAAACACAAAACCACTTCTCTTCATGCTTGACTACATAAGACAAAGTTTAGGGTTAGGGGGTAGATACATGATTTTTCTTGTTTGAATATGTCTAGACCCTTGTTTATCAACTTTAATGCTTACTATATGACATAAGAAAACTATGTGCTTTGGTTTTTCATTTTCTGATTTTTTTTGGAATTTTGATGCACATTTGAATCTTGGTCAAATCCTAGGTTTGACCAAGATTTAAACAAGTATAGAACATGAAAATGAAAAGGGAAGCCTGTATCCTTCTTAGTCACCCTAAAATGAAGTTTTTGGGAGGTTTTTGAAATTTCCATGTTTGAAACCCAAAACCACTTATCTTCATGCTTGACTTCGTCATAAGACATAGTTTAGGGGTTAGGGGGTAGATACATGATTTGTCTAGCTAGTTTGAATATGTCCAGACCTTGTTTATCAACTTTAATGCCTACTATATGACATATAAGAAGACTATGTGCGCTTTGGTTTTTCATTTTTTTTTTTATTTTATGCCCATTTGAATTTTGGTCAAATCCTATATTTGACCAAGATTTAAACAAGTTTAACACATGAAAATGGAAAGGTAAGCCTGGATCCTTCTTAGTCGCTCTAACATGAAGCTTTTGGGATGTTCTTGAAATTTCCATGTTTGAAACCCAAAACGACTTTTCTTCATGCTAGACTTCATAAGATCGACAGGGAGTAGATACATGATTTGTCTGGTTTGGATATATCTAGACCTTTTTTATCAACTTGAATGCTTACGATATGACATAAGAACACTATGTGCTTTTGTTTTTCATTTTTTTTTTTTTGTGCCCATTTGTATCTTGGTCAAATCCTAGGTTTGACCAAGATTTAAACAAGTATAGAACATGAAAATGAAAAGGGAAGCCTGTATCCTTCTTAGTCACCCTAAAATGAAGTTTTTGGGAGGTTTTGAAATTTCCATGTTTGAAACCCAAAACCACTTATCTTCATGCTTGACTTCGTCATAAGACATAGTTTAGGGGTTAGGGGTAGATACATGATTTGTCTAGCTAGTTTGAATATGTCTAGACCTTGTTTATCAACTTTAATGCTTACTATATGACATATAAGAAGACTATGTGCGCTTTGGTTTTTCATTTTTCTGTTTTTTTTTTATGCCCATTTGAATTTTGGTCAAATCCTATATTTGACCAAGATTTAAACAAGTTTAAAACATGAAAATGGAAAGGTAAGCCTGGATCCTTCTTAGTCGCTCTAAAATGAAGCTTTTGGGATGTTCTTGAAATTTCCATGTTTGAAACCCAAAACGACTTTTCTTCATGCTAGACTTCATAAGATCGACAGGGAGTAGATACATGATTTGTCTGGTTTGGATATATCTAGACCATGTTTATCAACTTGAATGCTTACGATATGTCATAAGAACACTATGTGCTTTTGTTTTTCATTTTTTTATTTTTTGCCCATTTGTATCTTGGTCAAATCCTAGGTTTGACCAAGATTTAAACAAGTTTAAAACATGAAAATGAAAAGGTAAGCCTGGATCCTTCTTAACTAGTCACTCTAAAATGAAGCTTTAATTTTGGGAGGTTTTTAAATTTCCATGTTTGAAACCAAAAACCACTTCTCTTCATGCTTGACTTCATAAGACAGAGTTTATGGTTTTAGAGGGGTAGATACATGATTTGTCTTATTTGAATATGTCTAGCTAGACCTTGTTTATCAACTTTTGAATGCTTACTATATATATGTATGTGACATAAGAAGACTATGTGCTTTTGTTTTTCATTTTTTCCGATTTTTTTTAAATTTTATGCCCATTTAAATCTTGGTCAAATCCTAGGTTTGACCAAGATTTAAATATGTTTAAAATATGAAAATGAAAAGGTAAGCATGGATCCTTCTTAGTCACTCTAAAATGAAGCTTTTGATAGGTTTTTGAAATTTCCATATTTGAAACACAAAACCACTTCTCTTCATGCTTGACTACATAAGACAAAGTTTAGGGTTAGGGGGTAGATACATGATTTTTCTTGTTTGAATATGTCTAGACCCTTGTTTATCAACTTTAATGCTTACTATATGACATAAGAAAACTATGTGCTTTGGTTTTTCATTTTCTGATTTTTTTGGAATTTTGATGCACATTTGAATCTTGGTCAAATCCTAGGTTTGACCAAGATTTAAACAAGTATAGAACATGAAAATGAAAAGGGAAGCCTGTATCCTTCTTAGTCACCCTAAAATGAAGTTTTTGGGAGGTTTTTGAAATTTCCATGTTTGAAACCCAAAACCACTTATCTTCATGCTTGACTTCGTCATAAGACATAGTTTAGGGGTTAGGGGGTAGATACATGATTTGTCTAGCTAGTTTGAATATGTCCAGACCTTGTTTATCAACTTTAATGCTTACTATATGACATATAAGAAGACTATGTGCGCTTTGGTTTTTCATTTTTCTGTTTTTTTATTTTATGCCCATTTGAATTTTGGTCAAATCCTATATTTGACCAAGATTTAAACAAGTTTAACACATGAAAATGGAAAGGTAAGCCTGGATCCTTCTTAGTCGCTCTAAAATGAAGGTTTTGGGATGTTCTTGAAATTTCCATGTTTGAAACCCAAAACGACTTTTCTTCATGCTAGACTTCATATGATCGACCGGGAGTAGATACATGATTTGTCTGGTTTGGATATATCTAGACCATTTTTATCAACTTGAATGCTTAAGATATGACATAAGAACACTATGTGCTTTTGTTTTTCATTTTTTTTATTTTTTTGTGCCCATTTGTATCTTGGTCAAATCCTAGGTTTGACCAAGATTTAAACAAGTATAGAACATGAAAATGGAAAGGGAAGCCTGTATCCTTCTTAGTCACCCTAAAATGAAGTTTTTGGGAGGTTTTTGAAATTTCCATGTTTGAAACCCAAAACCACTTATCTTCATGCTTGACTTCGTCATAAGACATAGTTTAGGGGTTAGGGGGTAGATACATGATTTGTCTAGCTAGTTTGAATATGTCCAGACCTTGTTTATCAACTTTAATGCTTACTATATGACATATAAGAAGACTATGTGCGCTTTGGTTTTTCATTTTTCTGTTTTTTTATTTTATGCCCATTTGAATTTTGGTCAAATCCTAGATTTGACCAAGATTTAAACAAGTTTAAAACATGAAAATGGAAAGGTAAGCCTGGATCCTTCTTAGTCGCTCTAACATGAAGCTTTTGGGATGTTCTTGAAATTTCCATGTTTGAAACCCAAAACGACTTTTCTTCATGCTAGACTTCATAAGATCGACAGGGAGTAGATACATGATTTGTCTGGTTTGGATATATCTAGACCATGTTTATCAACTTGAATGCTTACGATATGACATAAGAACACTATGTGCTTTTGTTTTTCATTTTTTTATTTTTTTGTGCCCATTTGTATCTTGGTCAAATCCTAGGTTTGACCAAGATTTAAACAAGTATAGAACATGAAAATGAAAAGGGAAGCCTGTATCCTTCTTAGTCACCCTAAAATGAAGTTTTTGGGAGGTTTTTGAAATTTCCATGTTTGAAACCCAAAACCACTTATCTTCATGCTTGACTTCGTCATAAGACAGAGTTTAGGGGTTAGGGGGTAGATACATGATTTGTCTAGCTAGTTTGAATATGTCAGACCTTGTTTATCAACTTTAATGCTTACTATATGACATATAAGAAGACTATGTGCGCTTTGGTTTTTCATTTTTCTGTTTTTTTATTTTATGCCCATTTGAATTTTGGTCAAATCCTATATTTGACCAAGATTTAAACAAGTTTAAAACATGAAAATGGAAAGGTAAGCCTGGATCCTTCTTAGTCGCTCTAAAATGAAGCTTTTGGGATGTTCTTGAAATTTCCATGTTTGAAACCCAAAACGACTTTTCTTCATGCTAGACTTCATAAGATCGACAGGGAGTAGATACATGATTTGTCTGGTTTGGATATATCTAGACCATGTTTATCAACTTGAATGCTTACGATATGACATAAGAACACTATGTGCTTTTGTTTTTCATTTTTTTTATTTTTTGTGCCCATTTGTATCTTGGTCAAATCCTAGGTTTGACCAAGATTTAAACAAGTTTAAAACATGAAAATGAGAAGGGAAGCATGTATCCTTCTTAGTCACTCTAAAATGAAGTTTTTGGGAGGTTTTTGAAATTTCCATGTTTGAAACCCAAAACCACTTCTCTTCATGCTTGACTTCATAAGACATAGTTTAGGGGTTAGGGGTAGATACATGATTTGTATGGTTTGAATATGTCTAGACCTTGTTTATCAACTTTAATGCTTACTATATGACATAAGAAGACTATGTGCTTTGGTTTTTCATTTTTCTGTTTTTTTTGAATTTTCTGCCAATTTTGTTTGACCAAGATTTAGACAAGTTTTACACGTGAAAACGAATAAGTAAGCCTGGATCCTTCTTAGTCACTCCAAAATGTACCAATTGATAGGTGCGTTAACTTTGCTTCATGGAAAAAATAATGTCATGTAAATGAGTTAACTTGGATTTCCTACCCTTGAATCCATAGGAAACTTTGTTCTAATGCACTATAATAATCAACCGAGCTTTTACACCAACAGGTCTGTCACTTACGTGTGGTGCCCATGCGTGAGGTCCCACACTTCAGTGAGCACAAGTCACGTGCAATAGGTACGCAAACTCCCAGCCATTTTCTTTGTCAAGAGAAGACGCATCAGGATGCGTATTGGAAGTCTGTGGGTCCTTCTGGATCCTTCGGTTGTCCCTCTCACAAAAAAAACAAATCTCTATCATTCTCGGCCTCGCTCGACTCGCTCGCTCGCTCGCACCTCCTGCTCACTGACAAACCCTGCACAAAAGTCAACATCATCACCCGAAAAAGGGGAGACACCATAATTCTCTCCCTTCTTCTCTCCTTCCGAGTGATCCCTCTTCCTCCGAGTTTCACTCGACGGGCAAACACACATGTGCTGCATAGTAATAATAAAAAGGTAGAAAAATCGACCTACGAATCTATAATTAAATAGGTTAAACTAGGGTTTTGCCCAGTACTACAGATCAAGGTTCAAAAAATCCAACTACGGGGTTCGAACAACCCCATTTCTAATCCAAGAATTTTTTCGACCTCATCCAATGGCCTCAAACTATAGGCCGGGTTAGCATCTAGTGCAGTATGTGTGAGAATGTATGCACTATGTGTGCTATAACTTGTGTGTCTTTCAAATTTGAACCAAATTTGAATAAGTTTGAAATATTTGAAATGGGGCTTTTGGCTTAAACGTTTGAAACCCAAAACGACTTCTCTTCATGCTAGACTTCATAAGACCGAGTTTAGGGTTAGGGGGTAGATACATGATTTGTCTGGTTTGAATATGTCTAAACCTTGTTTATCAACTTGAATGCTTACTATATGACATATAAGAAGACTATGTGCTTTGGTTTTTCATTCTTTAGATTTTTTGTCTGAATTTTTATGCCCATTTGAACCTTGGTCAAATCCTAGGTTTGACCAAGATTTAAATAAGTTTAAAACATGAAAATGAAAAGGTAAGCATCGATCCTTCTTAGTCGCTCTAAAATGAAGCTTAATTTTGGGAGGTTTTTGAAATTTCCATGTTTGAAACCCAAAACCAATTCTCTTCATGATTGACTTCATAAGACAGAGTTTAGGGTTAGGGGTAGATATACACATGATTTTTCTGGTTTGAATATGTCTAGACCTTGTTTATCAACTTGAGTGTTTACTATATGACATAATTAAGAAGGCTATGTGCTTTGGTTTTTCATTCTTTAGATTTTTTGTCTGAATTTTTATGCCCATTTGAATCTTGGTCAAATCCTAGGTTTGACAAAGATTTAAATAAGTTTAAAACATGAAAATGAAAATGTAAGCATCGATCCTTCTTAGTCGCTCTAAAATGAAGCTGAATTTTGGGAGGTTTTTGAAATTTCCATGTTTGAAACCCAAAACCACTTCTCTTCATGTTTGACTTCATAAGACGAGTTTAGGGTCGATAGGGGTAGATACATGATTTGTCTTGTTTGAATATGTCTAGACCTTGTTTATCAACTTGAATGCTTACTATATGACATAAGAGGACTATGTGCATTGGTATTTCATTTTTTGATTTTTATGCCCATTTGAGAATCTTGGTAAAATCCTAGGTTTGAGCAAGATTTAAACAAGTTTAACATGTGAAAATGATAAGGTAATTAAGTCTGGATCTTTCTCTTAGTAACTCTAAAATGAAGCTTTTGGGAGGTTCTTGAATTTACCATGTTTGAAACCCAAAACCACCGTACTTCTGTTCATGCTTGACTTCATAAGACAGAGTTTAGGGTTAGGGGTAGATACATGATTTTTCTGGTTTGAATATGTCTAGACCATGTTTATCAATTTGAATGCTTACTATATGACATAAGAAGGCTATGTGCTTTGGTTTTTCATTCTTTCGATTTTTTTCTGAATTTTTATGCCCATTTGAATCTTGGTCAAATCCTAGGTTCGACCAAGATTTAAACAAGTTTAAAACATGACAATGAAAAGGTAATTAATCATGGATCCTTCTTAATTAACCAGTCAGTCTAATTAAAATGAAGCTTTTTGGGAGGTTTTTGAAATTTCCATGTTTGAAACCCAAAACCACTTCTCTTCATGCTTGACTTCATAAGACAAAGTTTAGGGTTAGGGAGTAGATACATGATTTTTCTTGTTTGAATATGTCTAGACCTTGTTTATCAACTTGAATGCTTACTATATGACATAAGAGGACTATGTGCATTGGTATTTCATTTTTTGATTTTTATGCCCATTTGAGAATCTTGGTAAAATCCTAGGTTTGAGCAAGATTTAAACAAGTTTAACATGTGAAAATGATAAGGTAATTAAGTCTGGATCTTTCTCTTAGTAACTCTAAAATGAAGCTTTTGGGAGGTTCTTGAATTTACCATGTTTGAAACCCAAAACCACCTCTTCATTCATGCTTGACTTCATAAGACAGAGTTTAGGGTTAGGGGTAGATACATGATTTTTCTGGTTTGAATATGTCTAGACCATGTTTATCAATTTGAATGCTTACTATATGACATAAGAAGGCTATGTGCTTTGGTTTTTCATTCTTTTTTTTTTTGAATTTTTATGCCCATTTGAATCTTGGTCAAATCCTAGGTTCGACCAAGATTTAAACAAGTTTAAAACATGACAATGAAAAGGTAATTAATCATGGATCCTTCTTAATTAACCAGTTAGTCTAATTAAAATGAAGCTTTTTGGGAGGTTTTTGAAATTTCCATGTTTGAAACCCAAAACCACACTTCTCTGCTTCATGCTTGACTTCATATATAATTAAGAAAAAGTTTAGGGTTAGGGGGTACATGATTTGTCTGGTTTGAATATGTCTAGACCTTGTTTATGAACTTGAATGCTTACTATATGAGATAAGAAGACTATGTGCTTTGGTTTTTTTTATTTTATTTTATGCCCATTTGAATATTGGTCAAATCCTAGGGTTGACCAAGATTTAAACAAGTTTAAAACATGAAAATGAAAAGGTAAGCCTGGATCCTTCTTAACTAGTCACTCTAAAATGAAGCTTTAATTTTGGGAGGTTTTTAAATTTCCATGTTTGAAACCAAAAACCACTTCTCTTCATGCTTGACTTCATAAGACAGAGTTTATGGTTTTAGAGGGGTAGATACATGATTTGTCTTATTTGAATATGTCTAGCTAGACCTTGTTTATCAACTTTTGAATGCTTACTATATATATGTATGTGACATAAGAAGACTATGTGCTTTTGTTTTTCATTTTTCCGATTTTTTTTAAATTTTATGCCCATTTAAATCTTGGTCAAATCCTAGGTTTGACCAAGATTTAAACAAGTTTAAAATATGAAAATGAAAAGGTAAGCATGGATCCTTCTTAGTCACTCTAAAATGAAGCTTTTGATAGGTTTTTGAAATTTCCATATTTGAAACACAAAACCACTTCTCTTCATGCTTGACTACATAAGACAAAGTTTAGGGTTAGGGGGTAGATACATGATTTTTCTTGTTTGAATATGTCTAGACCCTTGTTTATCAACTTTAATGCTTACTATATGACATAAGAAAACTATGTGCTTTGGTTTTTCATTTTTCTGATTTTTTTTGGAATTTTGATGCACATTTGAATCTTGGTCAAATCCTAGGTTTGACCAAGATTTAAACAAGTATAGAACATGAAAATGAAAAGGGAAGCCTGTATCCTTCTTAGTCACCCTAAAATGAAGTTTTTGGGAGGTTTTTGAAATTTCCATGTTTGAAACCCAAAACCACTTATCTTCATGCTTGACTTCGTCATAAGACATAGTTTAGGGGTTAGGGGGTAGATACATGATTTGTCTAGCTAGTTTGAATATGTCCAGACCTTGTTTATCAACTTTAATGCTTACTATATGACATATAAGAAGACTATGTGCGCTTTGGTTTTTCATTTTTCTGTTTTTTATTTTATGCCCATTTGAATTTTGGTCAAATCCTATATTTGACCAAGATTTAAACAAGTTTAACACATGAAAATGGAAAGGTAAGCCTGGATCCTTCTTAGTCGCTCTAACATGAAGCTTTTGGGATGTTCTTGAAATTTCCATGTTTGAAACCCAAAACGACTTTTCTTCATGCTAGACTTCATATGATCGACCGGGAGTAGATACATGATTTGTCTGGTTTGGATATATCTAGACCATTTTTATCAACTTGAATGCTTAAGATATGACATAAGAACACTATGTGCTTTTGTTTTTCATTTTTTTTATTTTTTGTGCCCATTTGTATCTTGGTCAAATCCTAGGTTTGACCAAGATTTAAACAAGTATAGAACATGAAAATGAAAAGGGAAGCCTGTATCCTTCTTAGTCACCCTAAAATGAAGTTTTTGGGAGGTTTTTGAAATTTCCATGTTTGAAACCCAAAACCACTTATCTTCATGCTTGACTTCGTCATAAGACATAGTTTAGGGGTTAGGGGTAGATACATGATTTGTCTAGCTAGTTTGAATATGTCTAGACCTTGTTTATCAACTTTAATGCTTACTATATGACATATAAGAAGACTATGTGCGCTTTGGTTTTTCATTTTTCTGTTTTTTTATTTTATGCCCATTTGAATTTTGGTCAAATCCTATATTTGACCAAGATTTAAACAAGTTTAAAACATGAAAATGGAAAGGTAAGCCTGGATCCTTCTTAGTCGCTCTAAAATGAAGCTTTTGGGATGTTCTTGAAATTTCCATGTTTGAAACCCAAAACGACTTTTCTTCATGCTAGACTTCATAAGATCGACAGGGAGTAGATACATGATTTGTCTGGTTTGGATATATCTAGACCATGTTTATCAACTTGAATGCTTACGATATGACATAAGAACACTATGTGCTTTTGTTTTTCATTTTTTTATTTTTGTGCCCATTTGTATCTTGGTCAAATCCTAGGTTTGAGCAAGATTTAAACAAGTATAGAACATGAAAATGAAAAGGGAAGCCTGTATCCTTCTTAGTCACCCTAAAATGAAGTTTTTGGGAGGTTTTTGAAATTTCCATGTTTGAAACCCAAAACCACTTATCTTCATGCTTGACTTCGTCATAAGACAGAGTTTAGGGGTTAGGGGGTAGATACATGATTTGTCTAGCTAGTTTGAATATGTCCAGACCTTGTTTATCAACTTTAATGCTTACTATATGACATATAAGAAGACTATGTGCGCTTTGGTTTTTCATTTTTCTGTTTTTTTATTTTATGCCCATTTGAATTTTGGTCAAATCCTATATTTGACCAAGATTTAAACAAGTTTAAAACATGAAAATGGAAAGGTAAGCCTGGATCCTTCTTAGTCGCTCTAAAATGAAGCTTTTGGGATGTTCTTGAAATTTCCATGTTTGAAACCCAAAACGACTTTTCTTCATGCTAGACTTCATAAGATCGACAGGGAGTAGATACATGATTTGTCTGGTTTGGATATATCTAGACCATGTTTATCAACTTGAATGCTTACGATATGACATAAGAACACTATGTGCTTTTGTTTTTCATTTTTTTATTTTTTTGTGCCCATTTGTATCTTGGTCAAATCCTAGGTTTGACCAAGATTTAAACAAGTTTAAAACATGAAAATGAGAAGGGAAGCATGTATCCTTCTTAGTCACTCTAAAATGAAGTTTTTGGGAGGTTTTTGAAATTTCCATGTTTGAAACCCAAAACCACTTCTCTTCATGCTTGACTTCATAAGACATAGTTTAGGGGTTAGGGGTAGATACATGATTTGTATGGTTTGAATATGTCTAGACCTTGTTTACCAACTTTAATGCTTACTATATGACATAAGAAGACTATGTGCTTTGGTTTTTCATTTTTCTGTTTTTTTTTGAATTTTCTGCCAATTTTGTTTGACCAAGATTTAGACAAGTTTTACACGTGAAAACGAATAAGTAAGCCTGGATCCTTCTTAGTCACTCCAAAATGTACCAATTGATAGGTGCGTTAACTTTGCTTCATGGAAAAAATAATGTCATGTAAATGAGTTAACTTGGATTTCCTACCCTTGAATCCATAGGAAACTTTGTTCTAATGCACTATAATAATCAACCGAGCTTTTACACCAACAGGTCTGTCACTTACGTGTGGTGCCCATGCGTGAGGTCCCACACTTCAGTGAGCACAAGTCACGTGCAATAGGTACGCAAACTCCCAGCCATTTTCTTTGTCAAGAGAAGACGCATCAGGATGCGTATTGGAAGTCTGTGGGTCCTTCTGGATCCTTCGGTTGTCCCTCTCACAAAAAAAACAAATCTCTCTCATTCTCGGCCTCGCTCGACTCGCTCGCTCGCTCGCACCTCCTGCTCACTGACAAACCCTGCACAAAAGTCAACATCATCACCCGAAAAAGGGGAGACACCATAATTCTCTCCCTTCTTCTCTCCTTCCGAGTGATCCCTCTTCCTCCGAGTTTCACTCGACGGGCAAACACACATGTGCTGCATAGTAATAATAAAAAGGTAGAAAAATCGACCTACGAATCTATAATTAAATAGGTTAAACTAGGGTTTTGCCCAGTACTACAGATCAAGGTTCAAAAAATCCAACTACGGGGTTCGAACAACCCCATTTCTAATCCAAGAATTTTTTCGACCTCATCCAATGGCCTCAAACTATAGGCCGGGTTAGCATCTAGTGCAGTATGTGTGAGAATGTATGCACTATGTGTGCTATAACTTGTGTGTCTTTCAAATTTGAACCAAATTTGAATAAGTTTGAAATATTTGAAATGGGGCTTTTGGCTTAAACGTTTGAAACCCAAAACGACTTCTCTTCATGCTAGACTTCATAAGACCGAGTTTAGGGTTAGGGGTAGATACATGATTTGTCTGGTTTGAATATGTCTAAACCTTGTTTATCAACTTGAATGCTTACTATATGACATATAAGAAGACTATGTGCTTTGGTTTTTCATTCTTTAGATTTTTTGTCTGAATTTTTATGCCCATTTGAACCTTGGTCAAATCCTAGGTTTGACCAAGATTTAAATAAGTTTAAAACATGAAAATGAAAAGGTAAGCATCGATCCTTCTTAGTCGCTCTAAAATGAAGCTTAATTTTGGGAGGTTTTTGAAATTTCCATGTTTGAAACCCAAAACCAATTCTCTTCATGATTGACTTCATAAGACAGAGTTTAGGGTTAGGGGTAGATATACACATGATTTTTCTGGTTTGAATATGTCTAGACCTTGTTTATCAACTTGAGTGTTTACTATATGACATAATTAAGAAGGCTATATGCTTTGGTTTTTCATTCTTTAGATTTTTTGTCTGAATTTTTATGCCCATTTGAATCTTGGTCAAATCCTAGGTTTGACAAAGATTTAAATAAGTTTAAAACATGAAAATGAAAATGTAAGCATCGATCCTTCTTAGTCGCTCTAAAATGAAGCTGAATTTTGGGAGGTTTTTGAAATTTCCATGTTTGAAACCCAAAACCACTTCTCTTCATGTTTGACTTCATAAGACGAAGTTTAGGGTCGATAGGGGGTAGATACATGATTTGTCTTGTTTGAATATGTCTAGACCTTGTTTATCAACTTGAATGCTTACTATATGACATAAGAGGACTATGTGCATTGGTATTTCATTTTTTGATTTTTATGCCCATTTGAGAATCTTGGTAAAATCCTAGGTTTGAGCAAGATTTAAACAAGTTTAACATGTGAAAATGATAAGGTAATTAAGTCTGGATCTTTCTCTTAGTAACTCTAAAATGAAGCTTTTGGGAGGTTCTTGAATTTACCATGTTTGAAACCCAAAACCACCGTACTTCTGTTCATGCTTGACTTCATAAGACAGAGTTTAGGGTTAGGGGTAGATACATGATTTTTCTGGTTTGAATATGTCTAGACCATGTTTATCAATTTGAATGCTTACTATATGACATAAGAAGGCTATGTGCTTTGGTTTTTCATTCTTTCGATTTTTTTCTGAATTTTTATGCCCATTTGAATCTTGGTCAAATCCTAGGTTCGACCAAGATTTAAACAAGTTTAAAACATGACAATGAAAAGGTAATTAATCATGGATCCTTCTTAATTAACCAGTCAGTCTAATTAAAATGAAGCTTTTTGGGAGGTTTTTGAAATTTCCATGTTTGAAACCCAAAACCACACTTCTCTGCTTCATGCTTGACTTCATATATAATTAAGACAAAGTTTAGGGTTAGGGGGTACATGATTTGTCTGGTTTGAATATGTCTAGACCTTGTTTATGAACTTGAATGCTTACTATATGACATAAGAAGACTATGTGCTTTGGTTTTTTATTTTATTTATTTTTTATTTTATGCCCATTTGAATATTGGTCAAATCCTAGGTTTGACCAAGATTTAAACAAGTTTAAAACATGAAAATGAAAAGGTAAGCCTGGATCCTTCTTAACTAGTCACTCTAAAATGAAGCTTTAATTTTGGGAGGTTTTTGAAATTTCCATGTTTGAAACCAAAAACCACTTCTCTTCATGCTTGACTTCATAAGACAGAGTTTATGGTTTTAGAGGGGTAGATACATGATTTGTCTTATTTGAATATGTCTAGCTAGACCTTGTTTATCAACTTTTGAATGCTTACTATATATATGTGTGTGACATAAGAAGACTATGTGCTTTTGTTTTTCATTTTTCCGATTTTTTAAAATTTTATGCCCATTTAAATCTTGGTCAAATCCTAGGTTTGACCAAGATTTAAACAAGTTTAAAATATGAAAATGAAAAGGTAAGCATGGATCCTTCTTAGTCACTCTAAAATGAAGCTTTTGATAGGTTTTTGAAATTTCCATATTTGAAACCCAAAACCACTTCTCTTCATGCTTGACTACATAAGACAAAGTTTAGGGTTAGGGGGTAGATACATGATTTTTCTTGTTTGAATATATCTAGACCCTTGTTTATCAACTTTAATGCTTACTATATGACATAAGAAAACTATGTGCTTTGGTTTTTCATTTTTCTGATTTTTTTTGGAATTTTGATGCACATTTGAATCTTGGTCAAATCCTAGGTTTGACCAAGATTTAAACAAGTATAGAACATGAAAATGAAAAGGGAAGCCTGTATCCTTCTTAGTCACCCTAAAATGAAGTTTTTGGGAGGATTTTGAAATTTCCATGTTTGAAACCCAAAACCACTTATCTTCATGCTTGACTTCATAAGACAGAGTTTAGGGGTTAGGGGGTAGATACATGATTTGTCTAGCTATTTTGAATATGTCTAGACCTTGTTTATCAACTTTAATGCTTACTATATGACATATAAGAAGACTATGTGCGTTTTGGTTTTTCATTTTTCTGTTTTTTATTTTATGCCCATTTGAATCTTGGTCAAATCCTTGATTTGACCAAGATTTAAACAAGTTTAAAACATGAAAATGGAAAGGTAAGCCTGGATCCTTCTTAGTCGCTCTAAAATGAAGCTTTTGGGATGTTCTTGAAATTTCCATGTTTGAAACCCAAAACGACTTTTCTTCATGCTAGACTTCATAAGATCGACAGAGAGTAGATACATGATTTGTCTGGTTTGGATATATATAGACCTTGTTTATCAACTTGAATGCTTACGATATGACATAAGAACACTATGTGCTTTTGTTTTTCATTTTTTATTTTTTTGTGCCCATTTGTATCTTGGTCAAATCCTAGGTTTGACCAAGATTTAAACAAGTTTAAAACATGAAAATGAAAAGGGAAGCATGTATCCTTCTTAGTCACTCTAAAATGAAGTTTTTGGGAGGTTTTTGAAATTTCCATGTTTGAAACCCAAAACCACTTCTCTTCATGCTTGACTTCATAAGACATAGTTTAGGGGTTAGGGGTAGATACATGATTTGTATGGTTTGAATATGTCTAGACCTTGTTTATCAACTTTAATGCTTACTATATGACATAAGAAGACTATGTGCTTTGGTTTTTCATTTTTCTGTTTTTTTTGAATTTTCTGCCAATTTTGTTTGACCAAGATTTAGACAAGTTTTACACGTGAAAACGAATAAGTAAGCCTGGATCCTTCTTAGTCACTCCAAAATGTACCAATTGATAGGTGCGTTAACTTTGCTTCATGGAAAAAATAATGTCATGTAAATGAGTTAACTTGGATTTCCTACCCTTGAATCCATAGGAAACTTTGTTCTAATGCACTATAATAATCAACCGAGCTTTTACACCAACAGGTCTGTCACTTACGTGTGGTGCCCATGCGTGAGGTCCCACACTTCAGTGAGCACAAGTCACGTGCAATAGGTACGCAAACTCCCAGCCATTTTCTTTGTCAAGAGAAGACGCATCAGGATGCGTATTGGAAGTCTGTGGGTCCTTCTGGATCCTTCGGTTGTCCCTCTCACACAAAAAAAACAAATCTCTCTCATTCTCGGCCTCGCTCGACTCGCTCGCTCGCTCGCTCGCACCTCCTGCTCACTGACAAACCCTGCACAAAAGTCAACATCATCACCCGAAAAAGGGGAGACACCATAATTCTCTCCCTTCTTCTCTCCTTCCGAGTGATCCCTCTTCCTCCGAGTTTCACTCGACGGGCAAACACACATGTGCTGCATAGTAATAATAAAAAGGTAGAAAAATCGACCTACGAATCTATAATTAAATAGGTTAAACTAGGGTTTTGCCCAGTACTACAGATCAAGGTTCAAAAAATCCAACTACGGGGTTCGAACAACCCCATTTCTAATCCAAGAATTTTTTCGACCTCATCCAATGGCCTCAAACTATAGGCCGGGTTAGCATCTAGTGCAGTATGTGTGAGAATGTATGCACTATGTGTGCTATAACTTGTGTGTCTTTCAAATTTGAACCAAATTTGAATAAGTTTGAAATATTTGAAATGGGGCTTTTGGCTTAAACGTTTGAAACCCAAAACGACTTCTCTTCATGCTAGACTTCATAAGACCGAGTTTAGGGTTAGGGGGTAGATACATGATTTGTCTGGTTTGAATATGTCTAAACCTTGTTTATCAACTTGAATGCTTACTATATGACATAAGAAGACCATGTGCTTTTGTTTTTCATTTTTCTATTTTTTTAAGAATTTTATGCACATTTGATTCTGGTCAAATCCTAGGTTCGACCAAGATTTAAACAAGTTTCAAGCATGAAAATGAAAACGTAAGCCAAGATCCTTCTTAATTAGTCACTCTAAAATATATGAAGCTTTTGGGACGTACTTGAAATTTCCATGTTTGAAACCCAAAACCAATTCTCTTCATGATTGACTTCATAAGACAGAGTTTAGGGTTAGGGGTAGATATACACATGATTTTTCTGGTTTGAATATGTCTAGACCTTGTTTATCAACTTGAGTGTTTACTATATGACATAATTAAGAAGGCTATGTGCTTTGGTTTTTCATTCTTTAGATTTTTTGTCTGAATTTTTATGCCCATTTGAATCTTGGTCAAATCCTAGGTTTGACCAAGATTTAAATAAGTTTAAAACATGAAAATGAAAAGGTAAGCATCGATCCTTCTTAGTCGCTCTAAAATGAAGCTTAATTTTGGGAGGTTTTGAAATTTCCATGTTTGAAACCCAAAACCAATTCTCTTCATGATTGACTTCATAAGACAGAGTTTAGGGTTAGGGGTAGATATACACATGATTTTTCTGGTTTGAATATGTCTAGACCTTGTTTATCAACTTGAGTGTTTACTATATGACATAATTAAGAAGGCTATGTGCTTTGGTTTTTCATTCTTTAGATTTTTTGTCTGAATTTTTATGCCCATTTGAATCTTGGTCAAATCCTAGGTTTGACCAAGATTTAAATAAGTTTAAAACATGAAAATGAAAAGGTAAGCATCGATCCTTCTTAGTCGCTCTAAAATGAAGCTGATTTTGGGAGGTTTTTGAAATTTCCATGTTTGAAACCCAAAACCACTTCTCTTCATGCTTGACTTCATAAGACGAAGTTTAGGGTCGATAGGGGGTAGATACATGATTTGTCTTGTTTGAATATGTCTATACCTTGTTTATCAACTTGAATGCTTACTATATGACATAAGAGGACTATGTGCATTGGTATTTCATTTTTTGATTTTTATGCCCATTTGAGAATCTTGGTAAAATCCTAGGTTTGAGCAAGATTTAAACAAGTTTAACATGTGAAAATGATAAGGTAATTAAGTCTGGATCTTTCTCTTAGTAACTCTAAAATGAAGCTTTTGGGAGGTTCTTGAATTTACCATGTTTGAAACCCAAAACCACCGTACTTCTGTTCATGCTTGACTTCATAAGACAGAGTTTAGGGTTAGGGGTAGATACATGATTTTTCTGGTTTGAATATGTCTAGACCATGTTTATCAATTTGAATGCTTACTATATGACATAAGAAGGCTATGTCCTTTGGTTTTTCATTCTTTCGATTTTTTCTGAATTTTTATGCCCATTTGAATCTTGGTCAAATCCTAGGTTCGACCAAGATTTAAACAAGTTTAAAACATGACAATGAAAAGGTAATTAATCATGGATCCTTCTTAATTAACCAGTCAGTCTAATTAAAATGAAGCTTTTTGGGAGGTTTTTGAAATTTCCATGTTTGAAACCCAAAACCACACTTCTCTGCTTCATGCTTGACTTCATATATAATTAAGACAAAGTTTAGGGTTAGGGGTACATGATTTGTCTGGTTTGAATATGTCTAGACCTTGTTTATGAACTTAAATGCTTACTATATGACATAAGAAGACTATGTGCTTTGGTTTTTTTTTTTATTTTTTTATTTTATGCCCATTTGAATATTGGTCAAATCCTAGGTTTGACCAAGATTTAAACAAGTTTAAAACATGAAAATGAAAAGGTAAGCCTGGATCCTTCTTAACTAGTCACTCTAAAATGAAGCTTTAATTTTGGGAGGTTTTTGAAATTTCCATGTTTGAAACCAAAAACCACTTCTCTTCATGCTTGACTTCATAAGACAGAGTTTATGGTTTTAGAGGGGTAGATACATGATTTGTCTTATTTGAATATGTCTAGCTAGACCTTGTTTATCAACTTTTGAATGCTTACTATATATATGTATGTGACATAAGAAGACTATGTGCTTTTGTTTTTCATTTTTCCGATTTTTTTAATTTTATGCCCATTTAAATCTTGGTCAAATCCTAGGTTTGACCAAGATTTAAACAAGTTTAAAATATGAAAATGAAAAGGTAAGCATGGATCCTTCTTAGTCACTCTAAAATGAAGCTTTTGATAGGTTTTTGAAATTTCCATATTTGAAACCCAAAACCACTTCTCTTCATGCTTGACTACATAAGACAAAGTTTAGGGTTAGGGGGTAGATACATGATTTTTCTTGTTTGAATATGTCTAGACCCTTGTTTATCAACTTTAATGCTTACTATATGACATAAGAAAACTATGTGCTTTGGTTTTTCATTTTTCTGATTTTTTTTGGAATTTTGATGCACATTTGAATCTTGGTCAAATCCTAGGTTTGACCAAGATTTAAACAAGTATAGAACATGAAAATGAAAAGGGAAGCTTGTATCCTTCTTAGTCACCCTAAAATGAAGTTTTTGGGAGGTTTTTGAAATTTCCATGTTTGAAACCCAAAACCACTTATTTTCATGTTTGACTTCGTCATAAGACAGAGTTTAGGGGTTAGGGGTAGATACATGATTTGTCTAGCTAGTTTGAATATGTCTAGACCTTGTTTATCAACATTAATGCTTACTATATGACATATAAGAAGACTATGTTCGCTTTGGTTTTTCATTTTTCTGTTTTTTTATTTTATGCCCATTTGAATCTTGGTCAAATCCTAGATTTGACCAAGATATAAACAAGTTTAAAACATGAAAATGGAAAGGTAAGCCTGGATCCTTCTTAGTCGCTCTAAAATGAAGCTTTTGGGATGTTCTTGAAATTTCCATGTTTGAAACCCAAAACGACTTTTCTTCATGCTAGACTTCATAAGATCGATAGGGAGTAGATACATGATTTGTCTGGTTTGGATATATCTAGACCTTGTTTATCAACTTGAATGCTTACGATATGACATAAGAACACTATGTGCTTTTGTTTTTCATTTTTTTTTTTTGTGCCCATTTGTATGTTGGTCAAATCCTAGGTTTGACCAAGATTTAAACAAGTTTAAAACATGAAAATGAAAAGGGAAGCATGTATCCTTCTTAGTCACTCTAAAATGAAGTTTTTGGGAGGTTTTTGAAATTTCCATGTTTGAAACCCAAAACCACTTCTCTTCATGCTTGACTTCTTAAGACATAGTTTAGGGGTTAGCGGGTAGATACATGATTTGTATGGTTTGAATATGTCTAGACCTTGTTTATCAACTTTAATGCTTACTATATGACATAAGAAGACTATGTGCTTTGGTTTTTCATTTTGTTTTTTTTTAATTTTCTGCCAATTTTGTTTGACCAAGATTTAGACAAGTTTTACACGTGAAAACGAATAAGTAAGCCTGGATCCTTCTTAGTCACTCCAAAATGTACCAATTGATAGGTGCGTTAACTTTGCTTCATGGAAAAAATAATGTCATGTAAATGAGTTAACTTGGATTTCCTACCCTTGAATCCATAGGAAACTTTGTTCTAATGCACTATAATAATCAACCGAGCTTTTACACCAACAGGTCTGTCACTTACGTGTGGTGCCCATGCATGAGGTCCCACACTTCAGTGAGCACAAGTCACGTGCAATAGGTACGCAAACTCCCAGCCATTTTCTTTGTCAAGAGAAGACGCATCAGGATGCGTATTGGAAGTCTGTGGGTCCTTCTGGATCCTTCGGTTGTCCCTCTCACAAAAAAACAAATCTCTCTCATTCTCGGCCTTGCTCGACTCGCTCGCGCTCGCTCGCACCTCCTGCTCACTGACAAACCCTGCACAAAAGTCAACATCATCACCCGAAAAAGGGGAGACACCATAATTCTCTCCCTTCTTCTCTCCTTCCGAGTGATCCCTCTTCCTCCGAGTTTCACTCGACGGGCAAACACACATGTGCTGCATAGTAATAATAAAAAGGTAGAAAAATCGACCTACGAATCTATAATTAAATAGGTTAAACTAGGGTTTTGCCCAGTACTACAGATCAAGGTTCAAAAAATCCAACTACGGGGTTCGAACAACCCCATTTCTAATCCAAGAATTTTTTCGACCTCATCCAATGGCCTCAAACTATAGGCCGGGTTAGCATCTAGTGCAGTATGTGTGAGAATGTATGCACTATGTGTGCTATAACTTGTGTGTCTTTCAAATTTGAACCAAATTTGAATAAGTTTGAAATATTTGAAATGGGGCTTTTGGCTTAAACGTTTGAAACCCAAAACGACTTCTCTTCATGCTAGACTTCATAAGACCGAGTTTAGGGTTAGGGGTAGATACATGATTTGTCTGGTTTGAATATGTCTAAACCTTGTTTATCAACTTGAATGCTTACTATATGACATAAGAAGACCATGTGCTTTTGTTTTTCATTTTTCTATTTTTTTAAGAATTTTATGCACATTTGATTCTGGTCAAATCCTAGGTTCAACCAAGATTTAAACAAGTTTCAAGCATGAAAATGAAAACGTAAGCCAAGATCCTTCTTAATTAGTCACTCTAAAATATATGAAGCTTTTGGGACGTACTTGAAATTTCCATGTTTGAAACCCAAAACCAATTCTCTTCATGATTGACTTCATAAGACAGAGTTTAGGGTTAGGGGTAGATATACACATGATTTTTCTGGTTTGAATATGTCTAGACCTTGTTTATCAACTTGAGTGTTTACTATATGACATAATTAAGAAGGATATGTGCTTTGGTTTTTCATTCTTTAGATTTTTTGTCTGAATTTTTATGCCCATTTGAACCTTGGTCAAATCCTAGGTTTGACCAAGATTTAAATAAGTTTAAAACATGAAAATGAAAAGGTAAGCATCGATCCTTCTTAGTCGCTCTAAAATGAAGCTTAATTTTGGGAGATTTTTGAAATTTCCATGTTTGAAACCCAAAACCACTTCTCTTCATGCTTGACTTCATAAGACGAAGTTTAGGGTCGATAGGGGGTAGATACATGATTTGTCTGGTTTGAATATGTCTAGACCTTGTTTATCAAATCCTAGGTTTGACCAAGATTTAAACAAGTTTAAAACATGAAAATGAAAAGGGAAGCATGTATCCTTCTTAGTCACTCTAAAATGAAGTTTTTGGGAGGTTTTTGAAATTTCCTTGTTTGAAACCCAAAACCACTTCTCTTCATGCTTGACTTCATAAGACATAGTTTAGGGGTTAGGGGGTAGATACATGATTTGTATGGTTTGAATATGTCTAGACCATGTTTATCAACTTTAATGCTTACTATATGACATAAGAAGACTATGTGCTTTGGTTTTTCATTTTTCTGATTTTTTTGGAATTTTGATGCACATTTGAATCTTGGTCAAATCCTAGGTTTGACCAAGATTTAAACAAGTATATATAGAACATGAAAATGAAAAGGGAAGCATGTATCCTTCTTAGTCACCCTAAAATGAAGTTTTTGGGAGGTTTTTGAAATTTCCATGTTTGAAACCCAAAACCACTTATCTTCATGCTTGAGCAAGATTTGACCAAGATTTAAACAAGTTTAAATCATGAAAATGGAAAGGTAAGCCTGGATCCTTCTTAGTCGCTCTAAAATGAAGCTTTTGGGATGTTCTTGAAATTTCCATGTTTGAAACCCGGCCAAAACGACTTTTCTTCATGCTAGACTTCATAAGATCGACACGGGGTACATACATGATTTGTCTGGTTTGGATATATCTAGACCTTGTTTATCAACTTGAATGCTTACGATATGACATAATTAAGAAGGCTATGTGCTTTGGTTTTTCATTCTTTAGATTTTTTGTCTGAATTTTTATGCCCATTTGAACCTTGGTCAAATCCTAGGTTTGACCAAGATTTAAATAAGTTTAAAACATGAAAATGAAAAGGTAAGCATCGATCCTTCTTAGTCGCTCTAAAATGAAGCTTAATTTTGGGAGGTTTTTGAAATTTCCATGTTTGAAACCCAAAACCACTTCTCTTCATGCTTGACTTCATAAGACGAAGTTTAGGGTCGATAGGGGGTAGATACATGATTTGTCTGGTTTGAATATGTCTAGACCTTGTTTATCAAATCCTAGGTTTGACCAAGATTTAAACAAGTTTAAAACATGAAAAAGAAAAGGGAAGCATGTATCCTTCTTAGTCACTCTAAAATGAATTTTTTGGGCGGTTTTTGAAATTTCCATGTTTGAAACCCAAAACCACTTCTCTTCATGCTTGACTTCATAAGACATAGTTTAGGGGTTAGGGGTAGATACATGATTTGTATGGTTTGAATATGTCTAGACCATGTTTATCAACTTTAATGCTTACTATATGACATAAGAAGACTATATGCTTTGGTTTTTCATTTTTCTAATTTTTTCTGGAATTTTGATGCACATTTGAATCTTTGTCAAATCCTAGGTTTGACCAAGATTTAAACAAGTATATATAGAACATGAAAATGAAAAGGGAAGCCTGTATCCTTCTTAGTCACCCTAAAATGAAGTTTTTGGGAGGTTTTTGAAATTTCCATGTTTGAAACCCAAAACCACTTATCTTCATGCTTGAGCAAGATTTGACCAAGATTTAAACAAGTTTAAATCATGAAAATGGAAAGGTAAGCCTGGATCCTTCTTAGTCGCTCTAAAATGAAGCTTTTGGGATGTTCTTGAAATTTCCATGTTTGAAACCCGGCCAAAACGACTTTTCTTCATGCTAGACTTCATAAGATCGACACGGGGTACATACATGATTTGTCTGGTTTGGATATATCTAGACCTTGTTTATCAACTTGAATGCTTACGATATGACATAAGAACACTATGTGCTTTTTGTTTTTCATTTTTTGTGCCTATTTGTATCTTGGTCAAATCCTAGGTTTGACCAAGATTTAAACAAGTTTAAAACATGAAAATGAAAAGGGAAACATGTATCCTTCTTAGTCACTCTAAAATGAAGTTTTTGGGAGGTTTTTGAAATTTCCATGTTTGAAACCTAAAACCACTTCTCTTCATGCTTGACTTCATAAGACAGAGTTTAGGGTTAGAGGGGTAGATACATGATTTGTCTTATTTGAATATGTCTAGCTAGACCTTGTTTATCAACTTTTGAATGCTTACTATATATATATGTGACATAAGAAGACTATGTGCTTTTGTTTTTCATTTTTCCGATTTTTTTAATTTTATGCCCATTTAAATCTTGGTCAAATCCTAGGTTTGACAATGATTTAAACAAGTTTCAAATATGAAAATGAAAAGGTAAGCATGGATCCTTCTTAGTCACTCTAAAATGAAGCTTTTGATAGGTTTTTGAAATTTCCATATTTGAAACCCAAAACCACTTCTCTTCATGCTTGACTACATAAGACAAAGTTTAGGGTTAGGGGGTAGATACATGATTTTTCTTGTTTGAATATGTCTAGACCCTTGTTTATCAACTTTAATGCTTACTATATGACATAAGAAAACTATGTGCTTTGGTTTTTCATTTTTCTGATTTTTTTGAATTTTGATGCACATTTGAATCTTGGTCAAATCCTAGGTTTGACCAAGATTTAAACAAGTATAGAACATGAAAATGAAAAGGGAAACCTGTATCCTTCTTAGTCACCCTAAAATGAAGTTTTTGGGAGGTTTTTGAAATTTCCATGTTTGAAACCCAAAACCACTTATCTTCATGCTTGACTTCGTCATAAGACAGTTTAGGGGTTAGGGGTAGATACATGATTTGTCTGGTTTGAATATGTCTAGACCTTGTTTACCAACTTTAATGCTTACTATATGACATATAAGAAGACTATGTGCGCTTTGGTTTTTCATTTTTCTATTTTTTTATTTTATGCCCATTTGAATCTTGGTCAAATCCTAGATTTGACCAAGATTTACAAGTTTAAAACATGAAAATGGTAAGCCTGGATCCTTCTTAGTCGCTCTAAAATGAAGCTTTTGGGATGTTTTTGAAATTTCCATGTTTGAAACCCAAAACCAATTCTCTTCATGCATGCTTGACTTCATAAGACAGAGTTTAGGGTTAGGGGGTTAGATACATGATTTGTCTAGTTTGAATATGTCTAGACTTTGTATATCAACTTGAATATATTATTGTACCATGTCTCCACACAGCCCAAAATGCACATATTTTCAAAAGTTTTCATGCATGAGTACTTGTAACTAGTAAAAATAGAAAGTAAAAATAGGAACCCCATGTATGAAGGATACTAAAAAGAACTCTTTCACATTTTTTTGGTATAGATTATGAGTTTGCTTGGCTTCATACACAAGTGAGTACATGTCATGCAAAAATTAACACGAAATTTAGTTATCATGACCCATTTTTGGCAGGCATTGTGCATATCGCCTTGAGAAACATCTTTGCGAGCTAGTGTATTAAACGTTTATTCACATATAATGGATTTTTTTACTTTATTAGTGCACACAATGACAGAATCGGCCAAATGTGTATGATTTTTGTGAAGGTGCTAGAAAAACAAGATGCACTACGATGAAGCATGAAAGGAGGCAAGGGGAGGGATAGTGAAGAGGTGGGAGAGACCGAGAGATGAACCGCAAGGTAATTAAAAAATTGGGGCCAAAACGATTCCAACTTCCTAGGCATTGACCAACTTTGCCCCTCTTAACCCAACGTGGCAGTGAACCCGTATAAGCAACAACTTCCTCTTACTCCGCTTCTCCGAAATGGTAAGAGAACCTCTCCAGCTTAAGTGACCAATCGACATAGCTATGGCCTTCCGACTTGGCTCTGGTCGCCGCGCGCGTAGTCCTACCACCGACGAGGAAGCGGAGCATCAGCGCCGCCTTCGCTTCGTCCATCGCGCACCAAGGCATAACCCGCCCGCTCTGCACTGGCCGGTTGTTCAGCCCGCGGCGGCGGCGCTGGCCGTGGAGCCCCTCGCCAGCCGCTTCCCGTGCGGGCCGATGGATGCAGAGGCAGGGATCTCCCACGCAACCCCGCATGCGACGCCCGCTCGGCCCTGGCCGGCTTTTCCGCCCGCGCATGCCGCATGGTTTTCTTTGCCAGCAGGTGAGATCCCCTTCCCGGCCGGCGCGAACGATGCGGAGGCAGGGAGCTCCCGTGGCCAGCCGCCTAATCCGACCGCACTTCAGGCGGTGCCGGCCGTGGAGCCAGGCCGTTCTTTCGAAGCGCATCACGGCGACGCCCTTTGCAGGAGCAACACCGCCAAGGAGCTCGTATATAACGTGATGTTCCCGGCACTCTATAGATGCCGGGATGCTCTGCAAGCTTTCGTGCAGGCTAAGAATGCGGCGGCTGCAAATCCCAGGGACGCAGCATTGCAGCGGCGCGCCGATGAGGCTAAGGTGGCGCACGCTTTCCACCAGGCGTGCCTCGACAGGCTTAACATCCAGCACGGCTTCGTGCAACCGCCAAACGCCGCTCCAGCTAAGATCCAAAAATACTCCGGTGAGCATATCACTCCGGAGTAGAACAATCCAATTTCTAGTACTGTAGGAGTACTTTATTAGTGCACAAACCTGGCGAAATTAAAGGTGTGTTCTTTGTGTGTGATGTAAATCTAAAAATTTGAAGGTTCTAGCAAAAACATTTCTTCACAAATATTCGATGTGTTTGCTTGGCCTTATCTATATATCCGGTGAGCATATATGGATGCCAAATCCTTTACAAACTTATATTTTTTAAGAGATCGATGTGCATGCATCTATCTCGCCATGGTAAATTAATGAAACAAGTTGCATATTTGCCAGAATTCCAAACTTCGTGAGCAGTATAGAGATCGAGACCTTAATTAATTATTATGGGTAGGATGCATGCATGCATGGCCATTTTCTAGGGTTTTAAAGGATACTAGAGCTTTTCTAGGTTAATTTGCAACTATATGTATATTTGTTTTCTAGTTCTGGGCTGATCATTAAACTCAACATTGAGTTGTAGATTATGTGAAATTAGTACATGCCATAAAATATAGTAATTTTTTATGTACCCTACGAGGCAGTACGTGTGGTGTACCCTTAATTATTAATTGGTAGACATGTACCGTTGGCATGTTTGAAGAAAATTTGAATTTGGAAGAAGTTTTTTAAGTAAAATTAACGCAAGCACAAAATCATGTGTGATGGTGAAATTTCTAGAACAAATTAATACAAACCTAGTAATATGAGTTTGTTTGGCTTTCTGCCCACAAGTGAGTATTGTGCGCATGTACTTTGATGCAAAATCCCGCCATACAAAACTTTTTAGTTATCATATGACCTCAAGTTTGGAAGAGATCGTATTTTAAGCAACTTCACAAACAAGAGATTCTAACAATTATATGCATGCATGAAAGAATGATTTCCCTTTTTTATTACTGTACAAAAATGGCTAGATGTGTGTTATTTGTGAAGGAGGGCTACCAAATTTTAACAGTTGCACATTATTGTCATAATTCCACCTTTTGGAAGCAGTAGGGTAGACATGCTTTCCGCTTGGTAGGATGTGTTAGTGCCATCAATTTTGTAGATATAGGTTCAAGGATTTGTTCATCTTAATCTGCAACTATATATGGATTTTTAAGCTTTTGCCTAGTAATTAAACTCATAATTGAAATAATGTAGGTTATTTAACTACATACATGCCATAAATTCTGACAGGAAATACTTGGACGTGCCTTGCGAGGGTGGTAACAAACAAGAACACAATGACCAAACTTCAAATGCCAATCCACCCACCAAGCTATACGATTGGCATGTACAATCGATCGACTCCTTCTAATCAAATTTGAATACAATAGAAGAAGTTTAAAAAAAATTCAAAATGAGATCAACTTGTGCATTGAGTCATCCTTTGTTATTTATTTGCTTGTAAAAATAGAAACATAGGCATATGAATGTATTCGAAACACTTCACTTTTCAACGGGGAAGGGACCCGAAGGTCCCAGAAAAACAAAAAAAGATTACAATAGTAGTACTCCTTTGAGAAGGCAGTAGAAGAAGGATCCTCGAAGAGCCAAATGCTTTTATTATCCACAGCTGTTCGGCTCTTTTCCTTCTCGTGTAAGCTATCGCGCAATGATTATACTAATGGTCGGATGGTAGTACAACCATTTTCGCAAACTTCTGCGCCCTTCGTCATGTCAGCATCGTATCCCAGTGTGCAAGCAGTCTGCTCGAATGAAATACTCCTAAGTACGTACGGTATTCCCTCCAAAGACACACCACACGGTATTCCCTCCAAAGACGCACCGTCGCCCCGATCTGCTCGAATGAAATACTCCAAAATACTTCTGCGCCCTTCGTCATGTCAGCATCGTATCCCAGTGTGCAAGCAGTCTCCTATCACTACAAGAAATCTGCCATAAGTTGACAAAAATAAGGTGTCACTGAAACGTCAATAATGGCTACTTGTGACGTTACGGTGACGCTTTTCAAAACGTCGAAAGCTGGGAGTCAGCAGTGACTGCTTAAGACGTTCCACTTGAAAACGTCGTAGAGCTTTGTGACGTTTTAAAATGTCACTGACGGCATGACGTTCCCAAAACGTCATGGGCACCTGCCCCCGAGTCCAGCGTGGCAATCCGACGTGGCAAAATTATGACGAAACCAAAACGTCTTAATTCGAAATCAGCCCGGTCCAATTCTGTATTCTACATGGGCCGAGCCCAATAATTCCAGCCTTTTACCGTAAGCATTGGCCTTTGTTTTGGTCCATTTCTGTTTTGGGCCTTAGCCTTTTTGCACCCTTTTTCTATTTTGGGCCTCATCATTTTTACAGCCTTTCTCTATTTGGGCCTTAGCCTTTTACGATCCATTTATTCTTGGGTTGGTCAGGTTTATATTAACAAGATTAGACAATATATAAACATCAACACATGAATACATGAAATCAGATATATATACAAGAAAGACACTGACAACAGATTCATATCATACAGCAAACATCCATCACAAGACTAGCTGGAGCAGCATCGCACCAGCAGTATCCCAACTATCCACCCGTGGGTTTGGGTGAACCCCAATCATCACATGACGGTGCTCCGTGCTCCTGCTCGCAGACCGACATCCCTGCTCACTGAGCTTGTCGCTGGCCACCATGCACCTGCTCGCCCATTTTCAAGTTAGATTATCTTTAGCTAACTTTGGTGATACATAAACAAGATAAGACATTGACTCAAAGATGAAAGAAATGTAATGCAAAATCTGAGCCAGGGAAACAACAAGTACTTCGACGGTGGCAGGTTCCAGATTCAGTTCCAGATTCACATTACAAGGACAAAGTACTTCTTGTTGTGTAGGCAGTACAACATAATGATCATGCTGGACAATTCTACTCCATTGTAAAAGCTGTTAGGAAAAATCACAGAAATGAGGAACCAGAATCTTACATAACTACATCGAGTCCAACACGAAACCAACCGCTGTCGCCGTTTTGTCCTCCTCGTCAGTTATCCTTCAGCAAGAACAAAGCATGGTCAGCCAAACAAAAAAACAAACACTGATTTTACTCCAGAAGATCAGCAAGTCATCTACGGAAAAGAGCTAAAACATGACACTTTGGACATCTACTTCAGATCAGCAACATCAATCAGTAAGCCAACCTAACGAAGCCCAGACTAGAAACACATTTCTTCCTATGTAAAGCATCAGCAATCTAGCTAACATTGTGCCCACAGCCCAGCCGAGACAAAACCCACCATAAATAATGTCGCTCTTCTCAGCTGGACAGAAGAATACTGCTGGTATTAATAACTCGAGTTGTACCGCGCAAAGTAATAGCTCCAAAAAACACAAATAAGATATTTCAACATTTTTGTTCCGCCCAAAAACTAGCAGTAACCTGCTGATTGGGACCTCTTTTCAAAGCACAAATGAAGCATCAATATCGAACAATCTGCTCGCCTTTAGAGACAACACGCAGCACAAAACTGTATAGAATGTCATGGCATCAACCGATTTGAGCGTGACAAAAGAAAAAATTTTGACCTTTCGGTGCCAATGTCGACGACTTCCTAGACGGCGGCGACTACGCCGCCACGGTGTGCCTTGGGGAGCAGCAGCTTCACCTCATGCACACCGTGGACGCATCCAACCCAGCCTCATCGTTACAACTTTTAAAATGTGCAGCAAGACATATCAGCAGGAACATAAGAAGCTACTGTACAAGTTTTGTACAGCCCAAACAATAGTCATGCCATCACAACGGTGATAAAACCAAAAAACCAGAACAATGTCTTGGAAGAATAAAAAAACTAACAAGTATCACTGTAATAAGTGAAAGAGTGCCGAAGTGGGCTCTACCAACTTCGACAGTCTTCCCCTGAATACATGCAAGAAAAACATGAAAGGTTACAGAATAAAATGTGCATCTCAACAATCAAATAAACTCAAAGATGAATACACAAATTATGCCAACGAACTGTTTCATGGTCCATTCTCGAAGTGCAAAAAGAAGGTTGCTGCCCTTTAATTAAAGTTGAGCATGGCATCTTCAATTTTCAGGCTACAACCTCTCTTGGTCTTTTTCCTTATGAATCCCATGACCAGTTAATTTGCATCACGGAAATGAAAACAGATTCGCATATGTTGCTGGCAGTAGCATGAATCTAAAATGCCAATCCAGGAAATTTATCTCTCTCTGATATGATGTTCACTCGTCCCTTTCATCATGCATACATAATGATTCAGTGGACTCTAATGCAGGCCTAATTATGATTAAGCCGTGGCTGCTAACTAAGCCTAACACCGACAAGACTCTAATTAAGACTAGTGCTAAAGAGGACTCTAATGGAGGCATAACATAGAAGAACAAAGCCCAAGAAAAATCGACCTTTGGATGCGCCATAGTCCTGAACGAGGGCAGCGTCGAGGTAGCACCGGCCGGTGGTGCTTAGGGACGACCTCCTGGACGAGGAGGACGCCTCCAGAGACGCCGGCCGTCGAGAACCTCAGCGGCGGAGGACTCCCGTGAGCGAGGGCGGCCCGGGCGGAGAACACCCAACACCACCGCCTTTACCCCCTCCAAGGAAACGCCCTCCTTGCAGCATGTCGCGGCCGGCGTTCGACAGTTGCTCGGGTCACCTCTGCCGGCGTATCCTGCTGGCGGCGACACATCCACGGCGTGGAGCACCACCACCACCCAACGAACCTTGGCCAAGCTGCGGGACCCGGTCCGGACAGTTCGATGGATCCGCACGCATGGATGAACGCGGGCGCCAGCGAGCCAGCCGGCCGCGTCGCCATGGTCTGAGCGGCGCCGTTCCTCCGTCATTGCAAGATGGCGGCGGCGATGCCCCGCGGCCGCGGCGTGCTGGTCGACGATGATGGTGAGCTCGGTGATGATGGGCTTGCGTTGAAGGTGAGGTCGGCGAGGACCTCGTCGAGACGGCCACCACCGCGGCCGCCCCGGCTCCTCCCGGCCTCCTCCCGCAGCCGCGCGCGGCCGCTGCACGACCTGGCCCGATACGGGGCCGCCGCGGCAGCGGCGGCCAGGGGAAGGGGATCTAGGGTTTCGGTGGATGGGGAAGGGAGCACCGCGGCGGGCTAGGGTTTGGGATGGTGGCGACGAGGACGAGGAGGAGTTGGCCGAGAGCAGCGGCGGAAGGAACATGGACGAGGAGCGTGGCGACGAGGCGAAGGTCTGGCCGGGATCTAGGGTTTGGAGTGGTCTGGCCGGCGCGGGTCGGTCAGCTTTGTTGGGTCGGTCCAAAAGTTTTCGGCGTGTGGCCCAAAAGTTTTCGCGAATGGGAAAATCTGGGTGGCAATTTCGGTTGTTAGGTGCGTTGGATGCTTGGGACGGTTGAGATCTAAGTCTTGGGCTGATCCTTGGTAGATTGTTTCTGTCTTCGATTGGCTATTTTTTTTGACATGCTAATGACGTTGTTGATTTGTCGCAATCGGCAGTGGAAAAACGTCGTAGGCCACTTAATTTTGCTAATGACGTTTTGACCTAAATTGGCAATGACGTTTTTGCCCAATAACGTCACGATTTTCTAGGGTTTTGCCCCCCCGGAGTGGCCAAGGACGGTCAAAGCTAGGAACGTCATAAAGCTATGACATTTTGATTTCCAGTCATAAAAAAAACGTCATATTATGGCAGATTTCTTGTAGTGTATGAAATGGAGACGACATTTTGTTGAAAAGTGTCGGTGCATGCTATATACCACACTAGTATGAGAGTTTTTACAGCATTATTCCGATTTCCACAGAATGCATTAAATTTGGACGCGATGCCACACTGACAAGAGTGGTTTAAACAAGGCCATTATTTTTATTATGTTATATTACTACAATACTCCAAGGTAGCACTAGTAGCCTTCGGTTGTACTCTGCCGGTCGCGCTGCCTCATTCGACCAGACTTTATTCTTCTTCTCATATATATATACAAAATACTGTCTGCCGAGGTTCGATGACCGCACCGTCGCCCCTCTCCGCGCCGCCGTCTTGGGCCGCGCCACCATTCTCCCCGCCGAGTTCTCCCCCGTCCCCGACGCACCACCGTCAAGCACCACCGGACCGATCTTCGCAGGTATGTACATCTCCAACCTCCGGCGAGTACAGAGGTTCATCGGTCATTGTGTTCGATATAACCTTAATTTGGGGATTGCAATGTGAGTAACTTACTGGGTTTTCTAGGAAATGAAAACGGCGTCGCTCGATGCCTACACTGCGTCGGCGGATACATGGAAAGCGGAGACGGATGCTCTGCATGCATCGGCGGAGACATGTAAAGCGGATGCGGATGCGGAGGCAAAGGCGAAGGCGGTGGCTAGGACGGGCCCGGGCGCTGTGGCGCTGGCAAATGTTGGGCCTCCAAGAGCAGAGGTTTGTAGAAAAGTTTTCCCTTAAGTGGATCACCCAAGGTTTATCGAACTCAGGGGAGGAAGAGGTCAAAGATTCAAGCTTGGCAATCACGATACAAGAAGTCTCTTGTGTCCCCAACACACCTAATACACTTGTCAGATGTATAGGTGCACTAGTTCGGCGAAGAGATAGTAAAACACAGGTGGTATAGATGGTGGTAATATTGCAGAAAGTAAAGATGCAGTAAAACAGTAAACAAGCGGCGCCAGAAAATAGCTTGCTGGCGTGGGAAGCAATTCTTTGTGGTGGAAACAAGGCCTAGGGATCATACTTTCACTAGTGGACACTCTCAACATTGATCACATAATAAATAAGTTCTCTTCCTTGTGCTACATATACTCTTGTTTGATAATGAACACCATTCGTTGCGTAGGATTACACGAACCCTCAATGCCGGAGTTAACAAGCTCCACAACATTCGATATTCATGTTTAAGTAACCTTAGAGCATAATAGATCTTTGCAAAATAAACCGAGTACTAACATAGCATACACACTGTCACCTTTACACTATGAAGGGGGAATAAATCACATCAATACTATCATAGCGATAATCAACTCCATAACCTACAAGAGATTATGATCATAATCTACGACAAGAACCACACGATGCACACACTGTCACCATTACACCATGCAGGAGGAATAGACTACTTTAATAACATCACATGAGTAGCACATAGATAAATAGTGATACAAAACACATTGCAATCATAAAGGGATATAAATAAGCACTTCAATATGCTATCCATAACAGTGAATAAGTATTCTGTGAAATATAGCCTAAGAGACCCACACGGTGCACACACTGTCACCTTTACACACGTGGGACAAGGAGTCTCCGGAGATCACATAAGTAAAATCCACTTGACTAGCATAATGACATCTAGATTACAAGCATCATCATATGAATCTCAATCATGTAAGGCAGCTCATGAGATTATTGTATTGAAGTACATAGGAGAGAGATGAACCACATAGCTACCGGTACAGCCCCGAGCCTCGATGGAGAACTACTCCCTCCTCATCATGGGAGCAGCAGCGTTGATGAAGATGGCGGTGAAGATGGCGGTGGTGTTGATGGAGAAGCCTTCCGGGGGCACTTCCCCGTCCCGGTGGCGTGCCGGAACAGAGACTCCTGTCCCCCAGATCTTGGCTTCGCGATGGCGGTGGCTCTGGAAGGTTTCGCGTACCGTGGCTTATTCGTATCGGGGTTATAGGTCAGGGAGACTTTATAGGCGAAAGGGGAGCCTCGGAGGGGCCCTGGTGGGACCAGACAACAGGGGGGCGCCCCCCCTGGGCTGCGCCGCCACCATGTGTGGTGGGCTGTGGCCCCTCTCGCGACTCTCGGGTGTTGGAAGCTTCCGGTGAAAATAGGGTACTGGGCGTTGATTTCTTCCGATTCCGAGAATATTTCCTTACTAGGATTTCTGAAACCAAAAACAGCAGAAAACAGGAACTGGCACTTCGACATCTCGTCAATAGGTTAGTTCCGGAAAACGCATCAAAATGATATAAAGTGTGAACACAACATGTAGGTATTGTCATAAAACAAGCATGGAACATCAGAAATTATAGATACGTTGGAGACGTATCAGCATCCCAAGCTTAGTTCCTACTCGCCCTCGAGTAGGTAAACGATAACACAAATAATTTCTGAAGTGACATGCTACCATCATAATCTTGATCAACATTATTGTAAAGCATATGACATGAATGGAGTGATTCAAAGCAATGATCTATAGTTTGCTAACAAATAGATAACATATAGCAAAACTTTTCATGAATAGTACTTTCAAGACAAGCATCAAAAAGTCTTGCATAAGAGTTAACTCATAAAGCAATAAATTCAAAGTAAAGGCATCGAAGCAACACAAAGGAAGATATAAGTTTCAGCAGTTGCTTTCAACTTTCAACATGCATATCTCATGGATAATTGTCAACACAAAGTAATATGATGAATGCAAATAAGCAAGTATGTAAGAATCAATGCACAGTTGACACAAGTGTTTTCTTCTAAGATGGAAGGAAATGGGTAAACTGACTCAACAATAAAGTAAAAGATAGGCCCTTCGCAGAGGGAAGCAGGGATTAAATCATGTGCTAGAGCTTTTCAAGTTTTGAAATCATATAGAGAGCATAAAAGTAAAATTTTGAGAGGTGTTTGTTGTTGTCAACGAATGGTAATGGGTACTCTAACTACCTTATCAACCAGACTTTCAAGAGCGGCTCCCATGAAGGACGTTATCTCTACCAGCAAGGTAGATCATCCCTCTTCTCTTTTGTTTACACATGTACTTTAGTTTATTTATTAGATGACACTCCCCCCAACCTTTGCTTTCACAAGCCATGGCTAACCGAATCCTCGGGTGCCTTCCAACATTCACATACCATGGAGGAGTGTCTATTTGCAAATTTAAGTTGCTTACTGATAGATCAGAGCAAAACATGTGAAGAGAATTATTAATGCAAGTTAATTAATTGGGGCTGGGAACCCCATTGCCAGCTCTTTTTGCAAAATTATTGGATAAGCGGATGAGCCACTAGTCCATTGTGAAAGTCTGTCAGAAGTAAATGACAAGATCGAAAGATAAAACACCACATACTTCCTCATGAGCTATAAAACATTGACACAAATAAGAGATAATAGCTTTTGAATTGTTTAAAGGTAGCACATGAAGTATTTACTTGGAATGGCAGGAAATACCATATAGTAGGTAGATATGGTGGACACAAATGGCATAGGTTTTGGCTCAAGGTTTTTGGATGCACGAGAAGCATTTCCTCTCAGTACAAGGTTTGGGCTAGCAAGGTTGTTTGAAGCAAACACAAGTATGAACCGGTACAGCAAAACTTACATAAGAACATATTGCAAGCATTATAAGACTCTACACTGTCTTCCTTGTTGCTCAAACACTTTTACCAGAAAATATCTAGACCTTAGAGAGACCAATCATGCAAACCAAATTTCAACAAGCTCTACAGTAGTTCTCCATTACTAGATTTAAACTACATGATGCAAGAGCTTAAAAATGATCTATGAGAGCTCAAAACAATTGCCAAGTATCAAATTATTCAAAACCTATATGAAGTATTTTCTGATTCCAACCAAATAGCAACAAGTGAAGCGATCAACTTTCGCCCTTGAACATTAAAAGCATAAACGAAGAACACTAGTGTTCATATGAAAAAGCGGAGCGTGTCTCTCTCCCACACAAGGATGAATTTATTCAGAGAACTAAGATAACAAAACAAAAATAAAAGCACACAGACGCTCCAAGTAAAATACATAAGATGTGACTGAATAAAAATATAGTTTCACTAGAAGAAACCTGATAAGTTGTCGATGAAGAAGGGGATGCCTTGGGCATCCCCAAGCTTAGATGCTTGAGTCTTCTTAAAATATGCAGGGATGAACCACCGGGGCATCCCCAAGCTTAGACCTTTCACTCTTCTCGATCACATTATATCACCCTCTTCTATTGACCCTTGAAAACTTCCTCCACACCAAACTTTAAGCAAACTCATTAGAGGGTTAGTGCACAATCAAAAATTCACATGTTCAGAGGTGACACAATCATTCTTAACACTTCTGGACATTGCACAAAACTTCTGAAAGTTAATGGAACAAAGAAACTCATTCAACTTAACAAAAGCGGCAATGCGAAATAAAAGGCAGAATCTGTCAAAAATAGAACAGTACGTAAAGACGAACCTGGAAGGGGCACTTAACTTGCTCAAACGGAAAAACTAAAACTAATGAAAGTTGCGTACTTATCTGAGGATCACACACGTAAATTTGCAGATTTTTTTGATTTTTTTACAGAGACTTCTGCTCAAATTCGTGACAGACAGCAATGCTGTTTCTGCGCAGCAATCCAAATCTAGCATCAACTTTACCATAGAGACTTTACTTGGCACAAAAACATGATAAGGAGAGGTTGCTACAGTAGTAAACAACTTCCAAGACTCAACAAAACAAAAATTGCTGTAGTAAAATAAACACATGGGTTATCTCCCAAGAAGTTCTTTCTTTATAGCCATTAAGATGGGCTCAGCAGTTTTAATGATACTCTCGCAAGAAATAAGAGTTGAAGCAAAAGAGAGCATCAAGAAGCAAATTCAAAGCACATTTAAGCCTAACCCACTTCCTATGAAAAGGAATCTTGTACACAAATAAATTCATGAAGAACAAAGTGGCAAGCATAGAAAAGCAACACAAGCGCAATTTCAAGATTCTCAACATAAAGAGGGGAAACTTAATATTATTAAGATGCATATAACCATATTTCCCTCTCTCATAATAACTTTCAGTAGCATCATGAACAAACTCAACAATATAAGTATCACATAAAACATTCTTGTCATGAGCCACATGCATAAAATTATTACTCTCCACATAAGCATAATCAATTTTATTAGTTGTAGTGGGAGCAAATTCAACAAAGTAGCTATCATTATTATTCTCATCAAGTGTAGGAGGCATAGTATAATCATAATAAAATTTACTCTCCATAGTAGGCGGCACCAAAAGACCACTATCATTATAATCATCATAAATAGGAGGCAAAGTATCATCAAAGAAAATTTTCTCCTCAATGCTTGGGGGACTAAAAATATCATGCTCATCAAAACCAGCTTCCCCAAGCTTAGAATTTTCCATATCATTAGCAACAATGGTGTTCAAAGCGTTCATACTAATATCATTGCTACCAGCATGCAAATAAGATTCCATAGGTTTTTTAATTTTCGCAGCAAACAATCCATGTCTTAACTCAGGAAATAGAAATAAAAGCTCACTGTTGCTTTCCATTATGCCTAACTAGTGTAAACAAGAAACCAAAAGATGCAATTGCAGGATCTAAAGGAAATAGCTTCGAGCACTTACAACGGCAACAGAAAATAACTTAGTTACCTGGGACCGGAGTATGAGTGCCTTTTACCTTTCCTCCCCGGCAACGGCGCCAGAAAATAGCTTGATGTCTACGGGTGCTTCTATTCTTGTAGACAGTGTTGGGCCTCCAAGAGCAGAGGTTTGTAGAACAGCAGCAAGTTTTCCCTTAAGTGGATCACCCAAGGTTTATCGAACTCGGGGAGGAAGAGGTCAAAGATATCCCTCTCAAGCAACCCTGCAATCACGATACAAGAAGTCTCTTGTGTCCCCAACACACCTAATACACTTGTCAGATGTATAGGTGCACTAGTTCGGCGAAGAGATAGTAAAACACAGGTGGTATAGATGGTGGTAATATTGCAGAAAGTAAAGATGCAGTAAAACGGTAAACAAGCGGCGCCAGAAAATAGCTTGCTGGCGTGGGAAGCAATTCTTTGCGGTGGAAACAAGGCCTATGTATCATACTTTCACTAGTGGACACTCTCAACATTGATCACATAATGAATAAGTTCTCTTCCTTGTGCTACATATACTCTTGTTTGATAATGAACACCATTCGTTGCGTAGGATTACACGAACCCTCAATGCCGGAGTTAACAAGCTCCACAACATTCGATATTCATGTTTAAGTAACCTTAGAGCATAATAGATCTTTGCAAAATAAACCGAGTACTAACATAGCATACACACTGTCACCTTTACACTATGAAGGGGGAATAAATCACATCAATACTATCATAGCGATAATCAACTCCATAACCTACAAGAGATTATGATCATAATCTACGACAAGAACCACACGATGCACACACTGTCACCATTACACCATGCAGGAGGAATAGACTACTTTAATAACATCACATGAGTAGCACATAGATAAATAGTGATACAAAACACATTGCAATCATAAAGGGATATAAATAAGCACTTCAATATGCTATCCATAACAGTGAATAAGTATTCTGTGAAATATAGCCTAAGAGACCCACACGGTGCACACACTATCACCTTTACACACGTGGGACAAGGAGTCTCCGGAGATCACATAAGTAAAATCCACTTGACTAGCATAATGACATCTAGATTACAAGCATCATCATATGAATCTCAATCATGTAAGGCAGCTCATGAGATTATTGTATTGAAGTACATAGGAGAGAGATGAACCACATAGCTACCGGTACAGCCCCGAGCCTCGATGGAGAACTACTCCCTCCTCATCATGGGAGCAGCAGCGTTGATGAAGATGGCGGTGAAGATGGCGGTGGTGTTGATGGAGAAGCCTTCCGGGGCACTTCCCCGTCCGGCGGCGTGCCGGAACAGAGACTCCTGTCCCCCAGATCTTGGCTTCGCGATGGCGGCGGCTCGGAAGGTTTCGCGTACCGTGGCTTATTCGTATCAGGGTTTTAGGTCAGGGAGACTTTATAGGCGAAAGGGGAGCCTCGGAGGGGCCCTGGTGGGACCAGACAAGAGGGGGGGCGTGCCCCCCCTGGGCCGCGCCGCCACCATGTGTGGTGGGCCTGTGGCCCCCCTCTGCTGACTCTCGGGTGTGGAAGCTTCTGAAAATAGGGTTTGATTTCGTCCGATTCGAGAATATTTCCTTACTAGGATTTCTGAAACCAAAAACAGCAGAAAGCACTCGGCATCTCGTCAATAGGTTAGTTCCGGAAACCGCATCAAAACGATATAAAGTGTGAACAAAACATGTAGGTATTGTCATAAAACAAGCATGGAACATCAGAAATTATAGATACGTTGGAGACGTATCAGACGGGCCCGGGCGCTGTGGCGCTGGCAAATGCTCGTATCGAAGCTGCATTTTGTTGGAAAGTCTTGGCGCGTGCTTCGAGAGTTTTGGCGGCGCAGCCGGGAGAACCGTCGGAGGCTTCGAAGCTGGCTGCTTTGAACGCGTCGAGAGCTTGGATGGTGACTTCATCTAAGGCGGCGCTTGTTGCATATGATCATGACTCGTCAACCCCTTTGTAAGTTCTACCTTCCCCAACTGCAATGAGGTTAGATCTGGTGGATTGGGTTTTTTGCCCAAACCAGACGTGATGATGCATTGAGATGTTTTTGTATTTTTGATGATGCATTCTGCTTCTTTTGTAATTTGGGTGATTCATTATGCTTTTTAGGTAGTAATTTTTCTGATGCACTCACCTCTTCAGGAATTTTTCATGGTTTTTTTTTGTTTTTTTTTCTGTCAACCTAGCTAATGCTCTCTGCTGTTTAGCCAAAAGTTGGATGATGCATTGTACTGTTTACATATATTTTACTCTGATGATGCATTTTGCTCTTTTAGCCTTTTAGGTAATTTTTCTGATTCCTTGAGCAGTGTGGGAAATTTCGATGAAGAATTTTGCTGTCAACTTAGATGATGTATTGTGCTGTTTACATTTTATTACCTATATCAAAGCTAACCCCATCTGATGTTACCACAGCGTTTTGGGTCCTGTAGAGGTCTCTTTTTCCTCCAATCGTGTTGACACGTTAGCAATTATTACTGTATATGCGAGATTGCCTTCCGTTGGTGCGTCCTATTTTTGTGGTGTTTTTTTTTTGCAAATTAAGGGCTTCATTGATTATGCAACAGGATTACAATTGCATTGTCCTGTTTACATTATTTTGATTTTGCTGATGCATTGTGCTGTTCACATTATTTTGATTTTGCTGATGCATTGTCCTGTTTACATTATTTTGATTTTGCTGATGCATTGTGCTGTTTACACTATTTTGATTTTGCTGATGCACCGTGCAGTTTAGGAAACTTTGATGATGAATTAGATGATGCATTTTGCTGCTTAGTCAAATTAGATGTTGCATTTTGTTTTAAAAAATAGATGATGCAGTGTGCTGTTTACATAATTTTGACGATGCATCGTGCGATTTGCATAATCCTACCAGCTTCAGTCGAAGGACACCCACAACAATCAACGATCTGCCTGGAGATGTAGTCTCTCAGATTCTTGTCAGGCTTCCTCCCCATCCAACCTGCTTACTAGCTGCATCAGGCACCAAGAAAGCATGGAGGCAATGTATGGGAAGCAATTATTTCAGAAAGCTAACTGTGTCACACAACGGAGGAAACCCGTTGCTAGGGTTTTTCACCAACAACTCCGAGGACAATCGATTCATCACAGAGCATGATCTTCACCCGGCCATCTTGAAGATGCTGGCAATCCCGTCTCAAGTGAACGGTCCCAAAATCTATGTCCTGGGATGCCGCGATGGTATGGTGCTACTCCATTCTAATGTATCCAGTGGGTATATATCAGTCTGGGATCCAATTAGGCAAGTTCTCACAGCGATACCAGAACCACCATTGTGGCGCAATCACACAATTGAAAGCAGCGGCTCAATTCTCTGTTCGAGAAACAACTCTGAACCGTTTACACATTGTGGCAAGTTCTCGGTTGTTTGGATAACAACTAAACGTTACGATGCACAGGCTCATATCTACTCACCAGATTCAAAAGAATGGGAGTTTCTAGCTCGATCAACTCCGATGCTGTCAGAGATTGACCGTAGACCGGCAACTCTCATAGGGGGTATTTTGTACTGGCCAACGAAGTCTAGATATATCATTGAGCTTGACCATGCAAAGAAGGCTCTGAAATATATTCAGTGCCCTCATGAGACGCATGATATATTCATGCTTAACATTCACATCTTCAAGGGACATAATGGAGATGTTGCCCTTGCTGTTATAAGAGACTTCACCCTACAAACATGGGCCAGTACAAGATCATCAACAGGCGATCACGAGTCATGGACATGTCATATAAATTTTGAATTGGATACTTTTTTTGGCCTTGACACATCATTTCCATACAATTGGAAACATGCAGTAAGGTTACTCTGCGTATTTGAGGACAAAAATGAGCTGGTTGTACGGGCAAAGGAGGGAGTATTCCAATTAGATATGAGCAACTGGCAGTGGAGAAAGTACAATTCTGCTAGACGTTGGTGCACTTTACATCCCTACTCAGTTAGACCGGGTTAGTCATTCATATGTAACCTTTGCATTCATTTACATATGACTTTTGCTGATCAATTTGTTCATTTCCTGACAGTAACCGACCTGATCCAGAGTGCAACATCAAGGACACGAAAAAGAACGCGCTGTCAGGAACCCATCTAATTCAAAGTTCAACATCCATAAGAGAAAAGGAAGTCGCATATGAAGGAGCAAGGCTTGTTTGGGCAAGAAGTGATAGCCCAGCTTTTGTTTGGTCTGATGTCTTTTAGTTTTCGTTCTGGTGGAAATGTCGCTGCACCATTTGTTTGTACTGCAGCTCCATAGTGCTAGCTGCTAGTACGTTGGCGCTGTCCTACGTCTGCTTGTTTTGGGGGCATAAATATGCCACGAAACCTTTGTTTTATGTGATCAAACGGTCATCTCTGCATGTATATGTTCGGGTTCTGATGAAACCTTTTTTGTGATCTGTACATATATTTGAGTCAGTCTGTGTTTTGTTTTATGATGGGCAGGAGTATTTGTTTTACTACACCATTGTTTATCCGAATTGTATTACTCACTCTATTCAAAAAGTTAGCGGCTCACCTTTTTCCTTCAAGATACGGATGTATCTACACACTAAAAACATATATAGATGAAACCATCTTCAGACAAAGTTTAGTCACTTATGTATGGACGGGGGTAGTATTATTTATGTTGTGCTCCCAAACAAGCAGACATCGGACAGCGCCTGTTTAAAGTTCATATGTGTAATCTTATTCCCTTTGGAAGTTAAGCATTAAACTCTACTAGTACAACCGTGGTGGTCTTGTGATGTAGTACTCTTTTGATGCATTTGTGATGTAGTAGTACTTTTTCTTTTAATTGACTCAGATTTAGTACAACTTTGTACTAAATTTGAGTCAATTAAAAAAAAACGGAGGGAGTACTTTTTTTTGAACTGGTATAGTACTATCTAAGAAGAGTACTCCCTCCGATTCACATTCATTTTACACCAAGAAATATGGATCGGAGCGAGGGAGTAAATTAAACATGGCATCTCGTGCATGAAGCTTGACAGATCGATCAGGTTGGCTAGAATGGCAATACAATGCTCCTCATTAGGCAAATGCATGCCATGTACGATAGTATACATCCAGTAAAGAAGTCTATACTGACATAAAAAAGACTACATTGGGGATGAGAGTCAATTGGGGAATCTACAATACATAAAATCTTGCTCGTAGCTGATTTTGGCTAAGAGGGTTTTACTCACATTACACGTGCCACTTTCCTTGTCTGCAAAACAAGTTCCAATAAAGGAAGAGGAAAGAAGAGGACATTGTGGGCGAGATTGAACACCTTTTTATGTGTTAAGCTGAGGCCTTGTTTAGCTGAGGATTTCGACTTAGGCCTAACAGCTCAGCACACCCAGAAATAAATTTCCTTGCGCGCACCACTGTCAGCAAAAATAACAAAATTAGCACGCAAGATTAAGAACAAAGTGAATTTAAGTAACTTGGTTAGCTTTTCAAGCAATATATTCAGAGAAAGAGCACACATGTTCGGCTAGAAATAATCGTAAGAGAAGAACAATAAATCTAAGGCATCCCACTTCATATGCAGAAGGGACGCGACAACGCATGGATTCATACCTTGAGTCGACTCTGGCTCGTAGAAGGGCGGTCGCGCCTCGAGGATGCCGGCGACGTCTCCACCTCGATCTCACATGTGACTGCTTCTCGGTGGGCGGTGCGCCACGCCATGTAGAAGATCTATCAAAAGAGGAGAGCCCGATGACGCTACCGACGCCTCAACCTTGATAGCACCGGCTTGTTGCTCCGCACCGAGATGCGCCACGTGCAAGATTTAGCGGATGCGCCAATTTTAGAGATATGTCATGATCGTTGTAACAAATTTCAACATGATGATGATTTGATCCTGCACTCGGCCTTGAACATAAGTACTAGTACAGTCTCACAATTTTTTATCATTATACTTTGCGAGATTTAGCGGATGCGCCAAATTCAGAGATAGATCATGATCATGGTAACACAATTTTCAATGTAATGATGATTTGATGTTGCACTAGACCTTGAACATAAGTACTAGTACGGTCTCACAATTTTGTATCATTATACTTTGCAAGTTTTAGCGGATGCGCCCATTTTCAGAGGATCATGGTAACAAATTTTCAACGTGATGATGATTTGATGTTGCACTCGACCTTGAACAGAAGTACTACTACTGTCTTACAATTTCTTTATCATTATACTTTGCAAGATTTAGCAGATGCGCCAAATTCAGAGAAGATCATGATCATGGTAACAAATTTTCAACGTGATGATGATTTGATGTTGCATTCGACCTTGAACAGAAGTACTAGTACAGTCTCACAATTTTTTTATCATTATACTTTGCGAGATTTAGCGGATGCGCCAAATTCAGAGATAGATCGTGATCATGGTAACACACTTTTCAATGTAATGATGATTTGATGTTGCACTCGACCTTGAACATAAGTACTAGTATGGTCTCACAATTTTGTATCATTATACTTTGCAAGTTTTAGCGGATGCGCCCATTTTCAGAGGTAGATCATGATCATGGTAACAAATTTTCAACGTGATGATGATTTGATGTTGCACTCGAACTTGAACAGAAGTACTAGTATGGTCTCACAATTTTTATTATCATTATACTTTGAAAGATATAGCGGATGCGCCAATTTCAGAGATAGATCATGATCATGGTAACAAATTTTTAACGTGATGATGATTTGATGTTGCACTCGGCCTAGAATAGAAGTACTAGTACGGTCTCACAATTTTTTTTATCATTATACTTTGCAAGATATAGCGGATACGCTAATTTCAGAGATAGATCATGACCATGGTAGTGACCAATATTCAAGGTGATGATGATTTGATTTTGCACTCGGCCTTGAACAGAGGTACTAGTACGGTCTCACAATTTTTTATCATTATACTTGGACCTTAGCGAAATTCAAAATCTCATAGCGGCAAAACTTCCCGCCTACAAAATACAAAAATTTCACACGCTTCCAAATTCCCATTCTACCCCTGTGGAGATGACAGCAAAGTCGGTTGGTGGGGGGGTCTGCCCGTCATTTTTTGGATCACCACCTCCCTAGCCCGGAAACCCTCCCAAAAAAATTCATTTCCCTCAGTCTCTCCTCTGAGACCACCCACCGGAACTTCTCAAGTCCCTCTCTCTACCACCTCCACAACCACCGCACCGGAACATCCCCGCCGGACTTCCCTGGCCTACCCGAGGCCTCGCGATCCTCGTCATCCGGCTGCCGGAGCCGCTTCATCGACGCCGTCATCAACCGGATCGGATCATCCCCGCCGTACCTCGAAACCATATGCTCATCTAGCAGTCTACCGCAGTCGCTTCAGCTGCGGTATCGTCCACCCCACCGGAGCCGCTTCGCCGGATCCGTCGTCCACCGCATCGGATCTTGCTCACCGACACCGCTGTGCACGAACCGGATCTGCTTCACCGGCGCCGTGCATGATCTAAACTCTTCTACTGTCGCTTTTCTATTGCTTGCCTGCAAGTTCTTGTTTAATCTTGGGGGAACCTGTTTGTGCTAACGACGCGCCGTTACGTTTTTGCAGATGAGATGACTAACCATGAATTGTAACGGCCGTCTCTCCAACCCCAAGTAGCACATGTAGTGTACTTCATCACCGGATCTATCAACCCCAGGAAGATCTGCTGTGACTCCCACAGAGTGCTTCTCCTAATGTAAGTCCCTTGTTTTAGCGCCATGTTCTGGGTTCAGATGCTTGTTTGTCTGAAGCTCTTTTAGTTCATTCCTAGCTATGACCGTAACACCTTGCTATTTTCTAGTTCATTGCTAACTTTAAGCGATTGAACATTTTGGTTTGCATTCCCTGCTCTGTAGATGTAGCCATCATAACTTCTATCTTGCTCAGTCGTTGTTACAAAAATTATAGGCTGCTACTATTTTGTTCATGCCAATTTTCTCCCTGAACATGTTGGTTTGCATTCCCTGTACTACACGTGATGCCATTGTTATTTCTATCTACTTCGTCGTAAGCTAACAAAGTAACTGCCTGCTATTAGTTCCTGCATGCTATCGCTCTGCCATCCTGCAGTACAAATTTATTTGAACTCGTCACAGCAGCTACTTCCATTATAATTTTGTCTGCCATCTGATTCTTCAAAAGCTGCAATATTAACTTGTTTCTCTTAATTGGCATGGCGCTCGCATATAGAATGGTGAACATATTGGTGTGCATTCCCTCTTCTACAAGTTCACAGGTGATCCCACTATATTCCGTTTCTGGTCCATCCTAAGCCGTAGCATTAACTATCCTCTATGTGTTGCTCATTACAACTTTATATCCCGAAACAAATTGATTTGTTTCCCTTATCTACAAGTTTATGAGTGATGCCATTATAACTCATATCTGTTTTATTCCTAGCTATTATAGTAACATCCTGCTATTATTTAGTTCATGGCCAATTTTAAGTAATTGCACATGTTGGTTCGCATTCCCTGCTCTATAGCTTTTGGCATCGTAACTTCTATATTTGGTTTACATTCCCTGCTCTGTAGATCTAGCCATCATAACTTTATCTTGCTCAGTCGTTGTTACAAAAATTATGGCCTGCTACTATGTTGTTTGTGCCAATTTTTTACTCCATGAACATGTTGGCTTGCATTCCCTGTACTACAGGTGATGCCATTGTTTTGTATCTAGTTCATTGTAAGCTAACAAAGTAAGGACTTAGTTTGGCATGCTATCACTCTGCTATCTAGCCTGTAGTACAAATAAACTTGTCATACAACTAGATAATAATTTTGTGTGCCATCTTGTTCTTCAAAAGCTGCATTATTGACTTGTTTCTCTGACTTGGCATGACGCTCACATATGGAATGCTGAACATATTGGTTTGCATTCCCTCTTATACAAGTTCACAGGTGATCCCACTATATTCTGTATCTGGTCATCCTTCACTATAAGTTCAGGAGTATTATTTAGTTCACGGCCAATTTGAAGTAATTGCACTTGGCACATGTTGGTTCACATTCCCTCCTCTTTAGCTTTTGCCATTGTAACTTCTATTTTTGGTTTACATTCCCTGCTCTGTAGATGTAACCATCATAACTTCATCTTGCTCAGTCGTTGTTACAAAATTTATAGCCTGCTACTATGTTGTTCATGCCAATTTTGTACTCCCTGAACATGTTGGTTTGCATGGGACTCGACAGTAGTAAGTCTGCTGTTTCATTCTAACGTGCTCTGTTATATTGGCTGTTGTATGCGGCATGCACTCTTTGTTTGCTTATTGTGCGCATTACAATGATCTTGTTATAACGACGAAATGATGATGTCTTTGTTTCAGATATAGGTGGTGCATGGACAACTTAAAAGATTGCCGAATGGCTTCATTGTATTGCTAGGTTTAATTACCATTCAATTTCTCTGGGTTCTGTAATATTTTTTCAAAGCCTTGCAGCTGATGTAATATTTAGTTAGTTTTTATAGTTCTTTCGCGCATTTTTTCTATGGTGCTTGTGGTAAGTGAGGCTATCCGACAGAAATCATGTGATGCGTAAATATTCTCAGTATCTAAATCACAAATTCCCATCCCTTAAACGGCCCAATTAAGCGAAATCACATAAGTGCCGGCCCGCAAAATCCTAAAGCGCCTATTATGCCGGCATATAAACAGCAACTAAACGAGTGGGCCACTGCTAATTGGGCCGGACCACTTTCTTTAATGTGGACCCCACCCATAACAGGGCCGGCCCCAGGCGGCCCCACAAGCTTATTGGGCCGGCCCACTAACTTGTTGGGCCAGCCCAACTGCTTTTATGGTGGACCCCACTTGCTAACTGGGCCGGCCCGGTTACACGATAGGGGCCCACATTTATAATTGGGCCGGCCCACTAACATGTTGGGCCAGCCCACTTGCTATATGGTGGACCCCACATATTAAATGGGCCGGCCCATTAACAGGAATGTGGGACCCACCTGTGTTTTTGGCCCGCTATCTTGTTGGGCCAGCCCACTTGCTATATGGTGGACCCCACACTTAATTGGCCGGCCCTTCAACAGGAAAGTGGGACCCACCGTTTTTGGCCCCACTATCTTGTTGGGCCGGCCCACTCGCTATATGGTGGACCCCACATGCTAAATGGGCGGCCCTTTAGAGAATGTGGGACCCACACGCTAATTGGGCGGCCCACTAACTTCTTGGGCCGGCCCAGTTGCTCGAAGGTGGACCCCACTTGCTAAATGGGCCGGCCCAATAACAGGAAAGTGGGCCCCGCATGTCTTGTGGGCCGGCCCTTATGCCTGCTGACCGGTCAAACGAGTGCATTCGGCCCAGCCCACATACTTAGTGGGCCGGCCCGTTTAAGTTTTGACCAGTCAACCTTAGAGGTTAGGCCCGGCCCACGTACATAATGGACCAGCCCAGCTATATAGTTGACCGATCAAACTAAGTCAGCTGGCACGGCCCGCAAACTTAATGGGCCGGCCCGCTTAAGACGTGGCAGGCCTCGTGTGGGCCTACCATCTACCACGGGTTTCAGCCGGTTAACGCCGTTGCGTTAACGCGTCGCCACGTGTCGGTTTGCATGACGTCAGCAGTCAACGGGCTCCCGAAAACACTTGCGCAACGGTCCGATTTTCCGTGGCGGAAGGGCGCCCAAACGCGACGGACCGAAAAAACGTCGTAGGACTTTGCCTGACGCAGTTTCGACAACAGAACCCATATCGTCGGGTTAGGCCCATAGGCGACGAAAAATACCCCTTAGTGGACGATTTTGGGACGTTGTCTATGAGAACTTTTCTTGTAGTGTATACTTGAAAGTATTAAAATCATTTGTATAATAGTAATTAAATTATTTCCAACTACTTATTAAATCATATGAGATGTATTGGTCTCATTTAAATCTTTGTCTCAAGTAAATTCAACATAAGGTAATGATCTTAATATAATAAACCTCATGTTGTATGAATTGATGAAATTAACTTCTTAATAAGATAGTATTAAATAGCATGAGGTGTATTTCCTCATTTAAATCATATTTCTCAAAGGATAAGTGTGAAGTGTTGACCCTGGTCAACATGTGATCATACTTTGTCAATTGAGGAGATTAAATCTTAACAGGGTTCAATAAGAGGAAATTAATTCCCCAGAACAAATAAATAGAAACACTAATAAATATTTCAATGAGAGGAAACTATTCCTAAGAATAACTAAATAGAAACAAATAACAAATATTTCAAAGAGAGGAAATTATTTCTCAAAGAATTAAGTAGGACCCTAAATTAATATTTGTAATGAGAGGAAATTATTTTTCTTCAAAAGAAAATCACGTCAACCAACATGTTAATAATGTGGTGATGCTAGAATAATGTGTGTGAACCATTTGTGTGATTAGTCTAGCACTTAAGTATGGTTTGGTGATTGTATCCTCGTGTTCGTTTATAGACGCTAGTACCGGAGACTATCAAGAGGAGGAGTTTTTCTACCAAGAGGAAGAAGAAGAGAACTTTGATCACCTCACCAATCAAGGCAAGCTAAACTATTGCAAGCTATATTGGTGCAAGTTATATTAGTACAAGCTTTTACCAATGCAAGTTAGACTAATATAAGTTATATTGTTGCAAGGTAATATTCTTGCAAGCCACCTTAATGCAAAGCTCTTTAAAGAGCAAGGCACCAATACTTATACTTTATGCTTAATGATCCTATCCCATGTTTTTGCCTTACTATTATTTTACACATTGTATTTAAAAAACTACTTTTTGATTCATGATTCACTTGGTCTAAAATAGATCCAGAGCATCAAATTTAGCCTAAGCAAAGAAAGCTAGATAGCACCCCTCATGATTAGTGGCTATTGCTAACTAAGTAAAATGGACTACTCTAGATGGGAACAAATGTGAAATGAAATGACTTGAAAACCTTGGAATGATGGATCATTCTATTGGAAGATTTTTGAAGGTGAAGATGATTGTGAATGACTTGGCGAAATTTTACGAAAACTGATGATTGGGTTCGGATGCGATACCATTACAATTTTGCAAGTATCCCCATAGTACCTGAATATGGGTAAGGGCTTAACTAGAAATTTATGTGCCTTAGTATGGGTTCCCTCTAAACAAGCGTCATAGGGCTTATGCCGAGGCTGCCTCCGTTGAAATGAATTGATGTGAAATGACGTGAATGAGGTGAATTGTCCGGCCCAAGCCCTATGCAGTTCCCGGGTTGACGGTTTGTTTTCACCGGGAGGCCAAGCTCATGGGGAGAGGTGCATATACTAGGGTATGTAGGTGAAAGGTTATGGTTGGTAGTCCGCGCACGGAGTGTGATAAATCAGGGCCAGTTAACCCTGACGGATTATTGCAAATGTTGTGGCACAAGTGTACGACCTCTGCAGAGTGTAGAACTATTCGAATAGCCGTGTCCACGGTTACGGACGATTGGGAAGGCCATACTGTTCCGTCATCAGACCATTTTCAAAAATGTGACAGGTGACTGGTGACTTGAATTTGAAAGGTGAATGGTGACTTTGAATTGAATCACAACAGAGTTGTGGGAATGACACTAATGTTCCCACTTGAGTTAGTCTAGCGATTCAAGCATCTTTACTAAATGTTTATGAAATAAACTTGGCTTTAGGCAAATAAACCTAGAGCTTAGTATCCCCTTACTAAAATTGGTAGTGCTTACACTAGTATTAGTTTGCGAGTACTTTAAAGTACTCATGGCTTTGTCCCTGGCTATTCCAATGGCCAGACTATGAAGGAGAACAACAGTACGAGGAAGATGGACAACAGGACGTCTACGACAACTAGGACCGCTCCTGACGTCAAGCGTTGGCCTGTGGATTATATAATCCGCTACTACTTCGCTTCCGCTATTTGTGATGTTCGTTGATCAATAGATCAACTACTATTGTAATATTGGATCATGTGATCTAACTGTGTAAGACGAATACGTGTTGTAATAAATGGTGACTCTATGATATTCAACTATTATGTCTCGCAACAACAATATTCCTGGGATTGAATTACAAAGAAGGATGTGCCCTTTGTGTGGGGTGATGCACAACAAGAAGCCTTCGTGATATTGAAAGATAAGTTAACACATGCTCCATTACTCCAACTTCCTGATTTCAATAAGACTTTTGAGCTTGAATGTGATGCTAGTGGAATTGGTTTGGGAGGTGTGTTATTACAAGAGGGCAAACATGTTGCATATTTTAGTGAGAAATTGAGTGGGCCTAGTCTGAACTATTCTACTTCTGATAAAGAATTATATGCGTTGGTTCGAACATTAGAAACTTGGCAACATTATTTATGGCCTAAATAATTTGTTATACATTCTGAGCATGAATCTTTGAAGCATATTCGTAGTCAAGCTAAGTTGAATCGTCGCCATGCAAAGTGGGTAGAATTTATTGAGTCTTTTCCTTATGTTATCAAACACAAAAAGGGTAAAGATAATGTTATTGCTGATGCTTTGTCGCGCCGTTATACTATGCTATCTCAACTTGACTTCAAGATTTTTGGATTAGAAACTATAAAGGACCAATATTTGCATGATGCTAATTTTAAAGATGTGTTGCTGAATTGTAAAGATGGTAGAACATGGAACAAATTCGTCCTCAATGATGGATTTGTGTTCCGTGCTAACAAGCTATGCATCCCAGATAGTTCCGTTCGTCTTTTGTTGTTGCAGGAGGCGCATGGAGGAGGATTGATGGGACACTTTGGTGTGAAGAAGACGGAGGATGTACTTGCTGCACACTTCTTTTGGCCACGTATGCGTCGAGATGTTGAGAGATTTGTGGCACGCTGCACTACATGTCAAAAAGCTAAGTCTCGACTTAATCCACATGGTTTATATATGCCTCTTCCTGTTCCTAGTGTACCTTGGGAGGATATTTCTATGGATTTCGTTTTGGGATTGCCTCGTACACAGAAGGGGAGGGATAGTATCTTTGTTGTTGTGGATCGGTTTTCTAAGATGGCACACTTTATTCCATGTCACAAGACTGATGATGCTACACATGTTGCTGATTTGTTCTTTCGTGAAATTGTTCGTTTACATGGTGTGCCAAATACTATTGTTTATGATCGTGATACTAAGTTTCTTAGCCATTTTTGGAGATGTTTATGGGCTAAGTTGGGGACTAAATTGCTGTTTAGTACTACATGTCATCCCCAAACTGATGGACAAACTGAAGTAGTAAATAGAACATTGTCTACTATGCTGCGGGCTGTTTTGAAGAAGAACTTAAAATTGTGGGAAGAGTGTTTGCCTCATATTGAATTTGCTTACAATCGTTCGCTGCATTCTACTACTAAGATGTGCCCTTTTGAGATTGTGTATGGTTTTGTTCCACGTGCACCTATTGATTTATTGCCTTTACCATCTTCGGTGCAAAATGATTTGGATGCTACACAACGAGCTGAATTGATATTAAAATTGCATGAGACTACTAAAGACAACATAGAACGCATGAATGCTAAGTATAAAATTGCTGGGGATAGAGGAAGAAAGCATGTTGTGTTTGATGTTGGTGATCTTGTTTGGTTGCATTTGCGCAAAGATCGTTTTCCTGCATTGCGCAAGTCTAAGCTCATGCCACGTGTTGCTGGTCCTTTTAAGGTGTTAGAGAAAATAAATGATAATGCATATAAACTTGAGCTTCCTGCAGAATTGGGTCCGGTTAGTCCTACATTTAACATTGCAGATTTGAAGCCTTACTTTGGTGAAGAAGATGAGATCGCGTCGAGGACGACTTCAATTCAAGAAGGGGAGCATGATGAGGACATCCCATCTATTGATACAACCGCTGTACCTACAGCCACACAAATTCAAGGACCAATCACTCGAGCTCGTGCCAAACAACTTAACTATCAGGTACTTTCGTTTCTTGGAACTATTCCTCACATACATGAGAATATGATGCTGCCTAAATCAGATGTGTTTGTTACTCTTAGGAATGATGGACCTAGCATGGATGAGAGGGACAAGCATTGGAGCATGATCACACATGGAGGAGATGGCAGCAAACATGTGAGGATTGAAGAAGACGCTGCGAGTGGAGATTTCAGAACTTTGAAGCCACCATAATTGGAGATGAAGACATGGACGAAATATAGAGTTCTCCACTTCATAATTTCGTCCACATGAGTCCATGGTGCTGCGACACCATTAGTTTTGGGCCAGGCCCATGTAATTTTCGCAGGATTTAAGTCAGCCACTTTTTAGAGTCCATATTGAAGGGGGAAAGGCCTTCTAGGGTTTGGTTCGGCCACCATATGCATGGCTGGCCGAAACCCCACCTTTTCCTCCTTTAAATACCCCCATAGCCGTCACATTTAGACTCGGATTTTGATTAGATTAAAAGTTAGCCATTGCTGCAACTCTCGTGTACTTCTTTTGAGGCCAACGCCCAGAACAAGACCGACTATTCGGAATCCCACCTTATTCAATAAAGCTTTCATCTTTCATCCGCAATATTCTGATTGCATCATTAGTTCTTACTTGTTCTCGATTTCAGGTAGGAATTAAGACCCTCGCTGGTCAGGCTGATCGTGCATCCGCAAGATCAGTAACTCCCGGAGATTGTCCTAGCGATTGCATTGGCGCACGAGTTTTGCACGTGTAGTCGGATCGTCAAGCATGAACTCCACCAACAATTCGACGCTATCATACTCTCATCGAAAGATCGGACACCTTTGCCCTATCAGAATCTGGTGGTAACCACTACGCAAATCAACTTTAGAAAACATAATAGAACCACTCAACTCATCAAGCATATCATATAAACGAGGAATAGGATGACGGTATCGAATGCAAATATTATTAATAGCTCTACAATCAGTACACATGCGCGAAGAACCATCTTTCTTAGGTACCAAAATAATAGGAACAACACATGGCAACATTATTTATGGCCTAAAGATTTTGTTATACATTCTGATCATGAATCTTTGAAGAATATTCGTAGTCAAGCTAAGTTGAATCGTCGCCATGCAAAGTGGGTTGAATTTATTGAGTCTTTTCCTTATGTTATCAAACACAAAAAGGGTAAAGATAATGTTATTGCTGATGCTTTGTCGCGCCGTTATACTATGCTATCTCAACTTGACTTCAAGATTTTTGGATTGGAAACTATAAAGGAACAATACTTGCATGATGCTGATTTTAAAGATGTGTTGCTGAATTGTAGAGATGGTAGAACATGGAACAAATTCGTCCTCAATGATGGATTTGTGTTCCGTGCTAACAAGCTATGCATCCCAGGATAGTTCCGTTCGTCTTTTGTTGTTGCAGGAGGCGCATGGAGGAGGATTGATGGGTCACTTTGGTGTCAAGAAGACGGAGGATGTCCTTGCTGCACATTTCTTTTGGCCACGTATGTGTCGAGATGTTGAGAGATTTGTGTCACGCTGCACTACATGTCAAAAAGCTAACTCTCGACTTAATCCACATGGTTTATATATGCCTCTTCCTGTTCCTAGTGTACCTTGCAAGGATATTTCTATGGATTTCGTTTTGCGATTGCCTCGTACACAGAAGGGGAGGGATAATATTTTTATTGTTGTGGATCGGTTTTCTAAGATGACACACTTTATTCCATGTCACAAGACTGATGATGCTACACATGTTGCTGATTTTTCCTTTCGTGAATTTCTTCGTTTACATGGTGTGCCAAATACTATTGTTTCTAATCGTGATACTAAGTTTCTTAGACATTTTTGGACATGTTTATGGGCTAAGTTGGGGACTAAAATGCTGTTTAGTACTACATGTCATCCCCAAACTGATGGACAAACTGAAGTAGTAAATAGAACATTGTCTACTATGATGCGGGCTGTTTTGAAGAAGAACTTAAAATTGTGGGAAGAATGTTTACCTCATATTGAATTTTCTTACAATCGTTCGCTGCATTCTACCACTAAGATGTGCCCTTTTGAGATTGTGTATGGTTTTGTTCCACGTGCACCTATTGATTTATTGCCTTTACCATCTTCGGTGCAAAATGATTTGGATGCTACACAACGAGCTGAATTGATATTAAAATTGCATGAGACTACTAAAGACAACATAGAACGCATGAATGCTAAGTATAAAATTGCTGGGGATAGAGGAAGAAAGCATGTTGTGTTTGATGTTGGTGATCTTGTTTGGTTGCATTTGCGCAAAGATCGTTTTCCTGCATTGCGCAAGTCTAAGCTCATGCCACGTGCTGCTGGTCCATTTAAGGTGTTAGAGAAAATAAATGATAATGCATATAAACTTGAGCTTCCTGCAGAATTGGGTCCGGTTAGTCCTACATTTAACATTGCAGATTTGAAGCCTTACTTTGGTGAAGAAGATGAGATCGCGTCGAGGACGACTTCAATTCAAGAAGGGGAGCATGATGAGGACATCCCATCTATTGATACAACCGCTGTACCTACAGCCACACAAATTCAAGGACCAATCACTCGAGCTCGTGCCAAACAACTTAACTATCAGGTACTTTCGTTTCTTGGAACTATTCCTCATATACATGAGAATATGATGCTGCCTAAATCAGATGTGTTTGTTACTCTTAGGAATGATGGACCTAGCATGGATGAGAGGGACAAGCATTGGAGCATGATCACACATGGAGGAGATGGCAGCAAACATGTGAGGATTGAAGAAGACGTTGCGAGTGGAGATTTCAGAACTTTGAAGCCACCATAATTGGAGATGAAGACATGGACGAAATATAGAGTTCTCCACTTCATAATTTCGTCAACATGAGTCCATGGTGCTGCAACACCATTAGTTTTGGGCCAGGCCCATGTAATTTTCGCAGGATTTAAGTCAGCCACTTTTTAGAGTCCATATTGAAGGGGAAAGGCCTTCTAGGGTTTGGTTCGGCCACCATATGCATGGCTGGCCGAAACCCCACCTTTTCCTCCTTTAAATACCCCCATAGCCGTCACATTTAGACTCGGATTTTGATTAGATTAAAAGTTAGCCATTGCTGCAACTCTCGTGTACTTCTTTTGAGGCCAACGCCCAGAACAAGACCGACTATTCGGAATCCCACCTTATTCAATAAAGCTTTCATCTTTCATCCGCAATATTCTGATTGCATCATTAGTTCTTACTTGTTCTCGATTTCAGGTAGGAATTAAGACCCTCGCTGGTCAGGCTGATCGTGCATCCGCAAGATCAGTAACTCCCGGAGATTGTCCTAGCGATTGCATTGGCGCACGAGTTTTGCACGTGTAGTCGGATCGTCAAGCATGAACTCCACCAACAATTCGACGCTATCATACTCTCATCGAAAGATCGGACACCTTTGCCCTATCAGCATACGAATCTGGTGGTAACCACTACGCAAATCAACTTTAGAAAACATAATAGAGCCACTCAACTCATCAAGCATATCATATAAACGAGGAATAGGATGACGGTATCGAATGCAAATATTATTAATAGCTCTACAATCAGTACACATGCGCGAAGAACCATCTTTCTTAGGTACCAAAATAATAGGAACAACACATGGCAACATTATTTATGGCCTAAAGATTTTGTTATACATTCTGATCATGAATCTTTGAAGAATATTCGTAGTCAAGCTAAGTTGAATCGTCGCCATGCAAAGTGGGTTGAATTTATTGAGTCTTTTCCTTCTGTTATTGAACACAAAAAGGGTAAAGAGAATGTTATTTCTGATTCTTTGTCGCACCGTTATACTATGCTATCTCAACTTGACTTCAAGATTTTTGGATTGGAAACTACAGAGGAACAATACTTGCATCATGATGATTTTAAAGAAGTGTTGCTGAATTGTAGAGATGGTATAACATGGAACAAATTCGTCCTCAATGATGGATTTGTGTTCCGTGCAAACAAGCTATGCATCCCAGGTAGTTCCGTTCGTCTTTTGTTGTTGCAGGAGGCGCATGGAGGAGGATTGATGGGTCACTTTGGTGTCAAGAAGACGGAGGATGTCCTTGCTGCACATTTCTTTTGGCCACGTATGTGTCGAGATGTTGAGAGATTTGTGTCACGCTGCACTACATGTCAAAAAGCTAACTCTCGACTTAATCCACATGGTTTATATATGCCTCTTCCTGTTCCTAGTGTACCTTGCAAGGATATTTCTATGGATTTCGTTTTGCGATTGCCTCGTACACAGAAGGGGAGGGATAATATTTTTATTGTTGTGGATCGGTTTTCTAAGATGACACACTTTATTCCATGTCACAAGACTGATGATGCTACACATGTTGCTGATTTTTTCCTTTCGTGAATTTCTTCGTTTACATGGTGTGCCAAATACTATTGTTTCTAATCGTGATACTAAGTTTCTTAGACATTTTTGGACATGTTTATGGGCTAAGTTGGGGACTAAAATGCTGTTTAGTACTACATGTCATCCCCAAACTGATGGACAAACTAAAGTAGTAAATAGAACATTGTCTACTATGATGTGGGCCGTTTTGAAGAAGAACTTAAAATCGTGGGAAGAATGTTTACATCATATTGAATTTTCTTATAATCGTTCGCTGCATTCTACCACTAAGATGTGCCCTTTTGAGATTGTGTATGGTTTTGTTCCACGTGCACCTATTGATTTGTTGCCTTTACCATCTTCGGTGCAAAATAATTTGGATGCTACAGAACGTGCTGAATTGATATTAAAATTGCATGAGACTACTAAAGACAACATAGAACGCATGAATGCTAAATACAAAATTGCTAGGGATAGAGGAAGAAAGCATGTTGTGTTTGATGTTGGGGATCTTGTTTGGTTCCATTTGCACAAAGATCGTTTTCCTGCATTGCGCAAGTCTAAGCTAATGCCACACGCTGCTGGTCCTTTTAAGGTTTTAGATAAAATAAATGATAATGCATATAAACTTGAGCTTCCTGCAGAATTGGGTCCGGTTAGTCCTACATTTAACATTTCAGATTTGAAGCCTTACTTTGGTGAAGAAGATGAGCTTGCGTCGAGGACGACTTCAATTCAAGAAGGAGGGCATGATGAGGACATCCCATCTGTTGATACAACCTTTGTACCTACAACCACATAAATACAAGGACCAATAACTTGAGATCGTGCCAAACAACTTAACTATCAGGTACTTTCGTTTCTTGGAACTATTCCTCACATACATGAGTATATAATGTTGCCTAAATCAGATGTATTTGTTACTCTTAGGAATGATGGACCTAGCATGGCTGAGGAGGACAAGCACTGGAGTATGATCACACATGGAGGAGATGGCGGCAAACATGTGAGGATTGAAGAGGACGCCCCAAGTGGAGATTTCAGAACTTTGAAGCCACCATAATGATGATTTAAGACTTGACGAAATATACAAGATTACACTTCATAATTTCATCCATAGCATAAAATGGTGCTACGTCACCTTTAGTTTTGGGCCAGGCCCATGTCATTTTCGCAGGAATTAAGTCAGCCACTTTTTGGAGTCCGTATTGGAGGGGGAAAGGCCTTCTAGGGTTTGGTTCGGCCACCACACGTATAACTGGCCGAAACCCCACCTTTTACTCCTTTAAATACCCCCATAGCCGTCACGTTTAGACTCGGATTTTGATTAGATTAAAAGTTAGCCATTGCTGCAACTCTCGTGTACTTCTTTTGAGGCCAACGCCCAGAACAAGACCGACTATTCAGAATCCCACCTTATTCAATAAAGCTTTCATCTATATCCGCAATATTTTGATTGCATCATTAGTTCATACTTGTTCTCGATTTCAGGTAGGAATTAAGACCCTCGCTGGTCAGGCTGATCGTGCATCCGCAAGATCAGTAACTCCTAGAGATTGTCCTAGCGATTGCATTGGCGCACGAGCTTTGCACGTGTAGTCGGATCGTCAAGCACGAACTCCACCAAAAAATCGATTTATCCACGTCTCATCGAAAGATCGGCCACCTTTGCCCTATCAACTACTATGACCAGAACTCGAAACTCTAAAGGAACTAGACGCTAAGACCAGAAACTCGACACGAAGATGCAAACACAAATTCAACTATGCAAAACTAAAAAGACAATGGAAAGCCGTGGCAGGGGTTTATGGGACGATGAGCTAAAACCCTAACAGTATTTTTTTTAGCTTTTTCATGGTTTATGGGTATGATGGCAGACGCAATCTACACTAGGAAAACTGTAAAATCCAACCGAGCAACCTGAAATCTGATACCACTTGATAGGGCAAAGGTGTCCGATCTTCCGATGAGATGAGGATAACTTCGATTTGTTGGTGGAGTTCGTGCTTGATGATCCGACTACACGTGCAACGCTCGTGCACCAATGCAATCGCTAGGACAATCTCCGGGAGTTACTGATCTTGCGAATGCACGATCAGCCTGACCAGCGAGGGTCTTAATTCCTACCTGAAATCAAAAACAAGTAAGAACTAATAATGAAATCAGGATATTGCGGATGAAAGATGAAAGCTTTAATGAATAAGGTGGGATTCCGAATAGTCGGTCTTGTTCTGGGCGTTGGCCTCAAAAGAAGTACACGAGAGTTTCAGCAATGGCTAACTTTTAATCTAATCAAAATCCGAATCTAAACGTGATGGATATGGGGGTATTTAAAGGAGGAAAAGGTGGGGTTTCGGCCAGCCATGCATATGGTGGCCGAACCAAACCCTAGAAGGTCTTTCCCACTTCAAAATGGACTCTAAAAAGTGGCTGACTTAATTCCTGCGTAAATTACATGGGCCTGGCCCAAAACTAATGGTGTCGCAGTATCATGTACTCATGTGGACGAAATGTGAAGTGGAAACTCTATATTTCGTCCATGTCACCATCTCCAATTATGGTGGCTTCAAAGTTCTGAAATCTCCACTCACAGCGTCCTCTTCAATCGTCACATGTTTGCTGCCATCTCCTCCATGTGTGATCATGCTCCAATGCCTGTCCCTCTCATCTATGCTAGGTCCATCATTCCTAAGAGTAACAAACACATCTGATTTACGCAGCATCATATTCTCATGTACGTGAGGAATAGTTCCAAGGAACGAAAGTACATGATAGTTAAGTTGTTTGGCACGAGCTCGAGTGATTGGTCCTTGTATTTGTGTGGTTGTAGGTAAAACGGGTGTATAAATAGATGGGATGTCCTCATCATGTTGCCCGATCTTATACGTAAGCACGGTGGTGGTGATGAACACAGCGGAGTTAACACAATGATAAGTGGATGATAACTTGTATGACGCTGATGAAGTCTCTCGATTGATTCCTGTAATGAAACAGCTCTCAACCCTGCAAGATATTCGCAACTCCACACACGTGCGTACGTACCCGCCGACCACGAAGCGGTAAGTTGCAATCTTCTAATCCCCAATGAAACAGCAGATCACACAAACTTTCAGTAGCAAACACCAGATCGATGCGAATTGGTGTATAGAATTCAATAGAGTTGTGTAGCAATCAACTATGAACTAGGGTTTATCTTAAACGTGGTCTGGGTATAAAAGTCACGACTTACAAGCATATATAAAGGCTACTAGAAGTCCAACATAGGGTTGGGGTCGAAATCTATCATATCTCTATATCTGCAAACTGGCAGAAACAACTGTCGACTTGTTTCGGTCATCACGACTTGTACGTCGCGAATCGTTATGTGTGGGCATACTCATTGGAAATTACATGAAATAATCTTTCCAATGAGTCTTTATTTGCCTGATTTGGATTTCGTATGAAGAAACCACGTCCGTTTCAAAATCAAAACTTCTGTCTGTCCGAAACGAATCAGAACTGACTTTGACTTCGATTTTGAATCCGATTTTCTTCCTCCTTCGCGCATGCCTCCCATTCCTCCCTAACGCGTCTATGTGATGTCTTCACGTCCAGCACCATGTCCAGCTGCTCCTCTTCTCCTCGTGCGATGTTTGCTCCTTCTTCATACCTGATCATACATGAATAAAATGATTTAGGCAGTATAAAGTTCTCATCGATCAAAGTATCATTAAAGAGCAAATTCACATGTTGCTTAAGTAGCTTCGCACGAGCTCTTCTCATAGATCCAACCCTAACTTCATTGGATTTTAGCTTCACAGCAACATCATCTTCATTTTGCAATGATGGAGGTAGTATTTCGGTAAGGATGTCCTCATCATCTCCCCCCCCTTCAAAAGGTGTAGACCTCGACGCTCTAAGGTCTTCTCCGTCATATGGTGTCAAATCAGCAACATTCAAAGAATTACTGAAACCAAACTCCTCAGATGGAAGATCTATAGAGTATGCATTATCATTGATCTTGGCAAGCACTTTGTAAGCACCATCACCACGAGGAAGCAACTTGGACTTCCGTAGCTTCGGGAACCTATCCTTTCGAAAATGAACCCAGACCATATCACCAGGCTTGAACAACGTCTCCTTGCGTTTCTTGTTCACCCTTGCAGCATTGTTCTTGCTTTTTTTCTAAATCAACTATTTAGTCTTCTCATGTATCTTTCGTACAAAATCTGCCCTCTTTGATGCCTCCATATTGACTCTCTCGTGTATGGGTAGAGGCAACAAGTCAAGTGGAGTAATGGATTTGAAACCATACACCACCTCGAACGGACACAGCTGTGTGGTAGAATGTACCGCCTTGTTATAAGCAAACTCCACATGCGGCAAACAATCTTCTCACTCTCGCAAGTTCTTCTTGATCATGGAACTCAACAATTGTGACAATGTTCTATTCACCATCTCAGTTTGACCATCAGTTTGAGGATGACAAGTAGTGCTGAAAAGTAGCTTCGTCCCCAGCTTTCCCCAAAGTTTCTTCCAGAAGTAGCTCATGAACTTGACGTCACGATCAGAAACAATAGTCTTCGGGACTCCATGTGGACATACAATCTCCCTAAAAAACAGGTTAGCAATATGTGACGCATCGTCGCTCTTGTGGCAGGCAATAAAGTGTGACATCTTAGAAAATCCATCCACTACCATAAATATAGAATCATGGCCTCTCTTAGTACCCGGAAAACCCAACACAAAATCCATACTTATATCCTCCCATGGTGTAGGTGCCGGTAAAGGAGTATACAAACCGTGAGGCTTCAGTTTGGACTTGGTATTGTTGCAACTAATGCATCTCTTCACATACCTATCCACGTCCCGCCTCATCTTTGGCCAATAAAAGTGATCAGCGAGCATGAGTAGCGACTTCTCACGCCCAAAGTGACTCATCAAACCTCCAGCATGTGATTCCTGCAATAAGAGCGAACACATAGTTTGTTAGCTCTAAACAAGAACCCATCAAGTATGTAATATATTTTCCATGCTTTACCAGTAGCACACAAGCGATATGGTTTAGCAAAATCATGATCAATAGCATACAAATCACATAGAATCTCTAATCCAAGAAATTTAACATCAAGTTGAGTTAATATCATATTTTCCTAGATAGAGCATCAGCAACAATATTATCTTTTCCCTTCTTATGCTTAATAATGTACGGAAAACACTCAATGAATTCAACCCACTTTGCAAGAAGCCTATCCAAGTTAGATTGAGCTTTCAGATATTTCAAAGCTTCATGATCAGAATGTATGATAAATTCTTTTGGCCACAAATAATGTTGCCAAACATCAAGAACTCTAATTAAAGCATACAATTCTTTATCATAGATAGGATAGTTCAACTTAGCACCAGAAAGTTTCTCAGAAAAATATGCAATTGGGCGACCCTCTTGCATCAACACACCACCAATTCCAATACCACTAGCATCACATTCAATCTCAAATTGCTTATTAAAATCAGGAAGTGCAAGCAACGGTGCAGAAGTTAACAATTGTTTCAGTTCATCAAAAAGAAATATAGCACAATATGCTACAACGTGGACCCAAACCCAACAATGTTTGGAAGCCCATCAGCTTCTATAGAAATCAAACATTGAATAGTTGACAGCGTGGGTGTATACATAAGTGACTTCCTGGTATTTACAGAATACATAGGACGACTTGGCGAAGCCTAGTAACTATGTCAAGCCTGTCAAAAGATAACAATACAAATTTTACATATATAAATGGTGAACAATAGAAGGAATTTGTTCTCTGTAGAAATTTATAACTGAAGTAGTGGCCCTAGTAGTTCCGCGTGACATCTTCCTGAAGAAGTTCAGAATAACATTGCAGATACATCTGTAAAGAAAAAAACCCAACTTAACTTAATCACCTAAAGGTCTAAAACTCGAGAGCACGCGAAAATCGTGCCTTATCTTTATAGAAGAAGAAGCAACATAAAGTACAAGAAAGCACACAAGTGCTGAGACACACGCATGCCACCTCCCTCCGCCTAGGCCTACTCTCTCGCTATACCTAGCCTCACTCCTCTCTTAGCTCTCTCCCAGAGGTGGAACTCCTCTCTAATCTCCACTAACATTTGGTCTAGCATTTTCTGTTCCCTCTCATTCCCAAAGGCCCTCGCATTCCTCTGCTTCCAAAGCGTCCACGTCGTGCTGATGACCATCGAGTCAAAGCGCTTCCTGTCGATCCTCCTCACTCGCTTGCGTGCCTCCGTCCACCAACGCTGCAGGTTCCCCGTGTACCCAGGATCAGCAATCCTTAGGTTCGCACTGCGTAAGACCCTGCACCACACCTGTCTCGTGTAAGGGCATAAGGCTAGAATATGGTCAACATTGTCCTCCTCTTGCAGACATGTATAACACGCATCTGGATGCTCCTGGAGCCCATGTCTCGCCCTCCTGTCTGAAGTCCACAACCGATACTTCAGGGCCAGCCAAGCGAACATCTTGCACTTCATGGGGGAGCAAGAACTCCAAACCGCCTCACTCATACTCCATCGGATGCTTCCCTAACACAACATCTTATACGTGCCCTTCGCCGTGTAGGTTCCCGATTCCACGCCTTTCCAGACAATGTGGTCCGGCCTTGTGCCATCTTTCTCCACCTCTTCCACAGCCTCCCACAAGCTCAAGCACTGCATCCAAAGCTCCTCAGTCATTTCCCCATGTATGTCATCTATCCAAGTGTCATCCTGCAGTGCCTCCGCCACTAAATGGGTGTTCCTCCTCCTGGTGGGTACACTGGCAAAAACCTCCGGTGCCAGCTCCTCCGCAGTGTGTCCGCTAATCCATCTGTCCCTCCAGAAATAAATCAAACGCCCATCTCCCACCATAAAATGTGCCAGACTCTGGCAAACTCCTGCGGCCTCAGGGTCATTTAGCCCCGGTAGGCCTTGCCATGGCCTCTCCAGATCCGTGCGTCTAAGCCAATACCATCTCACTCTAAGGGCGAGGCCCTGCAATCTGAGGTCCTTGACCCCCAAACCGCCGAACTTCCTTGGCTTGCAAATGCTCGTCCATGCCACAAAACATTGTCCACCCTGGACCTCATCCTTTCCGGCCCAAAAGAAAGCCCTCATCCATTTGTTTATCTCCTCTAGCATCCACGCTGGGGCTTCCTCCACCACCATTTGGTGCACCGATCTCGCTGCCACTACTGAATTAATCAGTACAAGTCTCCCCTCTCTCTCCTTACCAGCCCCCTCTGCCACGTCGGGACACTCTTGGTGACCTGATCCAGCAACGGCTGCCATTCCGCCTTGGTGAGGGGCCGAAGTGCCAACTGGAGCCCCAAATATCTGATCGAGAAGGCCGCCAAATCACAACCCAGGATCGTAGATGTCCTCTCCTCCTCCTCACGCGTTCCACGGATCATCGTGGCTGTAGTCTTTCTAAAGTTCACATGGAGCCCCGTTGCCTCTCCAAAGAGGCTCAAGATATGTTTCACGGCCCATAACTCCCCGCAAACCGGCTTGAGGAATAGAACCACATCATCTGCATACACCGAGATTCTCTGCATGGACGAAATGGAAGCCAAATCCCCAAACAGACCTTCCTCCATGGCCTTAATGACCATCGCAGTCAAGGCCTCCATGGCCGCCACAAAAAGCATGGGAGAGGTGGGGTCTCCTTGCCTCAGCCCCCTGCCATGATATATGCGATTTCCTGGTACTCCATTAACCATCACCTTCGTGTTAGCAGTATAGAGCAGCAGCGCTACCCACTTCAAGTATCTTTCTCCAAACCCCATTTTCCTCAACACCTCAAAAAGGAACCTCCGTGAGATAGAGTCGAAAGCACGCGCAATGTCAAGTTTTAGGAGTACTCCGGTACGCCTCCTCATGTTAATCTTCCTGGCCACTTGCCTCACGAGCACAAAGTTATCATGTAAACTCCGGAGCTTAAAGAACGCGGATTGATTCATGCTGACCATCTCTCCCAGTCTAGAGCGGAGTCTATTTGCAATGACCTTCGAGAAGAGTTTTGCAAAACTATGCACAAGGCTAATGGGCCTATAGTCCTTAATCTCCAAAGCATCCGGCTTCTTAGGAATCAAGGTGATCAGCGCTCGGTTATGTCTGGCGAAGCCTCTCCCATCACCCACTCCGAGCTTCATGAGACCGGCAAGGATGTCATGCTTTATAGTTGGCCATGCCCTCTGGAAGAAAGCTCCAGTGAAACCGTCCAGTCCTGGCGCCCGATCACTCGGCATCTCACGTATGGTGTTCCAAACCTCCTCCTCCGTGAACATGACTTCCAACTCTCCCAAATCCGCGACTGGGATGTTTAAGGCCTCTAGATTGATAGTGTGCTCTCTATTCTGAATGCTCCCAATGAGTCTCTCATATTCCTCTGTGAACACTTCGTTCTTTCTCTCTTGCGCCGTCACCATCTCCTCTCCTACCCTTACCGCAGCGATAATTTTTTTTGTTCTCCTCCCATTAGCTACCGCGTGAAACAGCTTGGTATTTGCGTCCCCCTCTTGGAGCCACCTTATTCTCGACCTTTGCCTAGCAATGGTGCGCTCAAGGGATGCCATCCCTAACACCGCGTGCTTCAGCATTCTCCTAAGCCAACCTTCCGCCTGTGATAGAGCTCTCGACTCTTGCGCCACATCGACTGATATTGTCACTTATCTACCTAGTTAGAGGGCATTCAAATTGCGCCATAGTTATATCATGTATAGGTATACAATGTACATTCAAAAGCGTTCATGAGGCCACAATAAGACAACGAGACAACAAAGATGCATTGCATGTAGCTATGAAATCTGTATAGTGAAAGAAGACAACAATTTATGAAGATAATTACACCTTACCTGACCTTTTCGAGGAGCTATAGCCTCGGACATTATCCAAATCACTACACACTTCTATAGTTTTGCCTTAGTCATTTGAGATATGCACCGCTGAAGCCAAGCTGACAAAAGAATAGATGGCGAACAATCTGGTGGAAAGCGTAATTACCTAAAATCTGATGAAATCATTAGAACCATGTTAAACCATGCCAACATGCATCAAGAAATTCAGCATGCATGCTTGTCCCACATAGAACTTCAGTGCAATGCAATAAAATACAATTTTACTGAAAAAGTTGCAAGGGAACCTAAATAGTTCTCATCTCACTTATCTATGATAAAAATTGATTTTTCTAAATAACAAATAAATCATGAGCACATGACTAGTGGAGTTTTGGCTCCCGGGTCCAACTACCTGTTATCTAGACCGTTGTATAGAGCTTGAAGATTGAGACTGAGGCATTAATAAATGAGCAAGCGCACGCTAGTAAAGGGAGAATACATGGTGATTCTCGTGTACAGTATCATAGCAGGCCCACAACAGTAACACACACGAGACGGAGGGGAACTGTGCTTGGAGACGGAGGCGTTTCGATGACCATCTGTACCCCCGGTACAACTTATGCGCGTGGTCCAGGTTAGTGTGTTAGTGTTTGATGTCGGCACGTTCCATCCGGATATGATCGGTTGAAACTCTATGTCACCCCAAAGTAGAGAGTAAGCAGGCTTCTAGATACCACCGAGTGATTTAAGCGCGCGATGAAGCTGGCTGCGGTGTAGCGGCGACAGGGGTAAGTGCGACTTCGCCGGCGACCTGTATCAACAAAGCGGACTTCCTCTAGATGCAGTACACACTATTCTTTGAGGGCATCTCCAGCGACCCAAACGATGAGGTCTAAGACCTAGTTTGTGGCCCGATCTCGCGATTGACCCAAATCCAAAGGGGAAAAGAGGGAGGGGGATGAACAACACGAAGAACATGAAGAACAAACTCACGCACACCAACCCGATACAATCGAATCTTACCCTCGTGGCTCGATGGACCACGCCAATAGAATCAACCCGGAAGAGACACGAGGTAGAATTCCGAGAGGAGAGATTGGTGTTGGAGACGGAGACCGATGAGCGAGAGAGAGTGGAACACTTGAATCTCACTCACAAATATCCAAACCCTCAACAAGAGTAGCCTTGATTACAAAGGGGATCTGACCCTAGGGAGACAAAGCTCAAAAGTAGTTTTAAGCTCAGATTAAGTCTAAGGAGTCAAAGGGGGCGTTCCAGGCACTTATATAGGTCTACATGGCGACATGGGTCGAAAAGGTACAAAAGTTGTCGATTTGGGCGGGTCCGGTCGAGTCAAGTGGAGCGATCCGGTCAGGAACCCGGTCAGACCGGACCTGGGACCGGGGCGTCCGGTCCAAACCGGGACTGGGACCGGATGACGACCGGCGAGGGGTTCCGGAGCCTCGGGATGGCGCCCGGTTGGCACAAGCCAGGATCCCGGTTTGGACCGGGTGGCCCGATCTGGGGGCTGGTCAACCGGGTTCTGGACCGGCCGGCCCCCTTCTTCTCCTCGTGCGCTTCGGATGATGTCGGGTTTTGCTCCCTGCCCATCTTCACGTCCAGCTGCTCCTCTCCTCCTCTTGACCATGGTGTGTCCTCCTCTCCGGGGTCTTGATGCTCCACGTACCTAATAACACAAAGGGTGTCGGCATGAGGTAGCATTCCATCCAATGGGGTACCGAGATCGAGGGTAGTGAGGAGCGAGTTCACCTTATCATGTAGCGCTTTAGCTCGAGCCCGTGTCATTGGTCCACTTGGGGGACTTGTTGGTCTTGGTGTAGTGCCGTCGGTGAGCGGGCCTACATCATCTCCCCCCCTTGGGAGAGAGTCGTCCTCGACTCTTGTTCCTCCTCATCTCCATGATATGGGGAGAGATCCGAGATGTTGAACGTGTTGCTCACCAAGTACTTGGATGTTGGTGTGTCGATGACGTAGGCATTGTTGTTGATGCGCTTGAGGACATTGAAAGGCCCATCGCCTCTTGGCTTGAGCTTGGAGTTGCGTTCATGGGGAAACCTTTCTTTCCGAAGGTGAATCCAAACGAGGTCTCCTTCTTCAAACACTCGTTCCTTTTTCTTGGCGTTGAGGCGGGTAGCTTGGCGAAGTACATGCTCTTGTATGGTTGCTCTTGTGTCTTCATGTAGTTTCTTCATGGCGGTGGTGCGCTTGTCGAAGTCCATGTTCGTCCTTTCATGAAGAGGTAGTGGTAGGATGTCGAGTGCCGTGGGAGGGTCGAATCCATAGACGATCATGAAGGGACTCCGGGATGTTGTGGAGTGCTTGGCTCTATTGTAGGCAAACTCCGCGTGTGGAAGGCATTCTTCCCATAACTTCAAGTTTTTCTTCACGAGTGTGCGTAGTAGTGTTGAGAGGCTTCGATTCACCACTTCCGTTTGTCCGTCCATTTGCGGATGCGAGGATGACGAGAACAAGAGCTTGATTCCGAACTTTGCCATGAGTGACTTCCATAGATAGCTCATGAACTTGACGTCTCGATCTGACACAATGCTTGCCGGTATTCCGTGTAGGCGAACGACTTCCCTGAAAAACAACGACGCAATGTGTGAAGCATCATCGGTCTTATGGCATGGTATGAAATGAGCCATTTTAGAGAACCTATCCACTACCACAAATATTGAGTCATGACCATGTTTTGTTCTTGGTAAGCCTAATACAAAGTCCATGCTTATATCCGACCAAGGTGCATATGGAATGGGTAAAGGCATGTAAAGACCGTAAGGGTTTGTTTTAGACTTAGCTTGTAAGCATGTGGTGCAACGGTTGCATAGGCGCTCCACATCTCGCTTCATCTTCGGCCAAAAGTAATGGGTTGATAGCATCGAGAGCGTCTTGTCGCGACCAAAGTGGCCCATGAGACCACCTCCATGTGACTCTTGCAAAAGCAACTTACGAAGAGAAGACTCGGGTATGCAAATTTTGTTAGCTTTAAACAAGTAGCCATCATGAAAATAGAAATCATCAATTCCTTGGTCAACGGAACACTTTGCAAAGATGGGTCCAAAGAAAGAGTCGGAAGGGTAAAGTTCTTTGATCTCCTCAAGGCCCAAAACATGAAAATCCAAGCGAGTGAGTAAGAGATTGTTCTTGCGGGAAAGGGCATCCGCGACCACATTGTCCTTTCCCTTTTTGTATTTGATCACATAAGGGAAGGACTCAATAAATTCAACCCACTTAGCATGTCTCTTGTTCAAATTGGTTTGACTTTTCAAGTACTTCAAAGACTCATGATCCGAATGGATAACAAACTCTTTTGGCCAAAGGTAATGTTGCCAAACATCAAGAACACGAACCAAAGCATAAAGTTCCTTGTCATAAATAGGATAGTTGAGGCGTGCGCCATCCAACTTCTCACTATAGTATGCCACGGGTTTGCCATCTTGCATAAGGACTCCACCAATACCGAGACCACTCGCATCACACTCAATCTAAAAAGTTTTTGCAAAGTTTGGAAGGACGAGATGATAGGGCAAAGGTGTCCGATCTTTCGATGAGATGAAGATAGATCGATTTGTTGGTGGAGTTCGTGCTTGACGATCCGACTACACGTGCAAAGCTCGTGCGCCAATGCAATCGCTAGGAAAATCTCCGGGAGTTACTGATCTTGCGGGAGCACGATCAGCCTGACCAGCAAGGGTCTTAATTCCTACCTGAAATCGAGAACAAGTAAGAACTAAAGATGCAATCAGAATATTGCGAATATAGATGAAAGCTTGATTGATAATGGTGGGATTCCGAATAGGCGGTCTTGTTCTGGGCGTTGGCCTCAAAAGAAGTACACGTAGTTGCAGCAATTGGCTAACTTTTAATCTAATCAAAATCCAAGTTCTAATGACGGCTACAGAGGGATATATATGGGGGAAGTGAAGGGATTTTCGTCCAACCAGCTAGGGTTGGCCAAAAACACCCCTAAATGGGCCTTCCTCCACTTATATGGCCTCTTAAAATCCCCTAAAATACCTAATCCGAAAATACATGGGCCTGGCCCATTAAATAAGGTGACGCAGCACCAAAAATAACTCTTTGGACGAATTTTATGATGGAGTAACTTGTATAATTCATCCAAGCATCGTTGCTTCACTATGGTGGCTTCAATGTTCTGAAATCCTCGCTTGCAACGCCATCCTGAATCCTTGCAGGTCTGCTGCCATCTCCATGCACGTTCCTAATCCAATGCTTGGCGTCCATGCTAGATCCATTCCTAAATAATATAAATACATTTGATTTAGGCAGCATCATATTCTCATATATATTAGGAAGGATTCCTAGTAACGAATGTACCTGAGATGTGGTTGTAGGAGTATTGGTTGTATCTATCATAGAGATGTCCTCATCATCCTCCCCTTCTTGAATTGAAGTTGTCCTCGACGTAGTCTCATATTTTTCACCAAGATATGCCTTCAAATCGGAGGTTGTGACGTCCTCATCATCCTCCCTTTCTTGAAAGAAAAGCCGTCCTCGGCGATGTTTATTCTGTAAACATGCTAACAAAAGAGACAAGGTATATGCATGGTATATGTATATGTCATCCGTTTTAACAGCTCTTTCATGTTTCCCATTTAATTTTGTACATATACCAGTATTGTAGTAGCGTAGAAGCTCATTAGTCCCCATTAAACATTTATCACAACTCAGTTTGCAGATATAAGTGAAGCACATATTAACTCCTTTCAAATTATAATGCTCATCATTAAACCATCCCAAAGTTGGTAAACCAAAATGCAAGGTCTCAAATTTACTAGCCACACTATGTTGAATTAAACAATTTTGTAGCAAGTTATTTGGCATAGAATGAATACCAACATTGGAGGTCATATCAAAATGAGAAAGCATATTCACAAATTCAGTTTCATTGGAACTAGAAGAATCATCACACATGATGCAAATCCTATACACCATAAAAATATCTGCTGTGTCATACCGCCCAACCAAATTAAAAGTAAAATCAGGGGCATAAACACTGTTTAAACATTTTAGTTCAGCAATCTTGTTTCTAGCATGTGACAAGGATATAGGTGGATCCATCACAACAGAAAATAAAGAATTAGCATGAGAAATCTTAGCCAACACTTCATTGTTCATAACCAGTTTTATATGATCCATACTAGAGTCAACTTTCAAGTCACAAGGTGCATTATCAGGAGCAAGAATTTCAGTTTGTGCACTCATAGATATGGAAGAATTAACTTGTACAGTAGGTGTACTCAACATAGTTGGTATATCATTTACACAAGTTCCTAACACATGGTCATCCTTGGAAACAAAAGTCTCCGTTGGTACACTCATATCAATAGAGGAACGAAAAACAGCACATGGTACACACAAATCTGTAGGTTTGTCATAACTAGAGTCAACCAAAAGATTGCTAGTCATATCAATGATAATTTCAGTGGGTGCACTCATATTCCAAGACATATTAAAGTGATCAATTGGTACACCACACCCAAAATCTCTCTTAGCATGTAACTCATTTGGGGCACTCGAATTGATAGATGCATGAATGTCCGCAAAAGAAGCACCCAAAACATTTGGTATTGTAGCATGCAATTCAGTGGGTGTACTTAAATCAATAGAAGAATCCATTTCAGCATTAACAATTTCAGTGGACGCGCACATAGTCAAAGAAGAATTGAAAACAGGACTAATTGCGCTCACAACAACATCAATCTCATTGGTATTATCACATGGTACTTGCAACTCAGTAGTATGATCCTCTAATATAGGCGGTGTGACCAAATTATTTTCTACCTCATCACATGGTATATTTAAGATAACATTGCATTCACCAATCTCATGTGGAGGGACAAAATCCGTACCTTTAGTTTTACCTTGTGAATCTGACTTAGAAGATGTTCGCAGCGACGTGTCACAAGTTTGTGGCTGGACGACTCGCACAACAATATTCATGCGTGGAACGTTGGAAGAAACAACCGGTGCTAGTGTGCATGAATTGAAGGGGTCGAAATGGTCCAAAGTTTTCTCCTGTATGTGTTTCTCAAAAGCACAAGCGCGAACATATATACCAATAGTAGAACCAGGAATATACTTAAACATAACCTTAATATCAGGGTTCAAGCCGTTGAAAAACATGTTTCTAGTATTTTCCTCAAATTCATTTATATCACAACGGTACATGTAAAATTTAAATTCCTGATAGTAAACATGTACGGTGTTACTACCTTGTTCTAACCGTTTAAGTTTGCGGATCATTTCACGTTGATGAGAAAGGGGCACAAATCTATGTCGCAAAGCAGATTTTAAATCTTCCCAAGTAGTAGGTTTATTATCAATATTTTCTTTATAAGTCATATCCCACCAAATGGAAGCAAAATCTGTAAAAACTCTAGCAGCAGTTCTTACTTTCTCATGTTCAGTAAGATCATGGCATCCAAAAATATGGTCGACCTCAAACTCCCAATCAAAATAAGCATCAGTATTATATCTACCTGCATAAACTAGTAAAGAAATATGGTCGACCTCTTGTAAATGGTTGCACATGCATCTCCGTAGTCGTCATGGTATTCGGGTCGATGGATTGGTCCTCAATTCATGTCATGGTTAGTACCCGAAAATCACAAGTGTATATGCCTACAAGCTACACAAATATGGTGGTATCACGCGCAATTCGTCAAGCAAAATACAAAGCTCTTACAAGTTCTTACCAAACAGGAGGAAGGTGATACGACAACCAACAAGAATCAGTGTCTCCAAAGATTGCCAAAGCGATTACCAGGTATCGACACAGTGCACGTGGAGAAATCTGTGGAGCTCTGGGAAGGCAAAGTATAGTGATATGGTGGCACAATAATCAAATCAGCGATGCAAATTGAGTAAACGCTCAACGAAGGTACTGTGCTGGTCCTAGGCTAGATCGTATTAGAGACGCGAGCCTAAATCATCAACAAGGTCACGACGCGGCACAAAATGCAAGTGGCAGCTAAACTGGCGCTGGAGGATAGAGGCACCTACGGTAAAGTGCCCCAGTTTTTTTTTGGGACTCAACTTGGCGCTAGACCCTAGAGGTCTCTATGGTAGGGCGCCTAGTTTTTTTTTTGGGACTCAACTTGGCGCTAGACCCTAGAGGTCTCTATGGTAGGGCGCCCAGTTTTTTTTTTTTGGACTCAACTTGTCGCTACACCCTAGAGGTCTCTATGGTAGGGCGCCCACAATTTTTTTTTGCGGAATCTACCTTGGCGCTAGACCATAGAGGTCTCTATGGGCGGGCGCCCAGGATTTTTTTTTGCGGAATCTACCTTGGCACCAGACCATAGAGGTCTCTATGGTCGGGCGCCTAGACTGCTATCAGAATTCCGACGGAAAACGCGAAATTGACCAAGAAAACGGATCTAAAACCCGAAAAAACTCTGAAACGAAGATCAAGAAAGACCCTACGATGATGGGAAGAAAAGGGGCACAACAAGGAGTTGATGGCAGATGTGGCGGAAGTGTATGGTGGCGGTGATATGGCGAGGACTGCAAGCGGAGATGGTGCGGCGGCGACGTGACTACTATGACCAGAACTCGAAACTCTAACGACTCTAGACGCTAAGACCAGCACGCGACACGACGATTGCAGACGAAGACTCAAAAAGCAAAAACTGAAAAGATCATGCAATGGCTTGGCAGGGGTGATGCGGGGTGGCTTTCGGACACCTCCGCCTCAAGACCGTCAAACCCTCCTCGTAGGCCAAGGGCACGAGCTCGGGCCAAAACCATGCATGATAAGGTGACTTCACTCCCTTATACACTTGACCTCGATACAACCTTGGACGGATTGCTACCTCATGCCTATACCTATATGTCATTAGGTACCAACCTCGTCGAGGACCGGAAGGGGACGTCAAGGAACCAAGGAGATGAGGCAACCCCGCCTATCGTCGACACTACACCTCCCTCATGGTGCAAGGAAGAAGGAAGAAGAAGAAGGAAAGAAGAGAAGAAGGAAGAGGAAGAAGAGGGAGGGAAGGCCCAGCCGGCCCAGAGGCCGGTCGGACCGGGCCCAGACCGGCCAGCCGGCGGGCGGTCACGGGCCCCAGGCTGGGCTCCCTCCGGCGCCAACCGGACGACGCACGCCAACCGGAGGGGCGAGCCGTTTCCGGTTTGCACCGGTCCCTTGTCCGGTTTGGACCGGACGGGCCGGCCCAGACCCGGTTGGACCGGCCCCTGGACCGGATTTCACAGGTTTGACCCACCAACTTGTACCTCTTCGACCCATGTCGCCTTGTATGCCTATATAAGCCCCCAGGTCGCCCCCATAGCTCTCTAGACAAGATTTAGGCTTAAACATGACTTTGAGCTTTGTCTCCCTAGGGTTTCATCCCCTTTGTATCAAGGCACCCTTGTTGGTTGATTGGATTTGGTGTGTGAGATTCTAGTGATTCCCCACTCTCTCTCCCACTCCTAGATTCGTCTCCCTCACCAATCTCTCCGCTCGGAATTCTACCTCGGGTCTCTTCCGGGTTGATTCTATTGGCGTGGTCCATCGAGCCACGAGGGTAAGTATCGATTGTATCGGGTTGGTGTGTGTTCGTTCTTCGTGTTCTTCGCGTTCTTCATCCTCTCCCTCTTTCCCCCTTTGGATTTGGGTCAATCGCGAGATCGGGCCACAAACGGGGTCTTAGACCTCATCATATGGTATCAGCAGCTCTTGGTTACCGCGAATTTGACCCCCCATCCACCCAATATCGTCTCTAAATTTTTTTCCAAAAATTCCCGAAAAAATAGCCCTAAATTGCCTTTTGATGGATCTGCGATTTGGTTGCGTTTTGAGTGGTTTTGGTCCATGGATTCGGTGTTATGGTGCTTGTTCTACTATTTCCCCCACTTTCTAGCCCCCAATTCCATCGTTTTCCTTCAATTTGGGTCGATTTGCTTGGTTTTTCCTCAAGAACAGGAGAGAGAGACGCAAACCGGCCCAGAACCCGGTCAACCGGGCTGCAGACCGGCCAGGCTGGCCAAGAGGCCGGTCAACCGGGCCCCAGACCGGGCGCCACCACCTCAACCACCACCGCCGACCACCACCACCACTCCCCTCCACCGGCAAGCTCCGTCAACCCCACAAACTGGTAAACACCACCGCGGCCCCATAAACACCGCCGCAATCCGCAAGAGCATCGACACCACCCACCACCGGCATACCACCGCCACCACCGCCAAGCTATTTTGACCCATCTTATCCGCTAACTTGTGTTTGCTTGTTCCGGTTTGAGTGCCTTGTTTGTGAAACTAACCCGCAGCTCCGAAGCAAGCGACGACATCCTCGGCACCCCGAACTTGCAAACGTACTCTTGACACCACCGCCATCATCGCAAGTTGGTGTCCATCACCGCCTACACAACTTAGGTATAACTTGCATTACCCTTGTAACCCCTCTTCTTTTGCGATCTATCCTATCGAGCATTGCTTATCGAGTGTTGCGAGACATTGCACGTGGCCCCGATTGTGAGGTGTGTGTGTAGTGTGGATTCAAGCTTCTAAGCAAAACTCGTGTGGCAAATAGCAAAAGCGAGCTAACGCTAACATAGTGCGAGAAAAAGGCCGCCAAAACACAAAAAGAGCAAAAGTGTGCGAGTGCCATCATACATACAAATACACAAAGAGTGTAAGTGCCACCAAACACAAAAGAGAAAAAGCTTTTAAGCAAAAGAGAGAAAAGAGAAGAGAGGCCGCGTGTGAATCTTGTTGTCTCTCATGTTGCAACCAAAGCTTTGCCTCTCCTTGTGTTAGTGTGACACCGAGCACCCTTGCTTACGGGTACATACACTTTTCCGCTCATTCCTTGGTCGCACTAACCCCGTTCATCTCGTGTGTGAGTTCCATATCTTTTCCGTGTTTATAGTGATCATCGCTTTGACATTTGATATTTGGATTTCACCCACTCTTAACAACAAACTTGATTTCGGATTTCATCTTTTGGCTTTCCACCATACTCACCTAACACCATATTTGCTAGCTTTTGCGTGTGTCTTTGTGTGAGTGCCCGATACAATTGTTTTATCTCTCGGTTTGTTGGATCGCCCCGATCTTATCATACCACGGTAAGGTTGCGAGGTAGTGTTCTTCCACTAACATCCATCATATAGATCTTGTCGTGCTAACATGGATAGCGAAGAAGAGGATACGGAGGACTACATGGAGCACTTTGAGGAGGATACCTCCTCAAGCACCGCGGATGTGGAGGAACATATGGAGCTCGACACCGACTATGGCTCCGCAAGCATCATCGACATAACCGACATCGAGGAGCTCGACAACGACTATGGCTCCACAAGCATCGTCGGCATGACCGACATCGACGAGCTCTACATCGACAATTGCTCAACAAGCATGGACGACATGGTGGAGCACCACCACGAGGACGACATCGACCCCACCATGTACAACACCGGTGCTCCAAAGTACCCCTACTTAGCCAATGGAGCTACATATGAAGATAGAGGACCTCCACGATGGCACCATCATATGGATCATCAAGAGCGTCCCCAACATGTTCGGCATCGACACACTTCTCCGAGCTCCACAAGGCACCACCATGAGAGTGCTTATGCACAAGATCATCGACTTCAAGTACATCATATGGAGCATCAAGAGCGTCCCAAACATGATCGTCATCGACAATCTTCCCCGAGCTCCTCAAGGCGCCGCACGCAACATGCCAAGTCGCATGAGCCATCATCTAGGCATGGCAAGGACCGTCATCGACTCACACCATCTCATGATAGTCGTCAACCACTACCACCTCATGGTCTACATCGACATACGTCCCCACACGACCTTCGCCAACACAAACCACATCATGATCGCCATCAACCATCATCTTCCAAGGATCTTCGACGACACCCATCAAGACATGGTGATGAGACACGAAGACGAGAGCCTCGACATGAAGGCGACGAACACCATCATAGGGTGTCTACCACTCCAAGGGTGGAGAGAGCACATCAAGAGGACCTCCCTAGTAAGGCGACTTCTACCTCTTGTGCCACCACCACAATGGCCCCTACCTCGCCATATGCCTATGGACTCCGATGCTACAAGTGCAAGCAACAAGGCCACCCTCCACGGGAATGTCCCAATCTCCTATGTGAGGTATGCAAGGCCAAGGGTCACATGGCATGGCAATGCACATCGACAAGCGCCGACATGCTCCACTCCTACGAGCTACATGCCCAAGCCACCAAGAAGTCTATGGCGTCCACACTTCAAGATGAAGATCGACAAGGCCAACTCAATGGTGAAGTTGATCCGAGCCTAGCTCTCAACGACACTATGGCGCCACCGCTTGAGGACGACTTGGGAGGCGATGGAGTTGAGATGGTTGAGCATGGGAAGTTCCCTTCAACCAAGGAGGCGCATGGAGATGAGAAAGTCGAGCCTACTCCTATATGCTTGATTGATGAGTTGGTACCAATCCCATGTGAGCATGAGAGCCACTTAGCCCACTTGAGTGAGAGAGATAGTGAGTTGAGTGACTTCCACCCCATATGTGAGTTCGAGTGCTTCTATTTGGAGGACATGAGTGATACACAAAGTGAGTTGAGAGAGGTAGATGATAGGTCCATGGAGGACATCCCATTTACTAACACATTAACCTCTCCCTCGTTTGTGTCTTCTTATGTTGCACTAGGTTCCACGGAGGACGAGTTTCCGCTCATGGAGAAGATGTACATGGTGCATGAAGATGATGATATCTCACCATGCTTGCTCCAAGATGGACAAGTCGACCACATGGATCCGACTACTTCCACAACACCTACTTCACATGAGTCGGCCTACAAAGGTAACAACATAGGTGTTGATGATGCCATGATCCCACTAGTGGACATGATGACTTGTGAGTGCATGCATGATCTTGATGATACATTTGCTACGTCACATGCTTCTTTCTTATTCCCATGTGATGCTTTGCTTGATAACATTGTTGATCATGTGGAATTGATTGATTGTGATACCATGACCATGCCATGCTATGAGAGTTTCATATTTGCTCTGATTGCTTGCAATGATAATGATTATGCTCATGCTTGTGTTGTGACACCCTTGATGAACACTTGCTCTTTCCATAGGGTTGTCGACAACAATGATAAAATGTTGAACATGCTTTGCCCAAAATGTTTGCACTATTCCATGTTCCTTGCATCCAATATTATGACCAATGGCTCTTTCTTATGCTTGGTATGCAAAAATGCTTATTTCATTGTCCACGAGATGGCCCCCATAGCCTTCTCAATTTTTGATGATACTAAGTTACCACATGCCATGAATGCAACTTCTTGCCATATGCACCATCGCCATGCATTTCATACTATCATGCTTGACACTAATGGTGATGTGCACAAGACATGGAACATCATGATGGATGATGTTTTCATCTACCATGCACACACGCTTTTTGTATTGTTTCTTCCATGTGTAGGTACACGGACGACCACTTCCACCGCCACGGAGCATGAGTTGACGAAACGAGCTCTAGAGAGCTACCCCAACAAGGACGAGCTACATGATCCGACCCGTGGGATTCACACCAAAGGGTATGTTCCCAAAAGCCTTCGCCCTCGTGTGTTTCCGATTCTTCTTGTCGAGCCTCCGGTTTGGTCCAACTCCTCGTCACCTCTTTTGCCTCTTATGCAACATATCTTGAAACATCTTGTTGGCACAATGGTTGTTATATGTCTTGATGATATCATCATACACTCCGACAATCTCAAGGACCATGTCATACATGTGAGAGACACCTTATGCATCTTGTGCCACATGTTACACCAAAAGTTGTTCTTCTTCGGATTTCTCATTTCATCTATGGCAATTGCAATGGATTCTTTGACACTTGAGGATACTCATACTAGGCTCACGCCAACCATACTTTCCCAAGCTAGAAGTCTCCATAGCTTTGCCATTGCACATAACAATTTTGCCCCAAATTTTGCCGCCGTTACTTGCCTTTTGATTGTTCCATTTGTTTGGGACAATGCTACACACAACATTTTTGACACCTTACAAAGGACACTTTTACATGCACAAATTTTTGCCCTACCACATTTTGGATACATCGACACTCTTTTGGTTACCATTTTTGCCAAATGCCTCTTGGAGCAACGACTTGATGCTTCGTATTTTATTGAGATCCTCTTGTTCGCCGGTCACCAAATTGGCATCCACAAGCTTTCCTTTCGCAAGTTGTTTTTCCCCATGTTCTTCTTCGACCGAGACTTTGTCCCTCCACCACTACATGGGAGACCCATTATGGACTACAACAAAGACGCCCGCACTACGACGAGCATCCATAAGGATACAAGGGCACCTATACAAGTCCTTCACCAAGCTACAAGGATCAACGTCTACATCATCGGTGAGGAGGAACAAGAGTCGAGGACGACTCTTCCCCAAGGGGGGGAGATGATGCGGGGTGGCTTTCGGACACCTCCGCCTCAAGACCATCAAACCCTCCTCGTAGGCCAAGGGCACGAGCTCGGGCCAAAACCATGCATGATAAGGTGACTTCACTCCCTTATACACTTGACCTCGATACAACCTTGGACGGATTGCTACCTCATGCCTATACCTATATGTCATTAGGTACCAACCTCGTCGAGGACCGGAAGGGGACGTCAAGGAACCAAGGAGATGAGGCAACCCCGCCTATCGTCGACACTACACCTCCCTCATGGTGCAAGGAAGAAGGAAGAAGAAGAAGGAAAGAAGAGAAGAAGGAAGAGGAAGAAGAGGAGGGAGGGAAGGCCCAGCCGGCCCAGAGGCCGGTCAGACCGGGCCTCAGACCGGCCAGGCCGGCCCCAGGGCCGGTCACACCGGGACCCAGGCCGGGCTCCCTCCTGCGCCAACCGGACGACGCGCTGACGCCAACCGGAGGGGCATCTGAGCCGTTTCCGGTTTGCACCCGGTCCCTGGTCCGGTTTGGACCGGACGGGCCGGCCCCAGTGGTTGGACCGGCCCCTGGACCGGATTTCACGGGTTTGACCCACCAACTTGTACCTCTTCGACCCATGTCGCCTTGTATGCCTATATAAGCCCCTAGGTCGCCCCCATAGCTCTTTAGACAAGATTTAGGCTTAAACATGACTTTGAGCTTTGTCTCCCTAGGGTTTCATCCCCTTTGTATCAAGGCACCCTTGTTGGATGATTGGATTTGGTGTGTGAGATTCTAGTGATTCCCCACTCTCTCTCCCACTCCTAGATTCGTCTCCCTCACCAATCTCTCCGCTCGGAATTCTACCTCGGGTCTCTTCCGGGTTGATTCTATTGGCGTGGTCCATCGAGCCACGAGGGTAAGTATCGATTGTATCGGGTTGGTGTGTGTTTGTTCTTCGTGTTCTTCGCGTTCTTCATCCTCTCCCTCTCCTTTGCTCAATCGCGAAAACTGAAAAGATCATGCAATGGCTTGGCAGGGGCTATGGGACGGATGATCTAATCTAACTTCTTTTTGTGGGGCTTTTTCTGGGTTATAGGTAAAAACAAATCTACACTAGGAAAACTGTAAATCTCACCGAGCAACCTGAAATCTGATACCACTTGATAGGGCAAAGGTGTCCGATCTTTCGATGAGATGAAGATAGATCGATTTGTTGGTGGAGTTCGTGCTTGACGATCCGACTACACGTGCAAAGCTCGTGCGCCAATGCAATCGCTAGGACAATCTCCGGGAGTTACTGATCTTGCGGGAGCACGATCAGCCTGACCAGCAAGGGTCTTAATTCCTACCTGAAATCGAGAACAAGTAAGAACTAAAGATGCAATCAGAATATTGCGAATATAGATGAAAGCTTGATTGATAATGGTGGGATTCCGAATAGGCGGTCTTGTTCTGGGCGTTGGCCTCAAAAGAAGTACACGTAGTTGCAGCAATTGGCTAACTTTTAATCTAATCAAAATCCAAGTTCTAATGACGGCTACAGAGGGATATATATGGGGGAAGTGAAGGGATTTTCGTCCAACCAGCTAGGGTTGGCCAAAAACACCCCTAAATGGGCCTTCCTCCACTTATATGGCCTCTTAAAATCCCCTAAAATACCTAATCCGAAAATACATGGGCCTGGCCCATTAAATAAGGTGACGCAGCACCAAAAATAACTCTTTGGACGAATTTTATGATGGAGTAACTTGTATAATTCATCCAAGCATCGTTGCTTCACTATGGTGGCTTCAATGTTCTGAAATCCTCGCTTGCAACGCCATCCTGAATCCTTGCAGGTCTGCTGCCATCTCCATGCACGTTCCTAATCCAATGCTTGGCGTCCATGCTAGATCCATTCCTAAATAATATAAATACATTTGATTTAGGCAGCATCATATTCTCATATATATTAGGAAGGATTCCTAGTAACGAATGTACCTGAGATGTGGTTGTAGGAGTATTGGTTGTATCTATCATAGAGATGTCCTCATCACGAGAAGAGGTGCTTCGGTAAGGCGTTTCTTCAATTCATCAAAAGCATTTTGTTGGGCCTTGCCCCACACAAATGGAACATTCTTTTTGGTAAGCTCATTCAAAGGGCAAGCAATGGTGCTAAAATCTTTCACAAAGCGGCGGTAGAAACCGGCGAGTCCATGGAAACTTCGAACTTGACCAACGGTGGTAGGCGTGGGCCAATTATGTATGGCGTCAACCTTCGAAGAGTCCACTTCAATGCCATTGGCGGAAACCACAAAACCAAGAAAAACCAATTTGTTTTGAGCAAAGGTGCATTTAGGGAGATTGGCATAAAGCTTCTCGTGGCGTAAGATGCACAAGACTTCTCTCACATGTGTAACATGGTCCTCGAGATTTTTGCTATAAATGAGAATATCATCAAAGTAAACAACCACGCTTTTGCCAATGAGCGGTCTCAAAATATGGTTCATAAGACGCATAAAAGTCGATGGAGCATTTGAAAGACCAAATGGCATGACGAGCCATTCATATAGACCAAGCTTGGTCTTGAATGCCGTCTTCCATTCATCACCAATTGCCATGCGAATTTGGTGGTAGCCGCTACGCAAATCAATCTTCGAGAAAATGATGGCATGATACGTCTCCAACGTATCGATAATTTCTTATGTTCCATGCCACTTTATTGATGATACCTACATGTTTTATATACATTATATGTCATATTTATGCATTTTCTGGAACTAACCTATTAACAAGATGCCGAAGTGCCTTCCTGTTTTCTGCTGTTTTTGGTTTCAGAAATCCTAGTAACGAAATATTCTCGGAATCGGACGAAATCAACGCCCAGGTTCCTATTTTTCCACGAAGCTTCCAGAACACCCGGGAAGGACCAGAGGGGGGCCACAGGCCCACCAGGAGGGTGGCCGGCGCGGCCTAGGGTTGGCCCGCGCCGCCTTACCCCCCCGCCTCTTCGACCTTCTGACGCCGCCTCTTCGCCTATATAAAGGTCCCTGACCTAAAAACCCTTACGGAGAGACCACGATACGGAGAAAAACCTTCCAGAGCCGCCGCCATCGCGAAATCAAGATTCGGGGGACAGAACTCTCTGTTCCGGCACCTGCCGGACGGGGAATTGCCCCGGAGCCGTCTCCACCGCCGTCTCCACCGCCATCTTCACCGCCATCGTTGCCTCCATGATGAGGAGGGAGTAATTCACCCCCGGGGCTGAGGGCTCCGCTGTAGCTATGTGGTTCATCTCTCTTTATGTGATCTAGTTGAATATCGTCTATGTGCTACTCTAGTGATGTTATTAAAGTACTCTATTCCTCCTCCATGTGTGTAATGGTGATAGTGTGTGCACCGTGTGAGTACTTGGCATAGGCTATGATTATGATCTCTTGTAGATTATGAAGTTAATTATTGCTATGATGGTATTGATGTGTATTATTCCTCCTACATATGCATGATGGTGACAGTGTGCATGCTATGTTAGTTCTTGGTGTAATTATGTTGATCTATCTTGCACTCTAAGGTTATTTAAATATGAACATTGCATTGTGGAGCTTGTTAACTCCGGCATTGAGGGTTCGTGTAATCCTACGCAATGCGTTCATCATCCAACAAAAGAGTGTAGAGTAGTCCTATTATGTGATCATTGTTGAGAGTGTCCACTAGTGAAAGCAGGATCCCTAGGCCTTGCTTCCAAGCATCGAATCTCCGTTTGTTTACTGTTTTGCTGCATGTTTACTCGCTGCCATATTTTATTCAGATTGCTATTACCACTCATATACATCCATATTACTTGTATTTCACTACCTCTTCGCCGAACTAGTGCACCTATACACCTGACAAGTGTATTTGGTGTGTTGGGGACACAAGAGACTTCTTGCTTTGTGATTGCAGGGTTGCTTGAGAGGGATATCTTTGACCTCTTCCTCCCTGAGTTCGATAAACCTTGGGTAATCCACTTAAGGGAAACTTGCTGCTGTTCTACAAACCTCTGCTCTTGGAGGCCCAACACTGTCTACAAGAATAGAAGCTCCCGTAGACATCAAGCACTTTTGGCGCCGTTGCCGGGAGAAAGGTAAAAGGTACTCACACTCGGGATCTCGGCTACTAAGCTATTTTCCCGGCGCCATTGTAAGTACTCGAAGCTATTTCCTTTAGACTCTGCAATTGCGACATTTGGTTTCTTGTTTACACTAGTTAGGCATAATGGAAAACAACAAAAATATGAGAGATCTTTATGAACTTTATCTTGAATTAGGACATGATGTGTTTGAAGATAGAATTAAAAAACCCATGGAACTTTATATGCATGATAATGGGAATGTTATTAGTATGAATGCTTTGAACACCATTGTTGCTAATGCTATGGAAAATTCTAAGCTTGGGGAAGCTGGCTTTGATGAGCATGATATTTTTAGTCCCCCAAGCATTGAGGAGAAAATTTACTTTGATGATACTTTGCCTCCTATTTATGATGATTATAATGATAGTAGTCTTTTGTTACCACCTGTTATGGAGGATAAATTTGATTATGATTACAATATACCTCCTATATTTGATAGCTACTTTGTTGAATTTGCTCCCACTACAATTAATAAGAATGACTATGCTTATGTTGGGAGTAGTAATTATTTTATGCATGAGACTCATGATAAGAATGCTTTATGTGATAGTTATATTGTTGAGTTTGCTCATGATGTTACTGAAAGTTATTATGAGAGAGGAAAATATGGTTGTAGAAATTTTCATGTTACTAAAACACCTCTCTATGTGCTGAAATTTTTGAAGCTACACTTGTTTTATCTTCCTATGCTTGTTACTTTTCTCTTCATGAACTTGTTTATTTACAAGATTCCTATACATAGGAAGCATGTTAGACTTAAATGTGTTTTGAATTTGCCTCTTGACGCTCTCTTTTGCTTCAAATACTATTTCTTGCGGGTGCATCACCAAAATTGCTGAGCCCATCTTAACGGCTATAAAGAAAGAACTTCTTGGGAGATAACCCATGTGTTATTTTGCTACAGTACTTTGTTTTATATTTGTGTCTTGGAAGTTGTTTACTACTGTAGCAACCTCTCCTTATCATGTTTTTGTGCCAAGTAAAGTTTCTATGTCAAAGTTGATGTTATATTTGGGATCGCTGCGCAGAAACAGCATTGCTGTCTGTCACGAATCTGGGCATAATTCTCTGTAGAAAATTCGAAAAAATCTGCCAATTTACGAGCGTGATCCTCAGATATGTACGCAACTTTCATTAGTTTTGAGTTTTTCCATTTGAGCAAGTCTGGTGCCATTTATAAATTCGTCTTTACGGACTGTTCTGTTTTTGACAGATTCTGCCTTTTATTTCGCATTGCCTCTTTTGCTATGTTGGATTTATTTCTTTGATCCATTAATGTCCAGTAGCATTATGCAATGTCCAGAAGTGAAAAGAATGATTGTGTCACCTCTGAATGTGTGAATTATTAATGATGCACTAACCCTCTAATGAGTTTGCTTGAAGTTTGGTGTGTCAGAAGTTTTCAAGGGTCAATAGAAGAGGGTGATATAATGTGATCGAGAAGAGTGAAAGGTCTAAGCTTGGGGATGCCCCGGTGGTTCATCCCTGCATATTTCAAGAAGACTCAAGCGTCTAAGCTTGGGGATGCCCAAGGCATCCCCTTCTTCATCGACAACTTATCAGGTTTCTTCTAGTGAAACTATATTTTTATTCAGTCACATCTTATGTACTTTACTTGGAGCGTCTGTGTGCTTTTATTTTTGTTTTTGTTTTGTTATCTTAGTTCTCTGAATAAGTTCATCCTTGTGTGGGAGAGAGACACGCTCCGCTGGTTCGTATGAACACATGTGTTCTTAGCTCATAATATTCATGGCGAAGTTTCCTCTTCGTTAAATTGTTATATGGTTGGAATTGGAAAATGCTACATGTAGTAATTGCTATAATGTCTTGGGTAATGTGACACTTGGCAATTGTTGTGCTCATGTTTAAGCTCTTGCATCATATACTTTGCACCCATTAATGAAGAAATACATAGAGCTTGCTAAAATTTGATTTGCATATCTGGTCTCTCTAAGGTCTAGATAATATCTAGTATTGAGTTTTGAACAACAAGGAAGACGGTGTAGAGTCTTATAATGTTTACAATATGTCTTTTATGTGAGTTTTGCTGCACTTGTTCATCCTTGAGTTTGCTTCAAATAACCTTGCTAGCCTAAACCTTGTATCGAGAGGGAATACTTCTCATGCATCCAAAATCCTTGAGCCAACTACTATGCCATTTGTGTCCACCATACCTACCTACTACATGGTATTTCTCCGCCATTCCAAAGTAAATTGCTTGAGTGCTACCTTTAAACAATTCAAAAGTTATCACCTCTTATTTGTGTCAATGTTTTATAGCTCATGAGGAAGTATGTGGTGTTTTATCTTTCGATCTTGTCATTTACTTTTGACAGACTTTCACAATGGACTAGTGGCTTCATCCGCTTATCCAATAATTTTGCAAAAAGAGCTGGCAATGAGGTTCCCAGCCTCAATTAATTAACTTACATTAATAATTCTCTTCACATGTTTTGCTCTGATTCATCAGTAAGCAACTTAATTTTGCAAATAGACACTCCTCCATGGTATGTGAATGTTGGAAGGCACCCGAGGATTCGGTTAGCCATGGCTTGTGTAAGCAAAAGGTTGGGAGGAGTGTCATCCATAAATAAAGAAAAACTAAACTAAAGTACATGTGTAAACAAAAGAGAAGAGGGATGATCTACCTTGCTGGTAGAGATAACGTCCTTCATGGGAGCCGCTCTTGAAAGTCTGGTTGATAAGGTAGTTAGAGTACCCGCTACCATTCGTTGACAACAACAAACACACCTCAAAACTTTACTTTTATGCTCTCTTTATGTTTTCAAAACCAAAGCTCTAGCACAAATATAGCAATCGATGCTTTCCTCTTTGAAGGACCATTCTTTTACTTTTATTGTTGAGTCAGTTTACCTATCTCCTTCCACCTTAAGAAGCAAACACTTGTGTGAACTGTGCATTGATTCCTACATACTTGCATATTGCACTTGTTATATTACTTTATGTTGACAATATCCATGAGATATACATGTTATAAGTTGAAAGCAACCGCTGAAACTTAATCTTCCTATGTGTTGCTTCAACACCTTTACTCGATTTATTGCTTTATGAGTTAACTCTTATGCAAGACTTATTGATGCTTGTCTTGAAGTACTATTCATGAAAAGTCTTTGCTATATGATTCACTTGTTTACTCATGTCATTACCTTTGTTTTGATCGCTGCATTCATTACATATGTTTACAAATAGTATGATCAAGTTTATGATGGCATGTCACTTAAGAAATTATCTTTGTTATCGTTTTACCTGCTCGGGACGAGCAGAACTAAGCTTGGGGATGCTGATACGTCTCCAACGTATCGATAATTTCTTATGTTCCATGCCACTTTATTGATGATACCTACATGTTTTATATACATTATATGTCATATTTATGCATTTTCGGAACTAACCTATTAACAAGATGCCGAAGTGCCGTTCCTGTTTTGCTGTTTTTGGTTTCAGAAATCCTAGTAACGAAATATTCTCGGAATCGGACGAAATCAACGCCCAGGTTCCTATTTTTCCACGAAGCTTCCGAACACCGGGAAGGACCAGAGGGGGCCACAGGCCCACCAGGAGGGTGGCCGGCGCGGCCTAGGGTTGGCCCGCGCCGCCTTACCCCCTGGCCGCCTCTTCGACCTTCTGACGCCGCCTCTTCGCCTATATAAAGGTCCCTGACCTAAAAACCCTTACGGAGACCACGATACGGAGAAAAACCTTCCAGAGCCGCCGCCATCGCGAAATCAAGATTCGGGGGACAGAACTCTTCGGCACCTGCCGGACGGTGCCCCGGAGCCGTCTCCACCGCCGTCTCCACCGCCATCTTCACCGCCATCGTTGCCTCCATGATGAGGAGGGAGTAATTCACCCCCGGGGCTGAGGGCTCCGCTGTAGCTATGTGGTTCATCTCTCTCTTTATGTGATCTAGTTGAATATCGTCTATGTGCTACTCTAGTGATGTTATTAAAGTACTCTATTCCTCCTCCATGTGTGTAATGGTGATAGTGTGTGCACCGTGTGAGTACTTGGCATAGGCTATGATTATGATCTCTTGTAGATTATGAAGTTAATTATTGCTATGATGGTATTGATGTGTATTATTCCTCCTACATATGCATGATGGTGACAGTGTGCATGCTATGTTAGTTCTTGGTGTAATTATGTTGATCTATCTTGCACTCTAAGGTTATTTAAATATGAACATTGCATTGTGGAGCTTGTTAACTCCGGCATTGAGGGTTCGCGTAATCCTACGCAATGCGTTCATCATCCAACAAAAGAGTGTAGAGTAGTCCTATTATGTGATCATTGTTGAGAGTGTCCACTAGTGAAAGCAGGATCCCTAGGCCTTGCTTCCAAGCATCGAATCTCCGTTTGTTTACTGTTTTGCTGCATGTTTACTCGCTGCCATATTTTATTCAGATTGCTATTACCACTCATATACATCCATATTACTTGTATTTCACTACCTCTTCGCCGAACTAGTGCACCTATACACCTGACAAGTGTATTTGGTGTGTTGGGGACACAAGAGACTTCTTGCTTTGTGATTGCAGGGTTGCTTGAGAGGGATATCTTTGACCTCTTCCTCCCTGAGTTCGATAAACCTTGGGTAATCCACTTAAGGGAAACTTGCTGCTGTTCTACAAACCTCTGCTCTTGGAGGCCCAACACTGTCTACAAGAATAGAAGCTCCCGTAGACATCATGGCACCACTCAATTCATCAAGCATGTCGTCTATATGCGGGATGGGATGGCGGTATCGAATGGTAATGGCATTGATGGGGCGACAACCCATACACATTCGTTGCGTCTCATCCGGTTTAGGAACAAGAATCACCGGAACGGCACAAGGGCTAAGGCTTTCTCGAACGTACCCTTTAGCGAGGAGATCTTGTATTTGGCGTTGTATCTCCTTTGTATCTTCGGGGTTGGTGCGGTAGGCGGCGCGGTTTGGAAGAGGAGCGCCGGGTATGAGGTCGATGCGGTGTTCGATGCCCCGAAGCGGTGGTAGTCCATGAGGTAGCTCGTCGGGGAAGACGTCTTGAAACTCCTTCAAAAGAGACAACAAAGACGAAGGAATGTTGGTTAAGTCGTTAGTCGCCGACGATGGGCCCTTGCAAATGAGCACGTAGTGCAAGGTGGTGGATGGGTTGTCTTGCACTTCTCTCCACTCGCTTTTTGTGGCTAAGAGGACACTCTTTCTCTCACTCATATATGGCTTGTGGCGCTCACTCTCTTTTTGGTGGGTCGCTCCCTCTCCTCTCAAGTCACTATGGTGGATGTGTTGTTGTGCCCTCGCTAAAACCTTCGCATTATCCGCGATGATTTGGCTAGAAGTCATTGGGCGAAGCTCGAACTTCTTGTCCTTGACCTTGAAGGTGTAGACATTTGAGTGTCCATCATGAATCACCTTGTTGTCGTATTGCCAAGGGCGGCCAAGCAACATGTGGCACACCGTCATGGGTACTACATCACACTCAACGGTGTCTTCATAGGGGCCTATCTTGAAGTTGACGGTGACGGTGTGTTGTATCTTGACATTGCCCTTGTCACTTAACCATTGCACATGGTATGGGTGTGGGTGCTTGCGGAGTGTGAGGTTGAGCTTCTCACACATCTCGGTGCTTGCTAAGTTGTGGCAACTCCCTCCATCGATGATGACCTTGATGGACTTTCCTCCAATACCGGCACGTGTTTGGAAGATGTTGCACCGTTGGTCTTCAAGAGCTTGTGGTTGAGTCGTGAGCACCCTTGTGACCACAAGTGAGGGACTTGTGTCATGTACGCATAGGAGAGGGTCTTCTCCACTTTCTTCATCGTAATCTTCTTCATTAGCGACGGCGGCTTGCACGAGGGCTTCATATTCGCCCTCACTTAGCGTCTCTATGTCACCATTCTCCATAGTGATCATGACCTTGGTATTCTTGCACTCAAAGGACTTGTGGCCTTGTGTGCCACACTTGAAGCAAGTGACATTGGAGGGTCCCGTAGAGGCCTTTGAGGAGGCGGTGGAGGTCACCGTTTGCTTCATGCGACTTTGGATAGTCGGTTGCTTGGATGGTGTAGATGAAACGTGATAGGGCAAAGGTGGCCGATCTTTCGATGAGACGTGGATAATGTCGATTTGTTGGTGGAGTTCGTGCTTGACGATCCGACTACACGTGCAAGCTCGTGCGCCAATGCAATCGCTAGGACAATCTCCGGGAGTTACTGATCTTGCGGATGCACGATCAGCCTGACCAGCGAGGGTCTTAATTCCTACCTGAAATCGAGAACAAGTAAGAACTAATATTGCAATCAGAAGTATTGCGGATATAGATGAAAGCTTTATTGAAAAGGTGGGATTCCGAATAGTCGGTCTTGTTCTGGGCGTTGGCCTCAAAAGAAGTACACGAGAGTTGCAGCAATGGCTAACTTTTAATCTAATCAAAATCCGAGTCTAAACGTGACGGCTATGGGGGTATTTAAAGGAGGAAAAGGTGGGGTTTCGGCCAGCCATGCATATGGTGGCCGAACCAAACCCTAGAAGGCCTTTCCCCCTTCAATACGGACTCTAAAAAGTGGCTGACTTAAATCCTGCGAAAATTACATGGGCCTGGCCCAAAACTAATGGTGTCGCAGCACCATGGACTCATGTGGACGAAATTATGAAGTGGAGAACTCTATATTTCGTCCATGTCTTCATCTCCAATTATGGTGGCTTCAAAGTTCTGAAATCTCCACTCGCAGCGTCTTCTTCAATCCTCACATGTTTGCTGCCATCTCCTCCATGTGTGATCATGCTCCAATGTTTGTCCCTCTCATCCATGCTAGGTCCATCATTCCTAAGAGTAACAAACACATCTGATTTAGGCAGCATCATATTCTCATGTATGTGAGGAATAGTTCCAAGAAACGAAAGTACCTGATAGTTAAGTTGTTTGGCACGAGCTCGAGTGATTGGTCCTTGAATTTGTGTGGCTGTAGGTACAACGGTTGTATCAATAGATGGGATGTCCTCATCATGCTCCCCTTCTTGAATTGAAGTCGTCCTCGACGCGATCTCATCTTCTTCACCAAAGTAAGGCTTCAAATCTGCAATGTTAAATGTAGGACTAACCGGACCCAATTCTGCAGGAAGCTCAAGTTTATATGCATTATCATTTATTTTCTCTAACACCTTAAAAGGACCAGCGGCACGTGGCATGAGCTTAGACTTGCGCAATGCAGGAAAACGATCTTTGCGCAAATGCAACCAAACAAGATCACCAACATCAAACACAACATGCTTTCTTCCTCTATCCCCAGCAATTTTATACTTAGCATTCATGCGTTCTATGTTGTCTTTAGTAGTCTCATGCAATTTTAATATCAATTCAGCTCGTTGTGTAGCATCCAAATCATTTTGCACCGAAGATGGTAAAGGCAATAAATCAATAGGTGCACGTGGAACAAAACCATACACAATCTCAAAAGGGCACATCTTAGTAGTAGAATGCAGCGAACGATTGTAAGCAAATTCAATATGAGGTAAACATTCTTCCCACAATTTTAAGTTCTTCTTCAAAACAGCCCGCAGCATAGTAGACAATGTTCTATTTACTACTTCAGTTTGTCCATCAGTTTGGGGATGACATGTAGTACTAAACAGCAATTTAGTCCCCAACTTAGCCCATAAACATCTCCAAAAGTGGCTAAGAAACTTAGTATCACGATCAGAAACAATAGTATTTGGCACACCATGTAAACGCACAATTTCGCGAAAGAACAAATCAGCGACATGTGTAGCATCATCAGTTTTGTGACATGGAATAAAGTGTGCCATCTTAGAAAATCTATCCACAACAACAAAGATACTATCCCTCCCCTTCTGTGTACGAGGCAAACCCAAAACGAAATCCATAGAAATATCCTCCCAAGGTACACTAGGAACAGGAAGAGGCATATATAAACCATGTGGATTAAGTCGAGACTTAGCTTTTTGACATGTAGTGCAGCGTGCCACAAATCTCTCAACATCTCGACGCATACGTGGCCAAAAGAAGTGTGCAGCAAGTACATCCTCCGTCTTCTTCACACCAAAGTGACCCATCAATCCTCCTCCATGCGCCTCCTGCAACAACAAAAGACGAACGGAACTATCTGGGATGCATAGCTTGTTAGCACGGAACACAAATCCATCATTGAGGACGAATTTGTTCCATGTTCTACCATCTTTACAATTCAGCAACACATCTTTAAAATCAGCATCATGCAAGTATTGTTCCTTTATAGTTTCCAATCCAAAAATCTTGAAGTCAAGTTGAGATAGCATAGTATAACGGCGCGACAAAGCATCAGCAATAACATTATCTTTACCCTTTTTGTGTTTGATAACATAAGGAAAAGACTCAATAAATTCTACCCACTTTGCATGGCGACGATTCAACTTAGCTTGACTACGAATATGCTTCAAAGATTCATGATCAGAATGTATAACAAATTCTTTAGGCCATAAATAATGTTGCCAAGTTTCTAATGTCCGAACCAGCGCATATAATTATTTATCATAAGTAGAATAATTCAGACTAGGCCCACTCAATTTCTCACTAAAATATGCAACAGGTTTGCCCTCTTGTAATAACACACCTCCCAAACCAATTCCACTAGCATCACATTCAAGCTCAAAAGTCTTATTGAAATTAGGAAGTTGGAGTAATGGAGCATGTGTTAACTTATCTTTCAATATCACGAAGGCTTCTTGTTGTGCATCGCCCCACACAAAGGGCACATCCTTCTTTGTAAGCTCATTCAGCGGCGCAGCAATGGATCCAAAATCTTTCACAAAGCGCCTATAGAAACCAGCGAGGCCAAGAAAACTCCTCACTTGTGTGACCGTCTTTGGCTGCGGCCAATTCTCAATTGCCTCAATCTTGGCTGGATCAACTTCAATTCCCTGCGCAGTAACAACATAGCCAAGAAACGCAACTCGATTGGTGCAAAAGGTGCACTTCTCAAGATTACCATACAAACGTGCATCACGTAAAGCATTGAAAACAGCACGTAAATGATCCAAATGTTCCTCCAAAGATTTGCTATAAATCAGAATATCATCAAAGTATACCACCACGAAACGTCCAATAAAAGCACGTAAAACTTCGTTCATCAGTCGCATGAAAGTACTAGGTGCATTAGTTAAACCAAAAGGCATTACTAACCACTCATATAAACCGAACTTAGTTTTAAACGCTGTTTTCCATTCATCTCCTAATTGCATACGAATCTGGTGGTAACCACTACGCAAATCCACTTTAGAGAACATAATAGAACCACTCAATTCATCAAGCATATCATCTAAACGAGGTATAGGATGACGGTAACGAATGGTAATATTATTAATAGCTCTACAATCAGTACACAAGCGTGAAGAACCATCCTTCTTAGGTACCAAGATAATAGGGACAACACATGGACTAAGAGACTCACGAATGTAACCTTTATCTTGGAGAACCTGAATTTGTCGCTGAATCTCTTTCGTCTCTTCAGGATTGGTACGATATGGCGCACGGTTGGGCAGCGAAGCACCTGGAATCAAGTCAATCTGGTGTTCTATCCCACGGATAGGTGGTAGTCCAGGTGGTACATCTTGTGGGAACACATCAATGAATTCCTGCAAAAGGTTAGCAACCGCAGGTGGCAAAGAAGGAGGCATATCCTCAAATGAAAACAGAACTTCTTTGCAAATAATAGCATAGCATTGAGTGGTGTTCACATCAAGTTCAGCAATATCAGATTTGCTAGCAAGCAAACAAGGATTTTTCAAACGAATTTCAGTAGCATGGTTCGAATCAGATTTAGTATTAGTCTTATGTGGAACAAAATCTGCAGCAACAATCTGATTCTCACTCTTAAGTTTCTCCTCGTTTTTTACTCTACTAGCTCTAGCAAGATCATCTTTTAGTATTTGTTCAGGAGTCATAGGTTTGAGACCAATTTTCTTTCCATCATGCATAAGAGAATACTGATTAGTTTTACCATTATGAACAGATTCTCTATCAAATTGCCAAGGTCTACCAAGTAACAAAGAACAAGCTTGCATAGGTACGACATCACAATCCACAAAATCAGAATATGTACCAATAGTAAAATGCACACGTGTAGTTCTTGTTACCTTGAGCTTCCGAGAGCTCTCAAACCATTGAATGTAATATGGATGTGTGCGCTGTCTTGTAGGAAGAGAAAGCTTCTCCACCATGTCAACGCTAGCCAGATTATTGCAGCTTCCTCCATCAATGATGATCCGTATAGCTCGCTCTTTTACAACGCCTCGTGTTTGGAACAGATTGTGGCGTTGATCATGCTCAGCTTTGCTCAATTGCACGCTCAACACACGCTGTGCAACTAAGCTCCTGTACTGATCAGCAGTGTCAGCTTCCATTACCTCCATCTCTCTCTCAGAATCAGAATTGGCACCATCACGTGCAGCAATAAGGGCCAATGTATCTTCATCAAAGTCACTTGCAGAATCATATTCTCCATCTTCACGCACCAACATCACACGCTTGGTTCTGCATTCTCTCTCTATGTGTCCAAATCCCAAGCATTTGCGACATTGAATGTCGCGCGTCTTCCCCGTGGAGGCCATGGAAGATGAACTCCGAGGAGGACCAGCGGATGGTGGTGGAGTAGCAGCAGGTGGTGCTCGTGATGCAGGCGCGGTGTACTTGGAGGTAGAAGGTGCTGATGCAGCCCCACGAGATGGTGGCGCTGATTGTCGCGGAGTCCACGACGATGTACGACCTGCAGAAATATTAGCTCTTCTCCATGGTGGTTGACGATCCTGCACTTCACGTTCAGCTTTGCAAGCAAGATGAAACAAGCGAGTAATAGTGTTGTACTCCTTATAATCTAAAATATGCTGAATCTCTTTATTCAAACCACCGAAGAAACGTGCAAGCATAGCCTCATTATCCTCTACAATACCACAGCGAATCATGCCAGTTTGCAATTCTTGATAATAGTCTTCTACAGAATTTTTTCCTTGTTCTAAGCGAGACAATTTTTTAAGCAAAGGTGTCTGATCTTTCGATGAGATGAAGATAATTCGATTTGTTGGTGGAGTTTGTGCTTGACGATCCGACTACACGTGCAAAGCTCGTGCGCCAATGCAATCGCTAGGACAATCTCCGGGAGTTACTGATCTTGCGGGAGCACGATCAGCCTGACCAGCGAGGGTCTTAATTCCTACCTGAAATCGAGAACAAGTAAGAACTAAAGATGCAATCAGAATATTGCGAATAGAGATGAAAGCTTTATTGAAAAGGTGGGATTCCGAATAGTCGGTCTTGTTCTGGGCGTTGGCCTCAAAAGAAGTACACGAGAGTTGCAGCAATGGCTAACTTTTAGTCTAATCAAAATCCAAGTTCTAATGACGGCTACAGAGGGATATATATGGGGGAAGTGAAGGGATTTTCGTCCAACCAGCTAGGGTTGGCCAAAAACATCCCTAAATGGGCCTTCCTCCACTTATATGGCCTCTTAAAATACCCTAAAATACCTAATCCGAAAATACATGGGCCTGGCCCATTAAATAAGGTGACGCAGCACCAAAAATAACTCTTTGGACGAATTTTATGATGGAGTAACTTGTATAATTCATCCAAGCATCGTTGCTTCACTATGGTGGCTTCAATGTTCTGAAATCCTCGCTTGCAACGCCATCCTGAATCCTTGCAGGTCTGCTGCCATCTCCATGCACGTTCCTAATCCAATGCTTGGCGTCCATGCTAGATCCATTCCTAAATAATATAAATACATTTGATTTAGGCAGCATCATATTCTCATATATATTATGAAGGATTCCTAGTAACGAATGTACCTGAGATGTGGTTGTAGGAGTATTGGTTGTATCTATCATAGAGATGTCCTCATCATCCTCCCCTTCTTGAATTGAAGTCGTCCTCGACGTAGTCTCATCTTTTTCACCAAGATATGCCTTCAAATCAGAGGTTGGGATGTCCTCATCATCCTCCCTTTCTTGAAAGAAAAGCCGTCCGCGGCGATGTTTATTCTGTAAACATGCTAACAAAAGAGACAAGGTATATGCATGGTATATGTATATGTCATCCGTTTTAACAGCTCTTTCATGTTTCCCATTTAATTTTGTACATATACCAGTATTGTAGTAGCGTAGAAGCTCATTAGTCCCCATTAAACATTTATCACAACTCAGTTTGCAGATATAAGTGAAGCACATATTAACTCCTTTTAAATTATAATGCTCATCATTAAACCATCCCAATAGTGGTAAACCAAAATTCAGTAGTTCCAATTTACATGCTACAACTAGCTTAAATAAGCGATCATGCAACAAGCTATTTGGCATAAAGTCTACACCGTTATTGGAGGTCATATCAAAATGATTGAACATAGGTGGAATTTTACTTCCCATCAAACCAATAGTATATGGAACATCATCACATGTAATGCAAATTTTATTCACTAAAAATTCATTGTCTACGCCATACTCTCCAATTAAATTAAAAGTATAACCATGGGCATAAACACTCTTCAAATATTTGAGTTCAGCAATCTTATTTCTAGCATGTGATAAAGACATAGGAGGATCCATCACAACAGAAAACAAAGAATTAGCATGAGAAATCTTAGCCAACACTTCATTGTTCCTAACCAGTTTTATATGATCCATACTATAGTCATCTTTCAAATCACAAGGTGCATTATCAGGAGCAAGAATTTCAGTTTGTACACTCATATCAATAGAGGAACGAAAAACAGCACATGGTACACACAAATCTGTAGGTCTCTCAAAACTAGAGTCAACCAAAAGATTGCTAGTCATATCAATGATAATTTCAGTGGTATGATCACATGGTACATGCAAATCAGTAGTATGATCCTCTAATATAAGCGGTGTGGCCAAATCATCAGCGAACTCAACACATGGTATATTAATATCAACATTGCATTCATCAATCTCATGTGGAGGGATAAAATCAGTACCTTCATTTTTACCTTGTGACTCCAACGTAGAAGATGTTCGCAGCGACGTGTCACAAGTCTGTGGCTGGGCGACTCGCACTACAATATTCATGCGTGGAACGTTGGAAGAAACAACCGGTGCTAGTGTGCATGACTTGAAGGAGTTGAAATGGTCCACCGTGTTTTCCTGTATGTGTTTCTCAAAAGTGCAAGCACGAACATATATACCAATAGTAGATCGAGGAATATACTTAAACATAACCTTAATATCAGGGTTTAAGCCATTGAAAAACATGTTTCTAGTACTTTCCTCAAATTCATTTATATCACAACGGTACATGTAAAATTTAAATTCCTGATAGTAAACATGCACGGTGTTACTACCTTGTTCTAATCGTTCAAGTTTGCGGAGCATTTCACGTTGATGATAAAGAGGCACAAATCTACGTCTCAAAACAGATTTTAAATCTATCCAAGTAGTAGGTTTATTATCAACATTTTCTTTAAAATTCCAGTCCCACCAAATGGAAGCAAGATCAGTAAAAGTTTGGGCGGCAATTCTTACTTTCTCATGTTCAGTAAAATCATGGCATCCAAAAATATTGTCAACCTCAAACTCCCAATCAAAATAAGCATCCGTATTATATCTACCCTCATAAACTGGTAAGGATATAACCTGATCATGATCTCCTGTAAATGGTTGCACATGCATCTCCGTAGTCGTCATGGTACTCGGGTCGATGGCGTGGTCCTCAATTCCTGTCATGGTTAGTACCCAAAAAGTACAAATGTATATGCCTACAAACTACGGAATATGGTGGTTCACGCGCAATTCGTCAAGCAAAATACAAAGCTCTTACAAGTTCTTACCAAACAGGAGGAAGGCGATATGGCAACCCGCAAAGATCAGCTTCTCCAAAGATTGCCAAAGCGATTACCAGGGGTCGACACAGTGCACGTGGAGATATCTGTGGAGCTCTGGGAAGGCAAAGTATAGTGATATGGTGGCACAGTAATCAAATCAGCGATGCAAATTGAGTAAACGCTCAACGAAGGTACTGTGCTGGTCCCAGGCTAGATCGTATTAGAGACGCAAGCCTAAATCACCAACGAGGTCACGACGCGGTACAAAATGGAAGAGGCAGCTAACTGGCGCTGAAGGAAAGAGGCACCTAAGGTAAGGGGCAAAGTTTTGTTTTTTTTTCGGGGAATCTACTGTGGCGCTAGACCACAGAGGTCTCTATGGTCAGGCGACCAGAATTTTTTTTTTCAGCTAGACTGCTATCAGGATTCCGACGGAAAACGCGAAATTGGCCAAGAAAACGGATCTAAAACCCGAAAAAACTCAGAAACGAAGATCAAGAAAGATCCTACTATGATGGGAAGAAAAGGGGCACAACAAGGAGTTGATGGCAGATGTGGCGGAAGTGTATGGTGGCGGTGATATGGCGAGGACTGCAAGCGGAGATGGTGCGGCGGCGACGTGACTACTATGACCAGAACTCGAAACTCTAACGACTCTAGACGCTAAGACCAGCACGCGACACGATGATTGCAGACGAAGACTCAAAAAGCAAAAACTGAAAAGATCATGCAATGGCTTGGCAGGGGCTATGGGATGGATGATCTAATCTAGCTTCTTTTTGTGGGGCTTTTTCTGGGTTATAGGTAAAACAAATCTACACTAGGAAAACAGTAAAATCTCACCGAGCAACCTGAAATCTGATACCACTTGATAGGGCAAAGGTGTCCGATCTTTCGATGAGATGAAGATAATTCGATTTGTTGGTGGAGTTCGTGCTTGACGATCCGACTACACGTGCAAAGCTCGTGCGCCAATGCAATCGCTAGGACAATCTCCGGGAGTTACTGATCTTGCGGGAGCACGATCAGCCTGACCAGTGAGGGTCTTAATTCCTACTTGAAATCGAGAACAAGTAAGAACTAAAGATGCAATCAGAATATTGCGAATAGAGATGAAAGCTTTATTGAAAAGGTGGGATTCCGAATAGTCGGTCTTGTTCTGGGCGTTGGCCTCAAAAGAAGTACACGAGAGTTGCAGCAATGGCTAACTTTTAGTCTAATCAAAATCCAAGTTCTAATGACGGCTACAGAGGGATATATATGGGGGAAGTGAAGGGATTTTCGTCCAACCAGCTAGGGTTGGCCAAAAACATCCCTAAATGGGCCTTCCTCCACTTATATGGCCTCTCAAAATCCCCTAAAATACCTAATCCGAAAATACATGGGCCTGACCCATTAAATAAGGTGACGCAGCACCAAAAATAACTCTTTGGACGAATTTTATGATGGAGTAACTTGTATAATTCATCCAAGCATCGTTGCTTCACTATGGTGGCTTCAATGTTCTGAAATCCTCGCTTGCAACGCCATCCTGAATCCTTGCAGGTCTGCTGCCATCTCCATGCACGTTCCTAATCCAATGCTTGGCGTCCATGCTAGATCCATTCCTAAATAATATAAATACATTTGATTTAGGCAGCATCATATTCTCATATATATCATGAAGGATTCCTAGTAACGAATGTACCTGAGATGTGGTTGTAGGAGTATTGGTTGTATCTATCATAGAGATGTCCTCATCACAATTTTTAAGCAAATCACGCTGATAATGTGGAGGAACAAAACGAGTACGCATAGCAAGTTTTAAACCAACCCAGGTAGTAGGAATATTAGCATGGTGTACTCTACAATGTTCAGACCACCAAATAGATGCAAAATCTGTGAACTCACAAGTGGCAGCACTAACACGCAAGTGATCAGGATATTTTAAACATGCAAAGCGTTGTTCCACTTCCAATTCCCATGTAAGATATGCATCAGGATTATATCTACCCTCAAATGGCGGAATATTCAGTTTCAGTTTAGCAACATGATCATCATCATTACGTACCGGGCGGGGAGGTGGTCGAGCGTGGCGGTTCAGCTGCCGTGGACGACCAGGTGCAGGTTGTTGGACCTCCTCGTCATCCAGCACGTTCTCATCTACTTGCTCATCCTCGTTCCCTCCATAGTCCTCGTATCCTTCATCAGAAGGCGCGTCATGTGCGGCTGCTGCAGCAGGAGCGGTACCCGCCGGAACGTCCGCACGAGGAACGCGGCGTGCGCGGCGTTGCACGTTGGCGCGAGGCGGCGGTAATCGAGTCAACAACTCCTGGAACTTGGCGTCGAGCTTGGAGTTGAAGGCTGCCTCGAGGCCATCGATCTTGTCCAGCGCGTCGGTGAGTTTGGCGTCAACATCACCGAGGCGCCCATCCACGTCGGTTGCATGCCCGCCCAAAAGATGGGTGAAGTGAGCATGCATCTCTGCATTCGTCATCTTATCCGGGTCAACGTTCGCCGACTCTGTGCCTGTCATGGTTAGTACAGAAAAAGCACAAATGTATATGCCTACAAACTACGGAATATGGTGGTTCACGCGCAATTCGTCAAGCAAAATACAAAGCTCTTACAAGTCCTTACCAAACAGGAGGAAGGCGATGTAACAACCAGCAAGGAATCAGCGTCTCCAAGGATTGCCAAAGCGATTACCTGGGGTCGACACCAAGCACGTGGAGACAATATGTGGAGCTGTAGGAAGGCTAATATGGTAGCAAACAGCAAATGTCAAAACAGCAATGCAATATTGAAAGTATGCTCAACCACGGTACTGTGCTGGTCCTAGGCTAGACCGTACTAGAGACGCGAGCCTAGAACACAAACGAGGTCACGGCGCGGCACACAAGCAACGAGCAGCGATGAAGTGATATATGGTGGCGGTTGGCTCCCACAAGCACAAAGGAATAGCTCAAAAGCAAGATATAAGTGAAGAACACAGGAATTTCCGGGTAGTAAACTTAAAGGTCAAAAATCTCAACCTTCCCGACGTTTTTTGGCAATTCTGAGAGCTCGGAAAAGCGCACAATGGCGAAGCTGTTGTGGCTGGATAGAACTTTTTCTCCCGGTCGTTTTGAGTGGTCAAACGTCGAAAACGGAGTTCGTATGCAAAAGTTATGGCCGGTCAAAGTTTGCTGTCCAAAACAGCCTAATTCGGACTAAAAGGGTCCTGACTAGTGGAAATCGTGGTCAACCCGACTAGGATGCGGATTTGACTTTTTTTTTGCAATTTTTTTTGCAACTTTTTTTTTTGCTCTTCTTCTCACAAACGAAAGGCGGCGATTATCTGGACACGACTATGGCGGAAATATATGACAGGTGTATATGGCAGTGACGGAAGTATATGGCAGGTGTATATGATTGTGGCGGAAACGATCTGGTGGGTGTATATGGCAGCGGCGGAAGTATATGGTGGTGATGATCTGCGAGCGATGCGAGTATGCGGCGGCGGCGTAACTACTATGACCAGAACTCGAAACTCTAAAGGAACTAGACGCTAAGACCAGCAACTCGACACGAAGATGCAGACACAAATTCAATTATGCAAAACTGAAACGACAATGCAAGGCGTGGCAGGGGGTTTATGGGACGACGATCTAAAACCCTAACAGTATTTTTGGCTTTTTCGTGGTTTATGGGTATGATGGCAGATGCAATCTAAACTAGGAAAACTGTAAAATCTCACCGAGCAACCTGAAATCTGATACCACTTGATAGGGCAAAGGTGGCCGATCTTTCGATGAGACGTGGATAATGTCGATTTGTTGGTGGAGTTCGTGCTTGACGATCCGACTACACGTGCAAGCTCGTGCGCCAATGCAATCGCTAGGACAATCTCCGGGAGTTACTGATCTTGCGGATGCACGATCAGACCATCGAGGGTCTTAATTCCTACCTGAAATCGAGAACAAGTAAGAACTAATATTGCAATCAGAAGTATTGCGGATATAGATGAAAGCTTTATTGAAAAGGTGGGATTCCGAATAGTCGGTCTTGTTCTGGGCGTTGGCCTCAAAAGAAGTACACGAGAGTTGCAGCAATGGCTAACTTTTAATCTAATCAAAATCCGAGTCTAAACGTGACGGCTATGGGGGTATTTAAAGGAGGAAAAGGTGGGGTTTCGGCCAGCCATGCATATGGTGGCCGAACCAAACCCTAGAAGGCCTTTCCCCCTTCAATACGGACTCTAAAAAGTGGCTGACTTAAATCCTGCGAAAATTACATGGGCCTGGCCCAAAACTAATGGTGTCGCAGCACCATGGACTCATGTGGACGAAATTATGAAGTGGAGAACTCTATATTTCGTCCATGTCTTCATCTCCAATTATGGTGGCTTCAAAGTTCTGAAATCTCCACTCGCAGCGTCTTCTTCAATCCTCACATGTTTGCTGCCATCTCCTCCATGTGTGATCATGCTCCAATGTTTGTCCCTCTCATCCATGCTAGGTCCATCATTCCTAAGAGTAACAAACACATCTGATTTAGGCAGCATCATATTCTCATGTATGTGAGGAATAGTTCCAAGAAACGAAAGTACCTGATAGTTAAGTTGTTTGGCACGAGCTCGAGTGATTGGTCCTTGAATTTGTGTGGCTGTAGGTACAGCGGTTGTATCAATAGATGGGATGTCCTCATCAAAACGGAGGGCTTGACACTTGTTGTAGGAGTGGGTGTAGCTAGCTTGGAGGCGAAGTATTGCTTTGACTTGGAGTACTTGATGTCCTCATTCACTTGGCGCTCGGCCTTGGACGCTTGGTGAACCAACTCAACCATGTTGGAGTATTGTTGGAACTCCACAATCCTCTTGATGGGGTAATTGAGGCCATTGAAGAACCTAGCAATCGTTTGGTTCTCGGATTCTTGGATGTTTGCTCGCATCATAGTTAACTCCATTTCCTTGAAGAACTCCTCAACGGTCTTGGTGCCTTGCTTCAATTTTTGGAGTTTGTTGAAGAGGTCGGTCTTGTAGTGTGTTGGTACAAAACGAGCTTGCATCTCCTCCTTCATCTCTTCCCAAGTGTCAATTGGAGGCTCACCCTTTTCTTCCCTTAGAGTGACTACTTGTTCCCACCAAGTGTTGGCGTAATCTTCAAACTCAAGAGACGCCATGGCCACTTTCTTGGCACCGGAGTAGTTGTGGATGCGGAAGATCTTGTCAACCTTGAGTGCCCATGAGAGGTAGGCCTCGGCATCGTCTTCACCCTTGAACTTGGGCATGTTGAACTTGAGCTTGCCATACATGTTCTCTTCATCTTCCAAATTCCTTCGGCGAGGACGGAAGCCTTCATCTCTTGCGGCTTGAGGTGGTGGAGGAGGTCTTGCACGGCCAACCATAGCATTGGGTTGGTGTTGAAGTTGAACACTAGCTTCACTTGGTTCACGATGATGGTGTTGTCGAAGATCTTGGCGAGGTTGGTGACGACGTTCATTGACGGCTCTCTCATCTTGTGCATTTTCCGGTTCTCCTCTTCCATGTTGGCTATGGCGAGGATGATTCCGAAGATCACGCCTCGGTGGATCTTGATGACCTTGGTCTTGAGCATCAACATATGGCTCACGATGAGGTGCCGGTTCCATGTTGTGGAGGACGTTGTCGTGGGGTTGGTCGTCACGCCCATGGTGGGCATGGCGATCATGTTGATGGCGAGCTTGTTGTAGTACTTCTTCTTGCGGAGGACGTTCATGAGGACGAGCATGGCGATGAAACTCTCCACGTCTAGAGTTTGAGCGTGAGTCTTCATGGCGATCATGATGTCGATGAGGACGATGATGGTCTCCATGCCTTGAGTTGGAGCTCGACGAAGTATAACGATCATGAGAGGAATAGTCGTGTGACGAGCTTGATGAAGATGAAGTAGAGCGGTGTCGGCGATGACGACCCAAGTTGTTGATGGCGCGCTCGAGGCTATCCATGCGTCGCTCCATGTTCGCATCATTGGCCGCCATTTGGCCATTCAAGTTGTCCGTAGCTTCTCGAAGTAGGGTCATATCTTGATTGACGATGGTGAAGTTGTTAGCGACCTCGTCATATTGCTCGTCGATGCGTGTCTCGAACAAAGCGAGTTGCTCCTTGAACTCTTGGCGTTGTGCCCATAGATTGTGTTGGGTGGCCAACCTCTCGGTGTTGCGAAGGACTCCATCCTCCCTTGCTTCTTCTCCGCTCCTATCCATGATATGAAGACAAGAACTATGTTGTGTATGTTAGTGGAAGGAGACTACCTCGCACCCTTACCTTGGTGTGATGGTATTGAGGCGATCAACCGAACCGAGGGCAAATCCAAATGTATCGGGTACACACGCAAAGCCACACGCAAAAGCTAGCAAATATGGTGGTAGGCAAGAATGGTGGAAAGCCAAAAGATGAAATCCAAAATTAAGTATGTTGTTAAAAGTGGGTGAGGTCCAAAAATCAAGTGTCAAAGTGGAGATCACTATAAACACGGAAAATTTGTGGAACGCACACACGGGATAAGCGGGGTTAGTGCAACCAAGGAACGAGCGGAAAAAGTTAGAACCTATATGCAAGGTGGTGCTCGGTGTCACACTAACACAAGAAGAGATCAAAGCTAGGTTGCATAGAGATGAAACACCAAGATTCGCACGAGGTCTCTCTTCTCTATCTCTCACGCTTGCTTAAAAGCTTATCAACTCTTTTTGTATCGGTGGCACTTGCACGTTTCTTTTTCTTTTCTTTTCTTTTTTTTTCACTAGCACACTATGCTCTTACGCTTTTGCTTACCACCCCCGAGCTCTACTTATGAGCTTTACTCAACACAACACACACCCTCACGGTCGGGACCTCGTGCGATGTTTCGCAACACTCGAAAAGCTTCGCTCGTGGGATAGATCGCAAAAAGAAGAGGGCTACAAGGGAAAATGCAAGTTATACCTGCGATGGTGGTGGTGGTGGTGGTGGTGTTATTCGAAAGGCGAAATCGGGCTCCCGGTCAGTGGGCCGGTCGGACCGGGTGGGTGGCCGGCTGGCCCGGTTGGTCGGCCGGTCGGCCGGTTTCTGGGCCGGCTGGGCCGGTCTGGAGTCCGGTCAACCGGTTTGTGAACCGGCTGGCCGTGTTCTTCGTTTTCTCTCTCTTGTTCGTCCCCAAACCAAAACCAAAGGATCAAATCGAAAGGAAACGAAGGAATTGGGGGCTAAAAGGTGGGGGAAATAGTAGATCAACACTAGAAACACCAAATCCATGGATCAAAACCACTCAAAACTCAACAAAATCGTAGATCCATCCAAAGACAATTTAGGGCTATTTTTTGGGGATTTTTTGGAAAATTTTCTAGGGACGAAATTGGGTGGGTGGGGGGTAAAATTCGCGGTAACCAAGAGCTGCTGATACCATATGATGAGGTCTAAGACCTAGTTTGTGGCCCGATCTCGCGATTGACCCAAATCCAAAGGGGAAAAGAGGGAGGGGGATGAAGAACATGAAGAACATGAAGAACACGAAGAACAAACTCACGCACACCAACCCGATACAATCGAATCTTACCCTCGTGGCTCGATGGACCACGCCAATAGAATCAACCCGGAAGAGACACGAGGTAGAATTCCGAGAGGAGAGATTGGTGTTGGAGACGGAGACCGATGAGCGAGAGAGAGTGGAACACTTGAATCTCACTCACAAATATCCAAATCCTCAACAAGAGTAGCCTTGATTACAAAGGGGATCTAACCCTAAGGAGACAAAGCTCAAAAGTAGTTTTAAGCTCAGATTAAGTCTAAGGAGTCAAAGGGGCGTTCCAGGCACTTATATAGGTCTACATGGCGACATGGGTCGAAAAGGTACAAAAGTGGTCGACTTGGGCGGGTCCGGTCGAGTCAAGTGGAGCAATCCGGTCAGGAACCCGGTCAGACCGGACACGGGACAGGCGTCCGGTCCAAACCGGGCCGGGACCGGATGACGACCGGCGAGGGTTCCGGAGCCGGGATGGCGCCGGTTGGCACAAGCCAGGATCCCGGTTTGGACCGGGTGGCCGGTGGGGGCCGGTCAACCGGGTTGGACCGGCCGGCCCCCTTCTTCTCCTCGTGCGCTTCGGATGACGTCAGGTTTTGCTCCCTGCCCATCTTCACGTCCAGCTGCTCCTCTCCTCCACTTGACCACGGTGTGTCCTCCTCTCTGTGGTCTTGATGCTCCACGTACCTAATAACACAAAGGGTGTCGGCATGAGGTAGCATTCCATCCAATGGGGTACCGAGATCGAGGGTAGTGAGGAGCGAGTTCACCTTATCATGTAGCGCTTTAGCTCGAGCCCGTGTCATTGGTCCACTTGGGGGACTTGTTGGTCTTAGTGTAGTGTCATCGGTGAGCAGGGCTACATCACAAACGATTTTGACCTATTCGTTTCAGTTTACCCGGATAGATGAACAGCTCACGCGCTTCAGCGGAGCGAGGTAAACGAACTGATCCATTCGCCGCGATCCATTCGCATTAAATTTGAGAAACCGATGTGTTGAGCCGGACGCTACGCGGAGCCGCGCAAGCCGCGGGCCCACTTAGGAGCTACTCGATGGCAGAAAAGCTGACCGGCGGCAGTGTTTGCCACCTCTACGCACATGCTCCCACGATGAAGCTTCCGAAATGGCTGAAGAAATCTGCCAACGACCATGAGGCTAGATCCTCATCCGGCCGGCAGTGACGCTAGGATTCTCCGCATAGGAGAAAGCCCCGCAGCCGCACATGTTCTCCGCACTAGTAGAAAAAAGGCCTTCCATCCCAACCCATTAGTCGCCAAACACTTTGATCCGGGACTAATGGGGTCTTTAGTCCTGGTTCTGCTGGTGAACCGACACTAATGCTCACCAACCGGGACTAAAGGGCTATGGTGGGCTCCCGGCCGGCGCAGACATCTTTAATCTCGGTTGGTGTCCCAAACCGGGACTAAAGGGTACCCTTTAGTCTCGGTTCATGTTCCCAACCGGGATTAAAGGCTTTTCCGGGTTTTTTACTCACCCTTCACCCCCCCGTGGATCGCTTTTTGCTTTGTAAAATAGAAAAGAAAATGATAGAAAATTCAAAAATTAAAATTCTTTCACATTCTTGTATGTTATGCAACCTACTATTCGGTGGAATTAAGAAATTCGAATTTTCACTTTTTTTCAAAAAAAGTTTGAAAAATGGTAAAACCGCATTAATTTTTGCATACGACGTCGGAAAAAACGTATAATATATCAAAATCATCGTGGAAAAAGTTACATCCGAATTCACCGGGGTTTACCCGGTTAGCCAAATTTTAGATTCTCAAAATTCCAAATGAAAAAACGAAAGGAGGAAGATTTTAGTTTTTGCTATAAATTCCGGATTTTATACTTTTTATTTTTTATAAAATTAAAATTAATATTTGCATCCTGCATAAAGATTACTATTACTTTTACCTAATTTTTAGATTTTCAAATTTTTAGGTTTTAGGTTTGGCAAAAAAAATTAAAAAATTGAAAATTTTAAAAAATTTAAAAATAATACAAATTAAAAAGTTAATGTTTATTTATTTATTCAAGATTATTATTACATCATTACTTTTGTTTATTAAAATAATTATTTGAAATTCAAACAATAAAGAAATGTGACATCGACCAACATGTTAATAGGATTGATATGATACTAGTATCACATACATGCGCGCGAAGCACTTGGATGCGGGACGGGATGGAACTCGGAAGTTAAGCGTGCTAGTGCTAGAGTAGTGGGAGGATGGGTGACCGAGCGGGAAGTTTGATCACGAGTAAAGTAATTTGACTAGAGATAAGTGTAGTTAGAGATAGAGACTAAACTATGCAAATAACTGAAATAATAGATATTCTGAAAAAAAATAGAAAAAAAATGGAGTGGAAAATAGAAAAAATCACCTGGGGAGATATTTTCGCCCCAACGCACGAACCCAAGCGGATGGACCTTTAGTCCCGGTTTGTAAGCAACCGCAGGACTAAAGGGGGGACCTTTAGTCGCGCATAATTAGTCACGGTTGCGCAACCGGGATTAATGCCCGTTGCGAACCGGGACTGATGAGGACATCCCTACCTCACTACTACCTTCGTCATTACAAGATGAAGATGATGTTTGATAAGGGGTTGCCCGATCTTCTCAGTAAGCGACGGTGGTGATGAACACAAGGGATGAATGCAGCGGAGGGAATCGATGATATGGTGTAGATAACTTGTATGACGCCGACGAAGTCTCTCGATTGATTCCTGTAGCCAATGCAACAGATCTCAACCCTGCAAGATATTCGCAACTCCACACACTTGCACACGTAGCCGCCGACCACGAAGCGGTAAATTGCAATCTTCTAATCCCCAATGGAACAACAGATCACACACAAACTTTCAGTAGCATAAAACTCCAGATCGATGCGAATTGGAGAGTGGTATTCAATAGTTTTGCATAGCAAACAACTAAGAACTAGGGTTTATCTTAAACGTGGTCTAAACTGCTAGGGGGTCGTCCAAGGCACTTATATAGGCGTCCGGGACGAGTTCTGGTCGAAAGATACAAGTAAAACCGACCCAGAATAGATCGGTCGAGACAGACTCGAACATGTCCGTCTGGAATCCGGTCAACCGGGCTGTGGACCGGGCGGTCCGGTCTGGGGGCCGGTCAACCGGTCGGCAACCGGAAACCTCGCAAAATATCGTCCGGTTGGCGCCCGGTACGATGCAGCATCAACCGGACCAGGGACCGGGTTGGCCGGTCGAGCTCGGTCGACCGGGTGCGTAACCGAGCGGCCGGCGTGGGGCCGGTCTGGCCGGGCGCTGGACCGGCCTGGACTTCTTCTTCTCCTCTCGCGCATTCCTCCCGCTCCTCCCTCGCGCGTCCATGAGATATCTTCATGTCCAGCTCCTTGTCCAGCTTCATGTCCATCTTCACGTCCAGCTGCTCCTCTCCTCCTCGTGCGATGCTTGTCTCCTCTTCATACCTGATGATACATAAGTAATAGGACTTAGGTAGTATAAAGTTCTCATCAATCAAGGTATCGTTTAGGAACAAGTTCACATGTTGCTTAAGTAGCTTCGCACGAGCTCGTGTCATTGGTCCAATCCTGACTTCATTGGACTTGAGCTTCACAGCAGGTTCATCTTCAATTGGTAATGACGGAGGTAGTAGTGAGGTAGGGATGTCCTCATCAATGTTGCTCTAAAGCTCAAGTCCAATGAAATTAGGATTGCACCAATGACACGAGCTCGTGCGAAGCTACTTAAACAACAGATGAACTTGTTCCTAAGCGATACTTTGATCGATGAGAACTTTATACTGCCTAAATCGCATTACTTATGTATGATCAGGTATGAGGAGGAACCAAGCATCGCACGAGGAGGAGAGGAGCAGCTGGACAAGCTGGACATGAAGCTAGACATGGAGCTGGACGTGAAGACATCCCATGGACGCGCGAGGGAGGGGCATGCGCGACATCTTCGAGCCGCGCGGGCCTCGACCGGCCGTGGCGCCGGGCCATCCGGTCCCAGCCCCGGTCGGCCGGCTCCCACGCCGGATGAGCCTGGTCCAGACCGGCTCCTACACTTGTGCCAACCGGGCCAATATCCAGGGAGCCTGGACGCTTAGTCCGGTTGCCACCCGGTCCCAGGCCTGGTCCAAACCGGACCACCCGGTCCCACGGCCGGTCAACCGGATTCCAGACCGGATGAGTCCGAGTCTGTCTCGACCAGATCTATTCTGGGTCGGTTATTTTTGTATCTTTTCGACCTGAGGTCGTCCTGAACGCCTATATAAGTCCCCAGGACGCCCCCAAAGTAGCTTTAGACCACGTTTATGTTATCACCCGATTTTGGCCAAATCAGGAGATGGGCCGTAAGTGAAGATGGGCTTAGAAGATTACACGTGGAGCATCTTTGAAGCGGCCTCGCGCGAAGAGTTTGGGCTTAACTGCCTATGTATCTGTAATATAGTAGATCGCATCGTGTTTAGATTTAACAGATAGAGTCTGGCCCGTGCACGGTTAGGTGCACGCCTCAATTAGAAAGTCCCTTGGACTATAAATATGTATCTAGGGTTATCGAGAAAGGAGGACAATCATCGTTCAACAAACACAAATCAGGCGCATCGCCACCCCTTCCTTCGAGGGTTTCTTCCGGGTAAGCATCATGCTGCCTAGATCGCATCTTGCGATCTAGGCAGTACACGTTTATTCGTCTACCTTGTGCTGCTCGTGCTGAAGCGTTGTTGATGGCGAGCAGCACTACTTATCATTAGGTGTTTAGGGGCTTGCATTGATGCTTTCTCGTGCATATCTGCGTGGCAATGCCGTCCCTCGACACCTAGCTGCCCTTACACCTATCCGGGTGTAAGGGCAGCATCTTGCTTGTTCGTTACTTAGTAGATCCGATCTGTTATAGTTGCTCCTTGTTCCGCAAGGATTAGTTTAATATCTGCATAGTTAGGCCTTATGCTGGGGTCGGACGATCCGGTAGTGCGTTAGGTGTTGTTTACCGTTCCTACAAGGGATGTTCCGGGAATTGACGTAATGTTGGTTTTTAGGCCTCTCGTAGGGGTAGTTTGCATCATCTTCCGTATCTGCTAGGCCCGATCACACGTAGGACGTTCCGGTTATGCGGTGAAAACCCTAAACTGTCGTAGATTGTTTCAGCTTTGTTTTGATCAAGCAGGATCCCCATGCCATTGCAAATCCAACGAGAACCATGGGGCGATCGGCTCTTTGAGCCGATCCACAGGGCAACCTGAGAGCCGATAGGGCTCGTATTTAATGTTTACGTGTCTACCATGGAGGAACAATCAAAGCATCTAACACCTTCCTGATCGGGTCTAGGTCAGGTGGCACCCCCTAGCAACCGCCAGGACGTGGCTGGAAGATTTGCGGGACGACGCGAGGTGCCAGGGTCCACTAAGCGGCCTTGGGAGCCTCCCGGCTCTTCGTGTTGCTTAACCATTGCCCGCCGGTGGGTTTTGGCAGGTAACACATTCGGCACGCCCGGTGGGACAATCTTCTGCAACATCCACGTCAACACCGACATCCGAGATGGCAGAGGAACAGATCACATACGAGGATCTCCCTGCGGAGCACAAGAAGAAGTACGATGACCTGAAGGCCATCATTGAAGCCGAACTCATCGGCTCCTTTGAGAAGACCCGTTCGCACGGCATCAGGTTCAAAGGATTCACACCACAAGGCGTCCTTGAAGGGGTGGATCTGTCTCTCCCTTCACAGGAACGTACCAGAGCCCTGCGACAGGAGATCAACTACGTGGTGGCTCACTCGCTGCATCGGCATTCTGAGAGCCTGGTAAATTCTTTGGAGCGCGTTGCGCTCCATGTGGTGCAAGAGATCATGGAGCGTCGATACTCCCCTTCAGGGCCTGTTCTAGGGACTCACCAGGGAGAGGTGCAACTCCACACCAGGCCACCATTGCCGTACGCGATGGCAGCTCCACAGCAACAAGGTTCACCGGCATACGTTGTCTACAAAGTTGGAGGTGATCCGGGCGACTATCAGTTCTTATATGACCCGCCCAAGGAGATCCCGCACGGATACGTGTGCACGTTTGTGCCGGACTGCAACAACTGGACGCAGGCGATCCAGGCTCCAACACGAGGGATTGCCGGAGCAGGAGCAATTGTTCCGGCAGGAGGACGGCTGCAGCAGCGGGAAGTTTGGGAGCAGAAGCTGAAAACAGGCGTGGCTAGCCAAGTATGCCACTGCACCAATCCATGAAAGCTCAGCTGCTACTACCTCCACCGCGGATCAGATCAGTGCAGTCTTCGGCATCGTGCCGAAGAAGAAGATAATCGGCTATTCCAAGCCGTACCCCAATGAGTTTGACCTGATCCCACTACCACCTAAGTACCGGCTCCCGGACTTCACCAAATTCAGTGGGTCAGAAGGATCTAGCTCAATCGAGCACGTGAGCCGATACTTGGCCCAGTTGGGCATGGTCTCAGCATCGGATCAGCTACGGGTGAGGTTCTTTTCGCAATCCCTCACCGGTCCAGCTTTTGGATGGTACACCTCGTTGCAGCCAAATTCAGTGCGATCGTGGAAGCAGCTAGAGGAACAGTTTCACACACAATACCATTCAGAGGCTACTGAAGCTGGCATTGCCGAACTAGCACAGGTTCGGCAGAGGCGAGGAGAGACAGTGTCTGAGTACATTCAGCGTTTCAGAACTGTCAAGAACCGATGCTACTCGGTTCATTTATCTGAGAAAGAAGCAGTCGAGCTGGCCGTGGCAGGCCTTGCAGCGTCATTCAAGGATCTGACGTTCCAAGTGGAGTACAATTCGCTGGCGCACATGGTCCAGAGACTGACCTTATATGAACAGCGCCATCCAGAACTGTACCAAGACAAGTTCAAGCGCTCGATAAGCCTGGTCAATGCTGATGAAGATGAAGATTCTGCGGAAGATCATGAAGTCGCAGTAGCTGAATGGACTCGGACGGCAGTACCTGTGTCCTGCAAATGGGTGAATCCACCAGGCCTCCAAGAGGGTTTGACTTTGATGTGACCAAAGCTGAGCAGATTTTCGATCTGCTACTGAAAGAGAAACAGTTGAAGCTACCCGAAGGCCACAAGATCCCTACGGCACAAGAAATGAACAAAAGGCCATACTGCAAATGGCATCATACGTTCACGCACACCACCAACGACTGCAAAGTATTGCGCGCACAAATTCAGATGGCGATAGAATCAGGCCGATTAACTTTCGGACAGTTTGCCATGAAGGTAGACATGCGTCCGTTTCCGGACGTCAACATGGTGGACCTAAGCCACTCCATAAGGGAGCCAGGGTTCTCTTTTGATGTTAACATGGCAGGGTTTGTGAACCACCATGGCGCGGACAAAGCAGAGAGCAGCCACTCCCGTGGCAAAGATAAAGCAGAGAGCAGCCACTCTCGTGGCAAAGATAAAGAGGAGGCCGTTCCACGCGACCGGCCCCAAGATGATGATAGACGATACCTAACCGAGGAGGAGGTGAGAAGCATACGGTATCAGCGCCCACTATCCGTGCATCTCCTCAACAAATATGAGCAGCAGTACGACCGACGTCGGCGCTACGACGAAGGCGATGAAAGATGTCGTCGGGCTGATGCACAAGGCAGGTATATCGTCAGCATAGCAGAAACAACGACGGGTACGAACGTCGCGCTAGAGGGAGGTCAAGGGAGCAAGACAACGTGGATAAGCACTGGGACTGTCCTTTCTTCAAACATTGCTGGGACTCGGGAATGAGCCGATTGCCAACAATCGAGAACTGCCCAGAATGCAAACAGCAAAGGAGGAGGACGAATGAAGTGTCGGTGTTCGAGCGTCTAGGGCCTCTCCCGCCTCATGATAAACGGGCTGAGTCATCTCAAGAAGAAGACTTTGAGGAGTCAGATGGAAGAAGATAGGTATCACCGACCAAGGTGGTGCCCTGATGGACTCAGCCATTCTCGAAGCGTAGAGTGCGGCGGCTGCGAAACCTGGAAGAAGCCGAGGCACGTGCACTGTACACGTTGAGGAAGGCACGGCCCGATCTGGCCGTGAAAATTCAACAAACATTGGAGACGAAGGCGCGCCCGCCAAAGAAAGTATGGCGCCCTAAACAGACGAAAGCCGATGCACAGGCATCGGCTGATGCCGATGCAGAGGCATCGGCTGATACAAACATGGTGTTCATACTCCCGTCGGAGTTTCGCGCTCCAAACGACGAGGAGGTATCAGTGGCTCAATTCGACTGCGGTCCACGACCAGTTATCTTTGAGAAGCCACGAGATAGAAGCTACAGGCATTTGAAAGCCCTATACTTGAGGGGTTACATCAATGGGCAGCCTGTCAGCAAGATGTTGGTTGACACCGGAGCGGCAGTCAACATAATGCCATATTCCATGCTACGACGTTTGGGGCACTCCAGTGATGATCTGATCAAGACCAACGTCACATTAAGCGACTTCAACGGCCAGGCGTCAGAAGCGAAAGGTGTTCTGAATGTAGAGCTTACTGTAGGCCGGAAAACCATACCTACCGCGTTCTTCATCGTCGACAGCAAAAGCAATTACGCCGTCCTATTAGGAAGGGATTGGATTCATGCTAACTGTTGCATTCCATCTACAATGCACCAATGCATCATACAGTGGGATGGAGATGAAGTGGAAGTCGTTCAGGCAGATGACTCAATCGAGATATCGTTAGCTGCCATGAGTGTGTGGGAAGCAGATAACCAAGAGCCGCTCTCTGGAATCAGTTTAGAGGGTTGTGAGCGCATCGAAGCTTCGAAAAATGGGGTAAGGCTGGTTTTATCCACCGGCCTAACAGAGTAGCAGGTCCAAGACATTGGACGTACGTGGCAAGGCCGATCCCTGCGATCGGCCCTCAAAAAATGAAAAGCAAAGGATCTTATCTCCAGCATGTCACGTAGCTACAGTGGAAAACCAAGAAGTGCTAAACCTTCACGAAGCATTGCAATGAAAAGGGAGGCCGATTCCCGCAATCGGCCAAAATTATCCTCGACATACGTTTTGTCTGTGTTCAGCATTGATCCGACAGATGCCTGAAGAGCCGATACCATCAAATACTTGACAGAATCGGCTCGGGGGGCACATAGATGGATGAGACACGAGGATACGAAGCTGAGAATGCATGTCGAATGCCCAGCAGAGCAGCTCAAGTGTGTGGGGGCCGATGCGTAAACAGATGCGCATAAAAATGGAAAATCCAAAAAAAAATTGAGCACAGCCGATGCGTAGACTCGACTTAAGAATCAAAAGCCGATGCACGGCCATCGACTCAAGGGGTACAAACTGTTATAAGAAGAGGCCTGATGAAGTAGTCTTCGAGTTACATGGCGAGGCTCTGCTTTGCGAGGACCTCCAACTGTTTGATGATTCAGATCTTCTCTGCGAGGACCTCCAACTGTTTGAGCCTCAAGTGACGGTACAGCAGAAGGTACAAGGCGTACAAGACCACGAAAATGTACCCAGGTGAGCCGATTCAGGTTAATCGGCTGATGAAAAATCGAAAATACGAGATTTTCAGCACGACGATGCTTGGACATCGACTTTAGTACGATTACACAAGGTCGCCACTGCGTGTTCAAGGCATGAATTTCGACCAAGTCGGTCTTCAGTTCAGTGGTGAGATCTTCTGCTTCCTTGAAGGAGTGAACAATGAGCTTCGCTTCTCTTTTTGCGCCCGAACTTCTCTTCGAGGACTTCCAACGTTTGCGCCAGTTCAGCAGTAATCAGAAGAGCCAAGTTTTGGCTGCATAGTGACTGCCTCAAATTACCTTAAAGCCCTTCGTTTTCTGCGCATTCTCACCACTAGTCTCGCCTTGATTAAGGCTCGGGGGGCAGCTGGTCTGGTAGATGTTCTGTTTTAGAAGCCGATTGGGATGTCATCGGCTGATCCTTCGCCGCGACTTTCTTCAACAAATGGTGAATTCTTGAAGATTACCAGGTCTCAAAGTCGTCAGTTGGGGAATGGAAGGATGGATTACGTAAGACCGATGCGTTGACATCGGCTCATCGAGCATCGTTCGAGGTGACAATCGGCGAAAAACAAGATGATAAATAAATCGGTGAAGCCAAGCTTGGGGAATAATTTTCATTGATTCGAAGAAAGGCTTTACAATCAGAGCCGATTGCTCTCAAAAGAACGTCTAGGGCCTAATGCGTCTGCTAGCCTGTTCTAGTTCCTAATCTACGGGCCATCACTGCCCTCGTCGTCGCCGTCGTAGTCGTCGTCGGCGCTGCTTCCGACGAGGTCCTCGTCGCTGCTGATAGCCCCGCGGGGCTTCATCTTCTTCTTCATCATCGCTGTCGTCGTCGTCCCACCACGCGGAGGCGCTTCGCCGGTGGGTACCCTCGAGGGAGTCGTCCTCTTCTTCCTCCTCTTCTTCCTCCTCGTCGGAGGAAAAGTTCCCCTCCCAGGGGAAGAGGTCGTCCTCGCTTGTTGCCTCCAGCTCCCCGTCAATGAGGAACTGAAGGTCTTCTTCCCCGTCGGTGAGGGGTTCGTCGTCTGACTCGTTGGAGGAATCCCAGTCCCGCGCGTCCCAATACTCTGGGGCGCGGGCCTCGTAGATGGCCATCAGATCGACCTCCCGCTCGAGGTCGCTGTAGGAGGAGGACTGGAAGGACAGGCCAGAGGAAACGGTGGAGGAAGAAGAATCCATGGGGGCTAAAGAGGGTTTTTTGGTTTGCCGATGGCTACTGTGGAGCAGGGGGATGAAGAAGCCAACTGCCGGGAAAAGTTTAAATCAAGGGATATGATGAAGAATGGTTTAAAACTATGGCAGTATCGAGGACGCGGTGCCAAAACGGTCAAATTGTGCAGAGAAGTTGGGAAGGCAAGTCGTCATGATGAGAAAATACTGCGACAGTTCTGCTCTGCCACCGGGCGTGCCAGAATGTGTTACCTGCCAAAACCCACCGGCGGGCAATGGTTAAGCAACACGAAGAGCCGGGAGGCTCCCAAGGCCGCTTAGTGGACCCTGGCACCTCGCGTCGTCCCGCAAATCTTCCAGCCACGTCCGCGGTTGCTAGGGCGTGCCACGACCTAGACCCGATCGGGAAGGTGTTAGATGCTTCCTGCATGGTAGACACGTAAACATTAAATACGAGCCCTATCGGCTCTCAGGTTGCCCTGTGGATCGGCTCAAAGAGCCGATCGCCCCATGGTTCTCGTTGGATTTGCAATGGCATGGGGATCCTGCTTGATCAAAACAAAGCTAAAACGATCTACGACAGTTTAGGGTTTTCACCGCATAACCGGAACGTCCTACGTGTGATCGGGCCTAGCAGATACGGAAGATGATGCAAACTACCCCTACAAGAGGCCTAAAAACCAACATTACGTCAATTCCCGGAACATCCCTTGTAGGAACGGTAAACAACACCTAACGCACTACCGGATCATCCGACCCCAACATAAGGCCTAACTATGCAGATATTAAACTAATCCTTGCGGAGCAAGGAGCAACTATAACGGATCGGATTGGCATTATCATTACCAAAACCAGGGGGGCATGTGTTATCACCCGATTTTGGCCAAATAAGGATATGAGCCGTAAGTGAAGATGGGCTTAGAAGATTACACGTGGAGCATCTTTGAAGCGGCCTCGCGCGAAGAGTTTGGGCTTAACTGCCTATGTATCTGTAATATAGTAGATCGCATCGTGTTTAGATTTAACAGATAGAGTCTGGCCCGTGCACGGTTAGGTGCACGCCTCAATTAGAAAGTCCCTTGGACTATAAATATGTATCTAGGGTTATCGAGAAAGGAGGACAATCATCGTTCAACAAACACAAATCAGGCGCATCGCCACCCCTTCCTTCGAGGGTTTCTTCCGGGTAAGCATCATGCTGCCTAGATCGCATCTTGCGATCTAGGCAGTACACGTTTATTCGTCTACCTTGTGCTGCTCGTGCTGAAGCGTTGTTGATGGCGAGCAGCACTACTTATCATTAGGTGTTTAGGGGCTTGCATTGATGCTTTCTCGTGCATATCTGCGTGGCAATGCGTCCCTCGACACCTAGCTGCCCTTACACCTATCCAGGTGTAAGGGCAGCATCTTGCTTGTTCGTTACTTAGTAGATCCGATCTGTTATAGTTGCTCCTTGTTCCAAGGATTAGTTTAATATCTGCATAGTTAGGCCTTATGCTGGGGTCGGACGATCCGGTAGTGCGTTAGGTGTTGTTTACCGTTCCTACAAGGGATGTTCCGGGAATTGACGTAATGTTGGTTTTTAGGCCTCTCGTAGGGGTAGTTTGCATCATCTTCCGTATCTGCTAGGCCCGATCACACGTAGGACGTTCGGTTATGCGGTGAAAACCCTAAACTGTCGTAGATCGTTTCAGCTTTGTTTTGATCAAGCAGGATCCCCATGCCATTGCAAATCCAACGAGAACCATGGGGCGATCGGCTCTTTGAGCCGATCCACAGGGCAACCTGAGAGCCGATAGGGCTCGTATTTAATGTTTACGTGTCTACCATGCAGGAACAATCGAAGCATCTAACACCTTCCTGATCGGGTCTAGGTCAGGTGGCACGCCCTAGCAACCGCCAGGACGTGGCTGGAAGATTTGCGGGACGACGCGAGGTGCCAGGGTCCACTAAGCGGCCTTGGGAGCCTCCCGGCTCTTCGTGTTGCTTAACCATTGCCCGCCGGTGGGTTTTGGCAGGTAACACATTCTGGCACGCCCGTGGGACAATCTTCTGCAACATCCACGTCAACACCGACATCCGAGATGGCAGAGGAACAGATCACATACGAGGATCTCCCTGCGGAGCACAAGAAGAAGTACGATGACCTGAAGGCCATCATTGAAGCCGAACTCATCGGCTCCTTTGAGAAGACCCGTTCGCACGGCATCAGGTTCAAAGGATTCACGCCACAAGGCGTCCTTGAAGGGGTGGATCTGTCTCTCCCTTCACAGGAACGTACCAGAGCCCTGCGACAGGAGATCAACTACGTGGTGGCTCACTCGCTGCATCGGCATTCTGAGAGCCTGGTAAATTCTTTGGAGCGCGTTGCGCTCCATGTGGTGCAAGAGATCATGGAGCGTCGATACTCCCCTTCAGGACCTGTTCTAGGGACTCACCAGGGAGAGGTGCAACTCCACACCAGGCCACCATTGCCGTACGCGATGGCAGCTCCACAGCAACAAGGTTCACCGGCATACGTTGTCTACAAAGTTGGAGGTGATCCGGGCGACTATCAGTTCTTATATGACCCGCCCAAGGAGATCCCGCACGGATACGTGTGCACGTTTGTACCGGACTGCAACAACTGGACGCAGGCGATCCAGGCTCCAACAGGAGGGATTGCCGGAGCAGGAGCAATTGTTCCGGCAGGAGGGACGGCTGCAGCAGCGGGAAGTTTGGGAGCAGAAGCTGAGAAACAGGCGTGGCTAGCCAAGTATGCCACTGCACCAATCCATGAAAGCTCAGCTGCTACTACCTCCACCGCGGATCAGATCAGTGCAGTCTTGAGAGACCAGTTCGGCATCGTGCCGAAGAAGAAGATAATCGGCTATTCCAAGCCGTACCCCAATGAGTTTGACCTGATCCCACTACCACCTAAGTACCGGCTTCCGGACTTCACCAAATTCAGTGGGTCAGAAGGATCTAGCTCAATCGAGCACGTGAGCCGATACTTGGCCCAGTTGGGCATGGTTTCAGCATCGGATCAGCTACGGGTGAGGTTCTTTTCGCAATCCCTCACCGGTCCAGCTTTTGGATGGTACACCTCGTTGCAGCCAAATTCAGTACGATCATGGAAGCAGCTAGAGGAACATTTTCACACACAATACCATTCAGAGGCTACTGAAGCTGGCATTGCCGAACTAGCACAGGTTCGGCAGAGCGAGGAGAGACAGTGTCTGAGTACATTCAGCGTTTCAGAACTGTCAAGAACCGATGCTATTCGGTTCATTTATCTGAGAAAGAAGCAGTCGAGCTGGCCGTGGCAGGCCTTGCAGCGTCATTCAAGGATCTGACGTTCCAAGTGGAGTACAATTCGCTGGCGCACATGGTCCAAAGACTGACCCTATATGAGCAGCGCCATCCAGAACTGTACCAAGACAAGTTCAAGCGCGATAAGCCTGGTCAATGATGAAGATGAAGATTCTGCGGAAGATCAGGAAGTCGCAGTAGCTGAATGGACTCGGACGGCAGTACCTGTGTCCTGCAAATGGGTGAATCCACCAGGGCCTCCAAGAGGGTTTGACTTTGATGTGACCAAAGCTGAGCAGATTTTCGATCTGCTACTGAAAGAGAAACAGTTGAAGCTACCCGAAGGCCACAAGATCCCTACGGCACAAGAAATGAACAAAAGGCCATACTGCAAATGGCATCATACGTTCACGCACACCACCAACGACTGCAAAGTATTGCGCGCACAAATTCAGATGGCGATAGAATCAGGCCGATTAACTTTCGGACAGTTTGCCATGAAGGTAGACATGCGTCCGTTTCCGGACGTCAACATGGTGGACCTAAGCCACTCCATAAGGGAGCCAGGGTTCTCTTTTGATGTCAACATGGCAGGGTTTGTGAACCGCCATGGCGCGGACAAAGCAGAGAGCAGCCACTCCCGTGGCAAAGATAAAGCAGAGAGCAGCCACTCTCGTGGCAAAGATAAAGAGGAGGCCGTTCCACGCGACCGGCCCCAAGATGATGATAGACGATACCTAACCGAGGAGGAGGTGAGAAGCATACGGTATCAGCGCCCACTATCCGTGCATCTCCTCAACAAATATGAGCAGCAGTACAACCGACGTCGGCGCTACGACGAAGGCGATGAAAGATGTCGTCGGGCTGATGCACAAGACAGGAGGTATCGTTAGCATAGCAGAAACAACGACGGGTACGAACGTCACGCTAGAGGGAGGTCAAGGGAGCAAGACAACGTGGATAAGCACTGGGACTGTCCTTTCTTCAAACATTGCTGGGACTCAGGAATGAGCCGATTGCCAACAATCGAGAACTGCCCAGAATGCAAACAGCAAAGGAGGAGGACGAATGTTGTCAGTGTTCGAGCGTCTAGGGCCTCTCCCGCCTCATGATAAACGGGCTGAGTCATCTCAAGAAGAAGACTTTGAGGAGTCAGATGGGGAAGAAGATAGGTATCACCGACCAAGGTGGTGCCCTGATGGACTCAGCCATTCTCAGAAGCGTAGAGTGCAGCGGCTGCGAAACCTGGAAGAAGCCGAGGCACAGTACCTGTACACGTTGAGAAGGCACGGCCCGATCTGGCCGTGAAAATTCAGCAAACATTGGAGACGAAGGCGCGCCCGCCAAAGAAAGTATGGCGCCCTAAACAGACGAAAGCCGATGTACAGGCATCGGCTGATGCCGGGGGCATCGGCTGATACAAACATGGTGTTCATACTCCCGTCGGAGTTTCGTGCTCCAAACGACGAGGAGGTATCAGTGGCTCAGTTCGACTGCGGTCCACGACCAGTTATCTTTGAGAAGCCACGAGATAGAAGCTACAGGCATTTGAAAGCCCTATACTTGAGGGGTTACATCAATGGGCAGCCTGTCAGCAAGATGTTGGTTGACACCGGAGCGGCAGTCAACATAATGCCATATTCCATGCTACGACGTTTGGGGCACTCCAGTGATGATCTGATCAAGACCAACGTTACATTAAGCGACTTCAACGGCCAAGCGTCAGAAGCGAAAGGTGTTCTGAATGTAGAGCTTACTGTAGGCCGGAAAACCATACCTACCGCGTTCTTCATCGTCGACAGCAAAAGCAATTACGCCGTCCTATTAGGAAGGGATTGGATTCATGCTAACTGTTGCATTCCATCTACAATGCACCAATGCATCATACAGTGGGATGGAGATGAAGTGGAAGTTGTTCAGCAGATGACTCAATCGAGATATCGTTAGCTGCCATGAGTGTGTGGGAAGCAGATAACCAAGAGCCGCTCTCTGGAATCAGTTTAGAGGGTTGTGAGCGCATCGAAGCTTCGAAAAATGGGGTAAGGCTGGTTTTATCCACCGGCCTAACAGAGTAGCAACGTCCAAGACATTGGACGTACGTGGCAAGGCCGATCCCTGCGATCGGCCCTCAAAAAAAATGAAAAGCAAAGGATCTTATCTCCAGCATGTCACGTAGCTACAGTGGAAAACCAAGAAGTGCTAAACCTTCACGAAGCATTGCAATGAAAAGGGAGGCCGATTCCCGCAATCGGCCAAAATTATCCTCGACATACGTTTTGTCTATGTTCAGCATTGATCCGACAGATGCCTGAAGAGCCGATACCATCAAATACTTGACAGAATCGGCTCGGGGGGCACATAGATGGATGAGACACGAGGATACGAAGCTGAGAATGCATGTCGAACGCCCAGCAGAACAGCTCAAGTATGGGGGCCGATGCATAAACAAATCGGCCGTAAAAAATGGAAAATCCAAAAAAATTTGAGCATAGCCGATGCGTAGACATCGACTTAAGAATCAAAAGCCGATGCACGGCCATCGACTCAAGGGGTACAAACTGATGCGATCTAAGATCGAGGATGTGGCCCGATCTCGCGATTCAACCCAAAGACCAAGGGGAAAAGGTGGGAGGACGTGAGGAACACGAAGAACACGAGGAACACGGTACTCACGCACGCACACCAACCCGATACACCCGATACTTACCCCCGTGACTCGGTAGATCACGCCAATAGAATCTCCAAGGAAGAGGCACGCGGCAGAATTCCCGGAGAGAGATTGGTGTTGGAGAGAAGGGGATTGATAAGGGAGAGAGAGTGCCTTGCACTAGAATCTCACTTAGCAATTCACAAATCAACAACAAGAGTGCCTTGATTACAGAGGGATGATACCCAAGGGAGACTAAGCTCAAAGTTAGGTTTGAGTTCTAAACAAGTCTAAACAGTAAAGGAGGGGGTCCAGCTACTTAAATAGGCAAGCACAGCCAGCAAGGGCGAACAGGTACGCGAATGGATAAGTCAAGGCAGTTTGGTGGGGTATTCCCGTCGGATCCGGTTGGGCGTCCGGTCAGACCGGGCCTGGGACCGGGCTGTCCGGTCAGGGGTCCGGTCTGACCGGGCCTGTGACCGGGCTGTCCGGTCATGGATCCGGTCGACCGGTCGCCAACCGGGATCTGCGAAGAATCCGGTCTTGGGTCCGGTCGTCGTCCGGTACGAGGGAGCTGGCCCGGTTTGCGCCCGGTTGACCGGGCCTGTGGCCGGGGCGTCCGGTCGTGGGTCCGGTCCGACCGGGTCCTGGACCGGCCAGCGTCCTTTTCTTCCTTGGCGATCTTCGGGCGACGGTGGCTTCGGCTTCATGTTCATCTCCAGGTTCTGCTGCTCCTCTCCTTCCCTTGACCATGACGTCTCATCCTCTCCGGGGTCTTGGTGCTCCATGTACCTAATCACACAAAGTGTCTCGGCATGAGGTAGCATTCCATCCAATGGGGTATCTAGGTCGAGGGTAGTGAGGAGCGAGTTCACCTTGTCATGTATTGCTTTGGCTCGAGCCCGTGTCATGGGTCCACTTGGGGGACTTGTTGGCCTTGATGTAGTGTCGTTGGCGAGCGGGGCTACATCATCTCCCCCCCTTGGGAGAGAGTCGTCCTCGACTCTTGTTCCTCCTCATCTCCATGATGTGGGGAGAGGTCCGAGATGTTGAAAGTATTGCTCACCAAGTACTTGGATGTTGGTATGTCGATGACGTAGGCGTTGTTGTTGATGCGCTTGAGTACCTTGAAAGGCCCATCTCCTCTTGGCTTGAGCTTGGAGTTGCGTTCTTGAGGGAACCTTTCTTTCCTTAGGTGAACCCAAACGAGGTCTCCTTCTTCAAACACTCGTTCTTTCTTCTTGGCGTTGAGGCGGTTAGCTTGGCGAAGGACATGGTCTTGTATGGTTGCTCTTGTTTCTTCATGTAGTTTCTTCATGGCGGTGGTGCGCTCGTCGAAGTCCATGTTGGTCCTTTGATGAAGAGGGAGTGGAAGGATGTCGAGTGCCGTTGGAGGTTCGAATCCATAGACGACCATGAAGGGACTCCGTAATGTTGTGGAGTGTTTGGCTCGATTGTAGGCGAATTCCGCGTGGGGGAGGCAATCTTCCCATGACTTCAAGTTTTTCTTCACAAGTGTGCGGAGGAGTGTGGAGAGGCTTCGATTGACCACTTCGGTTTGTCCATCGGTTTGAGGGTGCGAGGATGATGAGAACAAGAGCTTGACTCCAAACTTGGCCATGAGCGACTTCCATAGATAACTCATGAACTTGACGTCTCGATCCGACACAATGCTTGCCGGTATTCCGTGTAGGCGAACCACTTCCCTGAAAAACAACGAAGCAATGTGTGAAGCATCATCGCTCTTATGACATGGTATGAAATGTGCCATTTTTGAGAACCTATCGACTACCACAAAGATTGAATCATGCCCATGCTTTGTTCTTGGTAAGCCTAACACAAAGTCCATGCTTATATCCGACCAAGGTGCATATGGAATTGGTAAAGGTATGTAAAGACCATGGGGATTGGATGTCGACTTAGCTTGTAAACAAGTGGTGCAACGGTTGCAAAGGCGCTCCACGTCTCGCTTCATGCGTGGCCAATAGTAGTGTGTGGATAGCATCGAAAGAGTCTTGTCGCGTCCAAAATGACCCATGAGGCCACCTCCATGTGACTCTTGCAAAAGCAACTTACGAAGAGAAGACTCGGGTATGCAAACTTTGTTAGCTTTAAACAAGTAGCCATCATGCAAGTAGAAATCATCAAAACCTCGGTCAATGGAACACTTTTCAAAGATTGGTCCAAAGAAAGAATCGGAAGGGTAAAGTTCTTTGATCTCCTCAAGACCCAAAATGTGAAACTCCAAGCGGGTGAGTAGAAGAGTAATCTTGCGGGAAAGTGCATCCGCAACCACATTTTCCTTGCCCTTTTTGTATTTGATTACATAAGGGAAGGACTCGATGAACTCAACCCACTTAGCATGTCTCTTGTTTAAATTGTGTTGACTTTTCAAATACTTCAAGGACTCATGATCCGAGTGGATGACAAACTCTTTTGGCCAAAGGTAATGTTGCCAAACTTCAAGAACACGAACCAAAGCATAAAGCTCCTTGTCATATATAGGATAGTTGAGGCGTGCGCCATCCAACTTCTCGCTATAGTATGCCACGGGTTTTCCATTTTGCATGAGAACACCACCGATTCCAAGGCCACTCGCGTCACATTCTATCTCAAATGTTTTGGCAAAATCGGGAAGAGCAAGTAGTGGTGCCTCGGTGAGTCTCTTTTTCAATTCATCAAAAGCTTTTTGTTGTGCTTTGCCCCAAACGAACGGAACATTCTTTTTTGTAAGCTCGTTTAAAGGGCAAGCAATGGTGCTGAAATCTTTCACAAAGCGGCGGTAAAATCCGGCAAGTCCATGGAAGCTTCGAACTTGACCAACATTTGTGGGAGTGGGCCAATTGTGGATGGCCTCAACTTTGGAAGAATCAACTTCAATCCCGTTGGCGGAAACCACAAAACCAAGAAAAACCAATTTGTTTTGAGCGAAATGGCATTTTGGAAGGTTGGCAAAGAGCTTCTCGTGGCGCAAGATGCATAAGACTTCTCTCACATGTTGAACATGGTCCTCGAGATTTTTGCTATAGATGAGAATATCATCAAAGTAGACAACCACGCTCTTGCCAATGAGAGGTCGCAAAATGTGATTCATAAGACGCATGAAAGTGGAAGGAGCATTGGAAAGACCAAACGGCATGACGAGCCATTCATAGAGACCAAGCTTGGTCTTGAATGCCGTCTTCCATTCATCACCAATTGCCATGCGAATTTGGTGGTAGCCACTACGCAAATCAATCTTAGAGAAAATGGTGGCACCACTCAATTCATCAAGCATGTCATCTAAACGCGGAATGGGATGTCGATAACGGACGGTAATGGCATTGATAGGGCGGCAATCCATACACATCCGTTGCGTCTCATCCGGTTTAGGCACAAGAATGACGGGAACGGCACAAGGGCTAAGGCTTTCTCGGACATACCCTTTAGCGAGGAGGTCTTGTATTTGTCGTTGTATCTCCTTGGTATCTTCGGGGTTGGTGCGGTAGGCGGCGCGGTTTGGTAGCGGAGCGCCGGGTATGAGGTCGATGCGATGCTCGATGCCCCGAAGCGGTGGTAGTCCATGGGGTAGCTCGTCGGGGAAGACGTCTTGGAACTCCTTCAAAAGAGACAACAAAGACGAAGGAATGTTGGTTAAGTCGTTAGTCTCCGACGAGAGGCCCTTGCAAATGAGCACGTAGTGTATGGTGGTGGATGGGTTGTCTTTCACTTCTCTCCACTCGCTTTTGGTGGCTAGGAGGACACTCTTTCTCTCACTCATATGTGGGTGGTGGCGCTCACTCTCTTTTTGGTGGGTAGCTCCCTCTCCTCTCAACTCACTATGGTGGATGTGGTGTTGTGCCCTCGCTAAAGCCTTCGCATTGTCGGCGATGATTTGGCTAGGAGTCATTGGGCGAAGCTCGAACTTCTTGTCCTTGACCTTGAAGGTGTATGCATTGGAGAAACCATCATGTATGGCCTTCTTGTCAAATTGCCATGGGCGGCCAAGCAACATGTGGCACACGGTCATAGGCACCACGTCACACTCGACGGTGTCTTCATAGGGTCCTATCTTGAAGTTGACGGTGACGGTGTGTTGAATCTTGACATTGCCCTTGTCACTCAACCATTGGACATGGTATGGATGAGGATGCTTGCGAAGCGTGAGGTTGAGCTTCTCACATAGCTCGGTGCTTGCCAAGTTGTGGCAACTCCCACCGTCGATGATGACCTTGATTGACTTGCCACCAATGCCGGCACGCGTTTGGAAGATGTTGCATCTTTGGTCTTCCATAGCTTGGGGTTGAGTGGTGAGCACTCGAGTGACCACAAGAGAAGGGCTTGGATCATGTGTGCATAAGAGAGGGTCTTCTCCACTTTCTTCATCATAGTCTTCCTCATTAGCAACGGCGGCTTGCACTAGGGCTTCATATTCACCTTCACTTAGCGTCTCTATATCACCATTCTCCATAGTGATCATGACCTTGGTGTTCTTGCACTCGAAGGATTTGTGGCCTTGAGTACCACACTTGAAGCAAGTGACATTGGAGGGTCCCGTAGAGGCCTTGGAGGAGGCGGTGGAGGATACCGTTTGCTTCATGCGACTTTGTATGGAAGGTTGCTTGGAAGGTGTAGAGGATGCGGTTGGCTTGACACTTGTTGTAGGAGTTGATGTAGCAAGCTTGGAGGCGAAGTATTGCTTGGACTTGGAGTACTTGATGTCCTCATTCACTTGACGCTCGGCCTTGGAAGCTTGGTGAACCAACTCAACCATGTTGGAGTATTGTTGGAACTCCACAATCCTCTTGATGGGGTAGTTGAGGCCATTGAAGAACCTAGCGATGGTTTGGTTCTCGGACTCTTGGATGTTTGCTCGCATCATGGTTAACTCCATCTCCTTGAAGAATTCCTCAACGGTCTTGGTGCCTTGCTTCAACTTTTGTAGCTTGTTGAAGAGATCGGTCTTGTAGTGTTTAGGGACAAAGCGAGCTTCCATCTCCTCCTTCATGTCTTCCCAAGTATCAATTGGAGGATCACCCTTTTCTTCCCTAAGAGTGACAACTTGTTCCCACCAAGTGTTGGCATAATCTTCAAACTCGAGGGAGGCCATGGCTACTTTCTTGGCACCGGAGTAGTTGTGTATGCGGAAGATCTTGTCAACCTTGAGTGCCCATGAGAGGTAGGCCTCGGCATCGTCTTCACCCTTGAACTTGGGCATGTTGAACTTGAGCTTTCCATACATATTCTCTTCATCTTCCATGTTCCTTCGGCGAGGACGGATGCCTTCATCTCTTGCGACTTGAGGTGGTAGAGGAGGTCTTCCACGACCAACCATAGCATTGGGTTGGCGTTGGAGGTGAACACTAGCTTCACTTGGCTCATGTTGAGGATGTTGTTGCGGGTCTTGTCGAGGTTGTTGACGTTGTCCAATGTTGGCTCTCTCATCTTGATCATGTTGAGGTTGTCCTCGGCCCCTTTGGTCATGGCGAGGATGATTCCGGAGATCACGCCTTGGTGGATCTTGATGACCTTGGTCTTGAGCATCCACATGGGCTTGACGATGAGGTGCCGGGTCCATGTTGTGGAGGACGTTGTCTTGGGGTTGGTCGTCATGCCCATGGTGGGCATGGCGAGCCGCTTGATGACGATCTTGGTGAAGAGCTTGTTCTTGTTGCGGACGTTCATGAGGACGAGCATGGCGATGGAACTCTCCGCGCCTTGAGTTGGAGCGAGAATCATCATGACGAGCGTGCGGTCGACGAGAGCGATGATGATCTCCATGCCTTGAGTCGGAGCTTGAGGACGAATGGTGATCATGGGAGTAGTCATCATGTGAGGTAGTCGATGACGATGAGGAAGTAGAGCGATGTCGATGTCGGCGTCCCAAGTTGTTGATGGCGCGCTCGAGGCTATCCATGCGCCGCTCCATGTTTGCATCATTGGCCGTCACTTGGTCATGCAAGTTGTCCGTAGCTTCGCGAAGAAGGATCATATCTTGGTTCACTTGGCCGAAGTTGTGGGCCACTTCTTCATATTGTTCATCGATGCGTGTCTCGAACAAATTGAGTTGGTCCTTGAACTCTTGGCGTTGCACCCATAGGTTGTGTTGGGTGGCCAACCTCTCGGAGGGGCGTAGGACCTCATCCTCCTTTGCTTGGTCTCCTTGCCTATCCATGATCACAAGACAAGAACTATGTTGTGGATGTTAGTGGAAGGAGACTACCTCGCACTCTTACCTTGGTAAGATAGTATTGAGGCAATCAACCAAACCCAAGGTAAGATCAAGTGTATCGGGACACACACAAAGGCACACGCAAAAGCTAGCAAATATGGTGTTAGGAGTGGATGGTGGAAAGCCAAAAGACGAAATCCAAAATCGAGTATGTTGTTAAGAGTGGGTAAGGTCCAAAAATCCAAGTGTCAAAGTGGCGATCACTATAAACACGGAAAAATGTGGAACTCACACACGGGATGAGCGGGGTTAGTGCAACCAAGGAACGAGCGGAAAAATGAAAAACCCCTAAGCAAGGGTGCTCAATGTCACACTAACTCAAGAAGAGATCGAAGCTAGGTTGCATAGAGTAGAAACACCAAGATTCGCACGAGGTCTCTCTTCTCTATCTCTCTTGCTTGCTTAAAAGCTTTTCACTCTTTTTGTATCGGTGGCACTTTGCACTTTGCTTTTCTCTTTTTTTTTCACTAGCACACTATGCTCTTACTCTTTTGCTGGCCACTCACGAGCTCCGCTTATGAGCTTTACTCACACAACGCACACCCTCACGGTCGGGACCTCGTGCGATGTTTCGCAACACTCGAAAGCTTCGCTCGTGGGATAGATCGCAAAAAGAAGAGGGCTACAAGGGTTACTGCAAGTTATACCTGCGATGGTGGAGATGATGGTGGTGGTGGTGGTCGGCGGTGGTGTTAGTCGATGTCGAAGACGAGGAGCCCGGTCGGTGGTCCGGTCGGACCGGGTCTGGCGCCGGCTGCTCCGGTCTGGGGTCCGGTTGACCGGCTTCTGGACCGGCTGCTCCGGTTTGCGGCCGGTTGACCGGGTTCTGCGCCGGACGGTCCGGTCTGGGGGCCGGTTGACCGGGTTCGAAACCGGGTTCGTCGATTTGGAGCTTTCTCTCTCCTGTTCTTCCCCAAACCAAAACCAAATCGGCCAAAACGAAGGGAAACGATGGAATTGGAGGCTAAAAGTTGGGGAAATAGTAGATCAAGCACAACAACACCAGATCCACGGAGCAAAACCACTCAAAACTCAACCAAATCACAGATCCGTCCAAAGGCAATTTAGGGCTATTTTTTGGAAAATTTTCTAGAAACGAAATTGGGTGGGTGGAGGGTCAAATCCGCGGAAACCAAAGGCTGCTGATACCATATGATGCGATCTAAGATCGAGGATGTGGCCCGATCTCGCGATTCAACCCAAAGACCAAGGGGAAAAGGTGGGAGGACGTGAGGAACACGAAGAACACGAGGAACACGGTACTCACGCACGCACACCAACCCGATACACCCGATACTTACCCCCGTGACTCGGTAGATCACGCCAATAGAATCTCCAAGGAAGAGGCACGCGGCAGAATTCCCGGAGAGAGATTGGTGTTGGAGAGAAGGGGATTGATAAGGGAGAGAGAGTGCCTTGCACTAGAATCTCACTTAGCAATTCACAAATCAACAACAAGAGTGCCTTGATTACAGAGGGATGATACCCAAGGGAGACTAAGCTCAAAGTTAGGTTTGAGTTCTAAACAAGTCTAAACAGTAAAGGAGGGGGTCCAGCTACTTAAATAGGCAAGCACAGCCAGCAAGGGCGAACAGGTACGCGAATGGATAAGTCAAGGCAGTTTGGTGGGGTATTCCCGTCGGATCCGGTTGGGCGTCCGGTCAGACCGGGCCTGGGACCGGGCTGTCCGGTCAGGGGTCCGGTCTGACCGGGCCTGTGACCGGGCTGTCCGGTCATGGGTCCGGTCGACCGGTCGCCAACCGGGATTCTGCGAAGAATCCGGTCCTGGGTCCGGTCGTCGTCCGGTACGAGGGAGCTGGCCCGGTTTGCGCCCGGTTGACCGGGCCTGTGGCCGGGGCGTCCGGTCGTGGGTCCGGTCCGACCGGGTCCTGGACCGGCCAGCGTCCTTTTCTTCCTTGGCGATCTTCGGGCGACGGTGGCTTCGGCTTCATGTTCATCTCCAGGTTCTGCTGCTCCTCTCCTTCCCTTGACCATGACGTCTCATCCTCTCCGGGGTCTTGGTGCTCCATGTACCTAATCACACAAAGTGTCTCGGCATGAGGTAGCATTCCATCCAATGGGGTATCTAGGTCGAGGGTAGTGAGGAGCGAGTTCACCTTGTCATGTATTGCTTTGGCTCGAGCCCGTGTCATGGGTCCACTTGGGGGACTTGTTGGCCTTGATGTAGTGTCGTTGGCGAGCGGGGCTACATCACAAACTGTTATAAGAAGAGGCCTGATGAAGTAGTCTTCGAGTTACATGGCGAGGCTCTGCTTTGCGAGGACCTCCAACTGTTTGATGATTCAGATCTTCTCTGCGAGGACCTCCAACTGAAGGAGCTCGGGGGACAGACACGGAGAAGGTACAAGGCGTACAAGGCGTACAAGACCACGAAAATGTACCCAGGTGAGCCGATTCAGGAGTCAATCGGCTGATGAAAAATCGAAAATACAGAGATTTTCAGCACAGCCGATGCTTGGACATCGACTTTAGTACGATTACACAAGGTCGCCGTGCGTGTTCAAGACATGAATTTCGACCAAGTCGGTCTTCGTTCTGGTGAGATCTTCTGCTCCTTGAAGGAGTGAACAATGGGCCGATTTTGGTGCTGGATCTTCTCTTCGAGGACTTCCAACCCTTTGCGCCGGTTCAGCAGACTGTCGAAGCATCAGTTAAGTTGTTGGTGTTTCGCCTACGACATCGGCTCTCAGCAAAGGGAAAGTAATCAATGGAGGCAAGTTTGGCTGGCTCTGCATAGTGACTGCCTCAAATTACAAAGCCCTTCGTTTGATCTGCGCATTCTCACCACTAGTCTCGCCTTGATTAAGGCTCGGGGGGCAGCTGGTCTAGTAGATGTTCTGTTTTAGAAGCCGATTGGGATGTCATTGGCTGATTCTTCGCCGCGACTTTCTTCAACAAATGGTGAATTCTTGAAGATTATTGGACCTGGCGGGAGGAGAATTTCTTGAAGACTTCCCAGGTTTCGAAGTCGTCAGTTGGGGAATGGAAAGATGGATTACGTAAGACCGATGCGTTGACATCGGCTCATCGAGCATCGTTCGAGGTGACAATCGGCGAAAAACAAGATGAGAAAGAAATCGGTGAAGCCAAGCTTGGGGAATAATTTTCATTGATTCGAAGAAAGGCTTTACAATCAGAGCCGATTGCTCTCAAAAGAACGGTCTAGGGCCTAATGCGATATCGCTAGCCCTGTTCTAGTTCCTAATCTACGGGCCATCACTGCCCTCGTCGTCGCCGTCGTAGCTGTCATCGGCGCTGCTTCCGGCGAGGTCCTCGTCACTGCTGATGTAGTCGCCGGCGGGGGCCTCGTCTTCCTCTTCATCGTCGTCGTCGTCGTCCGACCCGGCGCGGAAGCGTTTGGCCGGTGGGTACTCCTCGAAGGAGGAGTCCTCTTCTTCCTCCTCTTTTCCTCCTCGTCGGAGGAAAAGTTCCCCTCCCAGGGGAAGAGGTCGTCTTCGCTTGTTGCCTCCAGCTTCCCGTCAATGAGGAACTGAAGGTCTTCTTCCCCGTCGGTGAGGGGTTCGTCGTCTGACTCGTTGGAGGAATCCCAGTCCCGCGCGTCCCAATACTCTGGGGCGCGGGCCTCGTAGATGGCCATCAGATCGACCTCCCGCTCGAGGTCGCTGGAGGAGGAGGACTGGAAGGACAGGCCAGAGGAAACGATGGAGGAAGAAGAATCCATGGGGGCTAAAGAGGTTTTTTTGGTTTGCCGATGGCTACTGTGGAGCAGGGGGATGAAGAAGCCAACTGCCGGGACAAGTTTAAATCAAGGGATATGATGAAGAATGGTTTAAAACCGTGGCAGTATCGAGGACGCGGTGCCAAAACGGTCAAATCGTGCAGAGAAGTTGGGAAGGCAAGTCGTCATGATGAGAAAATACTGCGACAGTTCTGCTCTGCCACGACATGACCCTTCGAAGAAGACAGATGGTTTTGCAATTATCATTATCAAAACCAGGGGGGCATGTGTTATCACCCGATTTTGGCCAAATCAGGAGATGGGCCGTAAGTGAAGATGGGCTTAGAAGATTACACGTGGAGCATCTTTGAAGCGGCCTCGCGCGAAGAGTTTGGGCTTAACTGCCTATGTATCTGTAATATAGTAGATCGCATCGTGTTTAGAATTAACAGATAGAGTCTGGCCCGTGCACGGTTAGGTGCACGCCTCAATTAGAAAGTCCCTTGGACTATAAATATGTATCTAGGGTTATCGAGAAAGGAGGACAATCATCGTTCAACAAACACAAATCAGGCGCATCGCCACCCCTTCCTTCGAGGGTTTCTTCCGGGTAAGCATCATGCTGCCTAGATCGCATCTTGCGATCTAGGCAGTACACGTTTATTCGTCTACCTTGTGCTGCTCGTGCTGAAGCGTTGTTGATGGCGAGCAGCACTACTTATCATTAGGTGTTTAGGGGCTTGCATTGATGCTTTCTCGTGCATATCTGCGTGGCAATGCCGTCCCTCGACACCTAGCTGCCCTTACACCTATCCGGGTGTAAGGGCAGCATCTTGCTTGTTCGTTACTTAGTAGATCCGATCTGTTATAGTTGCTCCTTGTTCCGCAAGGATTAGTTTAATATCTGCATAGTTAGGCCTTATGCTGGGGTCGGACGATCCGGTAGTGCGTTAGGTGTTGTTTACCGTTCCTACAAGGGATGTTCCGGGAATTGACGTAATGTTGGTTTTTAGGCCTCTCGTAGGGGTAGTTTGCATCATCTTCCGTATCTGCTAGGCCCGATCACACGTAGGACGTTCCGGTTATGCGGTGAAAACCCTAAACTGTCGTAGATCGTTTTAGCTTTGTTTTGATCAAGCAGGATCCCCATGCCATTGCAAATCCAACGTGAACCATGGGGCGATCGGCTCTTTGAGCCGATCCACAGGGCAACCTGAGAGCCGATAGGGCTCGTATTTAATGTTTACGTGTCTACCATGCAGGAACAATCGAAGCACTCTAACACCTTCCTGATCGGGTCTAGGTCAGGTGGCACGCCCTAGCAACCGCCAGGACGTGGCTGGAAGATTTGCGGGACGACGCGAGGTGCCAGGGTCCACTAAGCGGCCTTGGGAGCCTCCCGGCTCTTCGTGTTGCTTAACCATTGCCCGCCGGTGGGTTTTGGCAGGTAACACATTCTGTGCTGCTCGTGCTGAAGCGTTGTTGATGGCGAGCAGCACTACTTATCATTAGGTGTTTAGGGGCTTGCATTGATGCTTTCTCGTGCATATCTGCGTGGCAATGCCGTCCCTCGACACCTAGCTGCCCTTACACCTATCCGGGTGTAAGGGCAGCATCTTGCTTGTTCGTTACTTAGTAGATCCGATCTGTTATAGTTGCTCCTTGTTCCGCAAGGATTAGTTTAATATCTGCATAGTTAGGCCTTATGCTGGGGTCGGACGATCCGGTAGTGCGTTAGGTGTTGTTTACCGTTCCTACAAGGGATGTTCCGGGAATTGACGTAATGTTGGTTTTTAGGCCTCTCGTAGGGGTAGTTTGCATCATCTTCCGTATCTGCTAGGCCCGATCACACGTAGGACGTTCCGGTTATGCGGTGAAAACCCTAAACTGTCGTAGATCGGTTTAGCTTTGTTTTGATCAAGCAGGATCCCCATGTCATTGCAAATCCAACGTGAACCATGGGGCGATCGGCTCTTTGAGCCGATCCACAGGGCAACCTGAGAGCCGATAGGGCTCGTATTTAATGTTTACGTGTCTACCATGCAGGAACAATCGAAGCATCTAACACCTTCCTGATCGGGTCTAGGTCAGGTGGCACGCCCTAGCAACCGCCAGGACGTGGCTGGAAGATTTGCGGGACGACGCGAGGTGCCAGGGTCCACTAAGCGGCCTTGGGAGCCTCCCGGCTCTTCGTGTTGCTTAACCATTGCCCGCCGGTGGGTTTTGGCAGGTAACAGTTTAAGATAAACCCTAGTTCTTAGTTGTTTGCTATGCAAAACTATTGAATCCCACTCTCCAATTCGCATCGATCTGGAGTTTTATGCTACTGAAAGTTTGTGTGTGATCTGCTGTTCCATTGGGGATTAGAAGATTGCAATCTACCGCTTCGTGGTCGGCGGCTACGTGCGCAAGTGTGTGGAGTTGCGAATATCTTGCAGGGTTGAGATCTGTTGCATTGGCTACAGGAATCAATCGAGAGACTTCGTCGGCGTCATACAAGTTATCTACACCATATCATCGATTCCCTCCGCTGCATTCATCCACGTGTTCATCACCACCGTCGCTTACTGAGAAGATCGGGCAACCCCATATCATCTTGGTATCAGATTTCAGCGTTTCCTCGGTAAGCCATCCACAATCCACCCCATAGTTGAGTTGTGAGTGTTTCCTATACAGAAAAAGCCAAAAAAAATATTAGGGTTAGGGTTTGCCATAGCCTTAGATTGCACTAATTTCGAGTTTTAGTTGCTTTTCGTAGTTGTTTTTGCGTATCTTTATCTTTCATCTAGTAGAATTGTTAGGGTTTGTGTTTTCTCTATCATCTAGTTTATCATATCGTATCAGTTTTGTTACTCCGAGTCCACATAGCGTACAGTGTGCTTGTTCTAATTTCGGGTTAGGGTTTGCCATAGCCTTAGATTGCACTAGTTTCGAGTTTTAGTTGCTTTTCGTAGTTGTTTTTGCGTAACTTTATCTTTCATCTAGTAGAATTGTTAGGGTTTGTGTCTCTACATCATCTAGTTTTCTCTAGTGTCAGTTTTTGTTACTCCGAGTCCACATAGCGTACAGTGTGCTTGTTCCCAACCATAGACACAGCCTTTCGATATAAGTGACTAGGAACTTCCCCAGAAGAGACTAGTTTTACCGCTCGACAGGCTGCTCATTAGGGTTTTGGTGCTTTGCATATTTTGTTGGCCGTGTTATCAAGGAGTTGTGTCAAAAATCAAAAAAAAGAAGAGGAATAGAGAAAAGAAGCAAAAAAGAGGTACATAGCTGCGTGTGTGATACAAAAGAAAAATCCAACAAGAAAAGTGAAGTGCTAGTAGAATCAAGTGAAGGCCTAAGTTTTCTTTACTGCACCTGTAGTTGAGCAATCTTGTGCCTGTCTCGTTGAGCTTTGCTAGCGTCTCTCGAGTGCATTGCAACCTTTCATCCATATAGTTGCATTGCCACATTTATCGCCTTGTGTGAGTATCTTTGGTTGTCTACGGTCAGCGCTAGAGCTTGTTATTGGTGCAAATAGGTAGCCTACCTACAGCCCCACATATATCCTGCTTTGTCGTGTGATTGTTCTTATACCCTTGATATTCGCTTCGCTACATCCGTGCACTAGTCCGTCAATCCAAGTTGGTAAGCAATACTAATTCACTTTGGAGCGGTAAGATTTACCTTTCTTATCAGTTTTGAGTGAGTTGTGAGAGTACCACCAAAGATTTTGTTTAGTGCACTAACCTACTAATCATGTCTTCTTCTGAGTTTGATGTGATGCAGAAAAAGGATCCGTCCACGCCGGTTACTTGGATGGAATATGAGGCTCTTCGTGATCACCTCACACGTGAACTTCGTGTTACTACGGAGACATTTGATACTGAAATTCAGGGTGTCAACTTGAAGGTCGATGAGGCTACTACGGCTATTAACACCGTTCAAACATCGATGACGACTCTTCAAGCATCTATGAATACTTTGACTCAAGCCGTCATGAGATCCGTACTATGGTACAACTACCACAACAACCGCTTGATGAACATGGCAGTGTCAATGGTGACAATGCGGATGCTGCTGCTGTTCAAGGCATGGGACGTGGTGTTGGTCGTGGTCTTCCACGTGGCGTCAATCGCGGTTTTGCTGAAATTGGAGCCCGTCGTGTTCCTCTACAACAAGACGATGGTTTGGGTAAGCCCAAGTTCTCAATTCCCAGATTTGAAGGTACTACTGATGTTGAAGAATATCTCACATGGGAGCTGAAAATTGAGAGATTATGGCGTTTACATGACTATACTGAAGATAGGAAGATCAAACTTGCTTCCTCTGAATTTGATGGCTATGCATTGCGTTGGTGGGATGGACTTGTTCGTGCTCGAGAAGAGGATGGTGAGCTGCCTATAATTACATGGTGTCAACACCCGGATTTTTAAGTCCAGATGCCTATTATCACTACAAGAAAAGTTGCCATGGCCGACGAAGTTGAAGTCGCGCCGTGGTTGCTGGTGTACCATGGCCGACGATTTTGGTCCCTCCGTGGTGCATGTCAAAACTTTTTTTTCTCGTTTTTGAGGCCACCTAGCCCGACGAAAGCGGCCAAAACGTGGCGTATGGTGGCCCGGGACGTGGTGCATCTCGAAATCTCGGGTTCGCCGGCCGAGTCAACGCAAATCCGCACCGCCGAGGGATGTAGGGCCCAGATGGCAGCCTCTCTGGCATTGTTTTTTTCTAGATCGCGCCATCTCGTTCAACGTTCTCCGATCGAGCCGTTTACGATGCAGGATCATGGGTCCCGCATGTCATCCTCTATGAACCAAAATTCTTTCTATTCTTGGATTTTTTTGACCCCCTGATTTCTGGCTACTTCCTTTTTCTTTTGATCCCTTGCCGCCTTGGAAACGTTGAGACCGCTGCTGCTAAATGGGACCCGCATGTCATCCTCTATGTGCAATCAACTTTCTTTTCTTGGAGTTTTTTTGGCACCTCAAATTTGGTCACTTGCCTTTTTCTTTCGATCCCCTGCCGCCTCTCAAACGGTGATACCGCTGCTGCTAAATGGGACCCGCATGTCATCCTCTATGTACTATAAAACTTTCTTTTCTTGAATTATTTTTGGCACCTCATATTTGGTCACTTACCTTTTTCTTTCGATCCCCTGCCGCCTCTCAAACGGTGATACCGCTGCTGCTAAATGGGACCCGCATGTCATCCTCTATGTACTATAAAACTTTCTTTTCTTGGATTTTTTTGGCACCTCATATTTGGTCACTTGACTTTTTCTTTCGATCACCTGCTGCCTCTCAAATAGTGATACCGCTGCTGCTAAATGGGACCCGCATGTCATCCTCTATGTACTATAAAACTTTCTTTTCTTGGATTTTTTTGGCACCTCATATTTGGTCACTTGACTTTTTCTTTCGATCCCCTGCTGCCTCTCAAACAGTGATACCGCTGCTGCTAAATGGGACCCGCATGTCATCCTCTATGTACTATAAAACTTTCTTTTCTTGGATTTTTTTGGCACCTCATATTTGGTCACTTGACTTTTTCTTTCGATCCCCTGCTGCCTCTCAAACGGTGATACCGCTGCTGCTAAATGGGACCCGCATGTCATCCACTATGTACTTAAAACTTTCTTTTCTTGGATTTTTTTGGCACCTCATATTTGGTAACTTGACTTTTTCTTTCGATCCCCTGCTGCCTCTCAAACAGTGATACCGCTGCTGCTAAATGGGACCCGCATGTCATCCTCTATGTACTATAAAACTTTCATTTTTTGGATTATTTTTGGCACCTCATATTTGGTCACTTGACTTTTTCTTTCGATCCCCTGCCGCCTCTCAAACGGTGAGACCGCTGCAGCTAAATGGGACCCGCATGTCATCCTCTATGAGCAATCAACTTTCTTTTCTTGGAGTTTTTTTTGGCACCTCATATTTGGTAACTTGACTTTTTCTTTCGATCTCATGCCACGTTTGAAACGTTGAGGTACCTGCTGGCTCATGGACCCGCATGTCATCCTCTGTGTGCTATAAAAGTTTCCTTTGTTGGATTTTTTTTCACCCTCTGATTTTTGGCTTGCCTTTTTCTTTTGATCCCCTGCCCCCTTTGAAACGTTGAGTAAGCTGTTGGTTCAAGGGACCCGCATGTCATCCTCTATGTCCATCAACTTTCTTTTCTTGGATTTTTTTCACCCCCTAATTACTAGCTACTTTCTTTTTCTTTTGATCTCAAGCCGCATTACAAACATTGAGACCGCTGCTGCAAAATGGGACCCACATGTCATCCTCTATGTACAATAAATCTTGGATTATTTTTGGCTCCTGATATTTGGTCACTTGCCTTTTTCTTTCGATCTCATGCCGCCTTTGAAACGTTGAGTAAGCTGCTGGCTCATGGGTCCCGCATGTCATCCTCTACGAACAATAAAAGTTTCCTTTCTTGGAGTTATTTTTTACCCCTAATTTCTGGCTATTTGCCTTTTTCTTTTGATCCCCTGCCCCCTGAAACGATGAGGACGCTGTTGGCAGGTCGGTCCCACATGTCATCCTCTATGAACAATAAAAGTTTCCTTTGGTGGATTTATTTTTGACCCCTAATTAATTTCTGGCTATTTCCTTTATTTTTCTTTTGATCCCCTGCCGCCTTGGAATTGTTGAGAATGCTGCTGCCTCATTTTTCTTTTGGTCCTGTGCCGCCTTGGAAACGTTGAGACCGCTGCTACAAAATGGGACCCGCATGTCATCCTCTATGTACAATAAAGTTTCTTTTCTTGGATTATTTTTGGCTCCTGATATTATGTCACTTGCCTTTTTCTTTCGATCTCATGCCGACTTTGAAACGTTGAGGATGCTGCTGCCTCATGGGTCCCGCATGTCATCCTCTCAGAACGATAAATGTTTTCTTTTCTTGTATTTTTTTACCAACTGATTTTTGGCTTTTTTTATTTTCGATCCCCTGCCGCCTTTGAAACGTTGACTCCGCTGCTGGCTCATGGGTCCCCGATGTCAGCCTCCCCGTACAAGAAACATGTGATATTTTATTTTGCAGACAATAAACGTTGTATTTCGCTCTGAGCTATTGCAAACGGATAAATTAAATCTTTATATCTACATAAACAAACTTATATGTTGAATCTCCTTGTTTTTTGTTTTTGCGAAGCATAGGACTTTCCTGTTTTTTTTTTGAGAAAAATCCGACCTTTCCTGTTTTGGAGTGGGCTGAAATTGTACGAGTCAAAAGGCCCAGCAGATAGTTCGAAGGCCCAGATGTCCAGATACAGCCCAATTAAAATCTTTCTTTTCTTGGATTTTTTTCACACCCTGATTTCTGGCTACTTCATTTTTCTTTCGGTCCTGTGCCGCCTTGGAAGCGTTGAGACCGCTGCTACAAAATGGGACCCGCATGTCATCCTCTATGTACAATAAAGTTTCTTTTCTTGGATTATTTTTGGCTCCTGATATTATGTCACTTGACTTTTTCTTTCAATCTCATGCCGACTTTGAAACGTTGAGGAAGCTGCTGGCTCATGGGTCCCGCATGTCATCCTCTATGAACAATAAAAGTTTTCTTTGTTGGATTTATTTTTTTCCCCTAATTTCTGGCTATTTGTCTTTTTCTTTTGATCCCCTGCCCCCTTTGAAACGATGACGACGCAGCTGGCAAGTCGGTCCCACATGTCATCCTCTATGAACAATAAAAGTTTCCTTTGATGGATTTATTTTTTACCCTAATTAATTTCTGGCTATTTCCTTTTTTATTTTGATCCCCTGCCGCCTTGAAATAGTTGAGGATGCTGCTGCCTCATGGGTCCCGCATGTCATCCTCTCAGAAAGGTAAATGTTTCTTTTCTTGAATTTGTTTACCAACTGATTTTTGGCTTATTTTTTCTTTCGATCTCCTGCCACCTTTAAAACGTTGACGACGCTGCTGGCTCATGGGTCCCCAATGTCAGCCTCCCCATACTGCAAATCCTCTTTCTGCAAAGGTTGTATTTCTAGATAGATAAGGTGGATTCGAATCTGCCATGGTTCAGGCAGCTCAGGTAAGCCTTCTTGCACTAATTAATGGAAGTAGTGTATCGCAAGGTCAAGACATGTGGCTCAGTGTAATGAATCTATATGAATCATGTTGTGGGTTCAATCTGATAGTTCTCTAACAGGTCAGCCAAAATAGAAATTAAGTTTTTTTCTAAAAGGGAAATGCAAATTAAGATGAACACAAACATTAGTTATCATAATAGCTGATCATACATACATACTTGCTAAGAGCAAAAGCTTGCCAGAGTTTTACCACCCATACAATTAATTAGCAGTTCAGATAAGATAACCTTATATAAGTATAACTACAAATGCATTTGCTAAGGGCTCATGGGACAACAGAACTAGACAACCGCGAACTTTATGACCAGCATGTCACAGCGGCATCGAAAGATCTTGACCTTCAACTTTGATCCAATGCGAAGTTTGGCACCGTCAATGAACTTTTTCCACCTGGAAGTAACAGCCAAGCGGCCATCTGTGGGACTGACAGAGTACCGTCCCTCCACGGTGAGACCTTCACTCTCCATGACGAGGGATATCTTGCCCCTTCGGCCAGCATTGAGATCCTTGGAGATACTTTTAGGCAATTTCTGATTCAAAGCAAGAGATACCACCAAAAATTAGTCAATGGCACCAATGCACTGAACCATGTGAGACTTTGAGCAGAGAAGACATCAAGATAAGAGCAGTTATGCTGTCATATACTCACGAACATAGCCTTCAGATGCGTCCTGGTCACCACACGGGTGGCCACAGCAATGAGCTGAGACCTCGGTGATCTGGCTGGGGCAGGTGCATGAGCCTGGGCTGGTACACGAGCTGGTGCTGATGCAGGAGACTGCTGGGCAGGTGCAGTAAACGGTGCCTCTAGAGGAACCGGTGCTGATGCAGGAGACTGTTGGGCAGGTGCAGTAAACGGTGCAGCTAGAGGAACCAGTGCTGATGCAGGAGCCTGCTGGGCATGTGTAGTATATGGGGCCTCTACAGGAACCAATGCTGATGTAGGGGACTGCTGGGTAGATGCAGTAAACGGAGCTGGTACAGGAACCGGTGCTGATGCAGGAGAGTGGGAAGCCGGTGCCGGTGCTGGTGTGGTTGCCCTTTGTGACATCCGCTCCTGTTCCGTCAGGGGATCTGCAGCTTTGATCATGTTAAACCCAGCAAGCTAGAACAGAGGGAATGGTTTAGAACAACTGCTCAGAATGCAGTTATCAAAAGATATGAGTAGAAAAAAGTTACATATTATATATTTGGAAGTGTCTCCAACTCTGTAAGCAGTTACGTATATCTGCCCGTTTGAGTTTCTGATCCTCAGCTCGTCGCCCTTCTTCAGACCGTAGTCAAAAGCAAACTTTCTCCAATCATGTCCATACAAATATGTGATGGCCTGCGTCTTGTAGACATACACCTCATAGACCGTGTAGGTGTTCATCAATTTGCCATTGCCATGCATAGTGAAAGATCCTTCATGCGGACACATCTGGTTAATCATTGGACGAAGTTCACAAGGTACAGTCTGCATGTGAAAATTGATACAAATGTAAGAAGCAGGAAGACTAAAAACAAGACTTTACTATATGCCAATTCATGCTAAACCACTGAGAATACATACCTGTAACTCTGTGAAGGAGCTACTAGAAAGGTAGATAGAGCCATAGGAGGTGTTATATGCGGGGTATGTACATGGGCCCGCCATATTCCCGCAAGCTCGGCATCGGGATGGTGAAGGAAACATGGGAGGTACTACTGGTGCGTAGCGCTGAACGTAAGTGGAAGAATTAGGTTGTGTAAAGTGCATAGTTCAGAGCAATGCAAATGTTGACAAGCAAGTGCATAACACTATGTTACAAACTGAACAGTGAAAAATTAGTGTATGATGAATATAAGCATGCTAATTTGGTGTTTCCGAATTCCAAAAAGCATTAGACAGAGCCAGTGATAATATCAGACATAAATCATGGCATGTATATGTGGCTTAAGAAAATATACCCGAACCCTTGGATGGTTACGGCCCGGCTGATCCTTGGACTTGAGCTTATATAAGCATCCAGAAGGTGGGGCTGACAGTAACTTGGTGGCAGCCTCTGCAGATGCCTCATCAGCAGCAGTTGCAATCCTTTTGACCAATGAAGGCTTAGCAGTTTCAGTCTGCATATAAAAATTGAAGAGCAACAGACATCAGCAGTGATATATAAAATGAATCTATGAGACACTGATGCATATAGTGCTGGATGTAAGTGGAAGAATAGGTGTGTGTGTTTCTGAACTATTGGTAAGCATTAGACAAAGCCGGCAATAAACAGACAAAAATCAAATCATGTATGAGGATTAAGAAAATATACCTGCTTACTGAAAAGGGTACCACCCAGCTGGCCCGTGGCCTTGTGCTTGAGGAGGTTTTCAGAAGATGGTGGCAGCACCATCGTCTTCACAGCAGCCTCATCAGGATCATTTTTTATCCATTTGAGTAGAGGAACAGAAGTTTCATCCTGCATATGAATAGCAACAGAACTCATCATTGATATTTAATAAATCTATGAGATAGACTGATGCAAATAGTGCGGGTGTAAGTGGAAGAATAGGGTTGTGCATAGAGAACAGTTGACAACAATGCAAATGATTACAAAAGAAGCCAATGGAAATCAACAGTTTATATACTGGATGAGACAGACTGAAAAGTGAAAAATTAGTGTATGATGATTGTAAGCAAACGCAGTGTTTCTGAACTTTTGGTAAGCATTAGACAAAGCCAACAGTAATTAAACAGATAATAATGAAATCATGTATGTGGATTAAGAAAATATACCAGATTCATTAAAAGGTCACCACCCAGCTGGCCCATGGCCTCGTGCTTGTAGAGGTTTTCGGAAGATGGTGCCGGCACCATCGTCCTCACAGCAGCCTCATTAGCCCCATTTTGCATCCACTTGAGTAAAGGCGCAGCAGTTTCAGCCTGCATAAGAATGGGAACAGATCTCAGCAGTGATATTGAATGACTCTGAGACAGACTGATGCATATAGTGCTAGATGTAAGTGGAAGGGTATGGCCGTGTATGGACAACAGTTCACAACAATGCAAGGGTGTGTTCGGTTCTGAAACAGCGTGGAATGGAATGGAATGGTTCCATTTCAGAGGAATGGAATGGTTACATTTTTGTTCGGTTGGGAAAAATGGAGAGCAGAAGAGATCGAGGTTAAACTAACCAATTGTCTCAAAATTGTAATTAACAATTGCAAATGACATTTTAATCTCAAAGTCGTAATTAACAGCGCCTAATGGTGCTCTTTTAATCTAAAAATCGAAATTAACATCATTTTATGTTGGGTTAGGGGAACTGGAGTAGATGAACATTACTGTATGATGATTGTAAGCAAACGAATTTGGTGTTTCTAAACTTTTGGCTTCGAGATCTTATGGGTTTCAACTCTAGCCTACCCCAACTTGTTTGGGACTGAAAGGCTTGGTTGTTGTTGTTGTTGTAAACTTTTGGCAAGCATAGAAAAAACCGACAATAAACAGAGAAAAATCAAGGCATGTTTTGTGGATTAAGAAAATATACCATATTCATTAAAAGATCACCACCCAGCTGGTGCGTGGCCTTGTGCTTGTAGAGGCATTTAGAAGATGGGGGCGGCATCAACATACTGGCAGCCTGATCAGCCGCAGTTTTGATCTTCCTTTTGAGTAAAGGCCCTAAAGTTTCAGTCTGCATATGAATAGCAAAACAAAAGGCAGACCTCAGCAGTGATATTGAATTACTGTATGAGATAGACTGATGCATATAGTGGATGCTCTTAGCCTTTTGCAGCGTGAACACTAGCTATGGACAGACAAAAAAACTAGTTAACTCAGCTTTGTCTAGATATGAATGTACTACCACCATCCAAAAGCTTAAGCCTTATTTATTTTTGAGAAATCAAAACAAGCAAAGTTTGACCAAAATTTTAGAACATTCTATCAACAAATATAATACTGTGTAGATACCGTAGGAAAATATATTTTATTATCTATTTAATGATATTAATTTTGTATTTTGCATGTTACTGATTTTTGGTAAAAGCTTAGTCAAACATGGTATAGTTTGACTTTCTAAAAATAATATAAGCCCAAAGCTTTGGGATGGAGGCAGTAGTATCTAGAGCTAAAACACATCTAGATACATCCGTATCTACAGATAGTTGAGTCAATTAATTTGGATCTGAGGGAGTATCAGATTCAGACTACATCATGGTAAGTTGGTTAAAAAAATTACCCCTGGGCGGTCCCTGCCCAGCTCGGCAGTGGCATTTCGCTTCTTGTGCTGCAGATCGGGCCATGCTCCTGCAGCAGGTGGGGCGCTATTCTCGTTCCCCATAGCCTCAGCACGGAACCTGGAGGTACCAACCTGATACAGAGAATATAGAGCATGGTGTCACAGAGGCTTTACGCACAAACAGCTGAAGACATGTGCTACTTTAAGCATATTCCAGAACAGGAACAGATTGAGGATGCAGAGACCAGAGAGACACTTAAAAGGTAAAGAGTGGATAAGCAAACGGAGTACCTGCTTCGCGGGGCTGGGGACGCAGCTCAGGCTCAGCCAACTGCCCACATGCGTGGTGGCCTTACGCTCCATTGCCCCCACCGCCGAGGTCTTACCTTTCCTGTACAAGCTGACAAAAGATACAGTGAGGATCAGCAGAAACTACAAAGGTTGCAAATGTCGACAAATAAAGGAAGAACACCCCAATCCAAGCAAAGGTAGCCCCCGCCCCCCACCCCCATCAATCACTCCCAGCTCGAGGGTGACCAGAAAGACACCCCTTTGCCCAGAATAGGAAAGAGATGCGCAAGATATCGAGGAGAGGAAAAAAGAACCGATCTCGAGAAAGGAGAGAACATTACTAGTCCTACCTAATCCGCTTGGGCTAGATGCAGCTTGCCCCTCCAAGCTGGATGCCTGGACGGTGGAGGCGAAAGGAGGGGATCGAGCTAGCGGCTTGCATCCGTCGGCAATCGGCACTCGATCGGGAGAGAAGGGGTGCTACATAAAGGGGAGGGGTAACATATTTTATTACACAGTGAACTTACTGATGTGACTAGTCATTACATGTCTCACTGAAACTAGGGCCCATAGTGTGGCACCCCAAATTTACTTGAAGCTGCCCGGCGGGACGCATTGGCGCGTCAAGAAACCCCCGAATTGTAGCGGGGAAATGAAACATTTCACAAAAATTCGAAATTCAAGCACACCGCCACGCGCCAAGCACGCGGCTGTTCCTTCCTCTTCCTCGGTTCCTCCTCCCCTATCCGAAAAAACCCCAAATCCCAAGCTCAAACCAAAAAAAAAACAAAAAACAAATCCCCTGGCCGCCATGCATGTCCTCGTTAACCCGCTGGAGATCGTTCCCGGACGATGCGGACCACCCGCCCTGAGATCCAGAATTCCGTCCACCTCGAGGCACTGCGTGCTGTCTCGCAGCAGCGGCTTGAGGGCGCTGAAGAGGAAGTTCCGCCGGAAAGTGCTCATGGCAACCGTGCAAGCTCACCGGCGTGCTGTATCCCGAGAGGAACTGGTCAAAGCTTTGCTATTCGCCACACAAAAAAAATTGCGGGCCAAGATCTGGTCAAAGCTTCGTCGATGGCTTGCCGCGAGAGGCTTGGAGTCCAGAGTCAATAAACTAGCTGCTCGAGGACTTGGGCGGTTTACACGGATTCATATTAACTGACTCAAGTTTGTTAGTCTAGTTAACAAATGCATCTAGATACATCCATATCTAGACAGAATTGAGTCAATTAATATGAATCAGAGGGGAGTACCTGAAAGTGTTTCATGCTACCAACTAATGCGCTGGCAGGAATCGCTGTAGAAGTAATTGTGCTACTACTTGTACGATGAACTGATTGTGTGGGTGTCGAATTTTGCAACGCGATCATCCACTGAATGCTTAATCTAGCGCCAAAGGCGTACAAATCATAACATACTACAGCACCAGAACATAAGAGTACGAATCATAAAGTAGCTCAACATTTTGCATCAGGGCTGGGTGGTCCTGAGACTACCGGGACGCCCCTGATGATCTCCGGGTGTGCATCCTCTTCAACGCAAAGCTGTGTACTCGGTCCACGGCCTCCTTCTGTAGGCTGGATAATCTCAGGTGCAGGACCTTCGTCTATGAGAGGCTCGTCATCAGTACCATCCACAGGTGCATCAGGGCTGGGTGGTCTTGAGACTACCCGGACGCCCGTGATGATCTCCGGGCGTGCATCCACTTCAACGCAAAGCTGTGTACTCGGTCCACGGCCTCCTTCTGTAGACTGGATAATCTCAGGTGCAGGACCTTCGTCTATGAAAGGCTCGTCATCAGTACCATCCACAGGTGCATCAAACTGAGATTCATCTTCAAATCTCCCATCAAACTGAGAGACCTCTTTAACTCTATGCTTCTGCAATTAGTACATCAACCGATTAGACAAACATCTAAGGGATGCAACCTGAACAAATGCCGTTTTACATATTTACCTTCTCATCTGGCACAGCACATGTCCCAGAGCTGAAACCCGTTTCCTGAAGCAAGCGCTTTTTCTCTCCTTCCCGTCCATCCATCTGCAACAAGTTAAATTTGAGTACAGAACCTTGCACAGCAATGCAAACTATTGATTGAAACAGCGGCAGCATCAATATAAATAATTAACTACATATGCCAGCACACATACAGTGTGAGCAAGATCTGCTTCTCCTGCTAAAGGATCATTATATGGTTCACCATGCTAAACCCGCCTAACATATGTGCGGTCCATCCCAAAAATGTGTAAATGATCTGCCACTACAGGGTGAGGCCTCTTCTCACCATTCATACATGTGCAGCGCGGGCAATACACGTCCAGGTTGTGACCATCATGAGCTCTAATAAACCCCATAAAGGGTTGAACACCATTTATATATGAAGGGGAACATAAGTGTCCATGCAGTTTCCAAGTTCTGTCCATCTGTTTAATTATGAGATACAGTGGTTGGTGATTAATTTAAGGCGAAGTAGGAAATGTATATCCATCGAGTACAAAACTATACTACATGATTATGCATTTCAGCAATCATGTCGAGTACAAAACAAAAAATGCCCATCGACATTTTAGCAAACAGATCGTGTACAAAACTCTGCCATGGCATTTCAGCAAATTAACGGATCGAGTGCAGAACTGACTCTATATGCCCACGCAAATGAACAAATTGATCGATGACAAATCGAGCGGAAAACTATAAAGTGCCAATTAGTTCGAGCATACTGACGAATTTTTTTAGCAGCATCAAGAAAATATAAATCGTTAGGCTGTCTTGCCCGATACATGATTGAGCTAGAGATAGCAGCCCTACCGTGGATCAACTTGACCGCCGGTGCGTCTCGAGAAGAACGACGGGGAGGGGAAGCTTCTTCTTCGCACGGACGGGACGGGGAGGGGAAGCTCTTCGCACGGACGGGGATAAGTTGTGTACGGGTGGGTGGGGGGTCATGCGGCCGGGCCGCCGGGGTGATAATTAAGGTCGGTAGGTGGCGTTTAATGGAGTTGCGTGTGTAATTTGCCGTGCACAAGGTTGAGGAATAGGCGGTTCCCTTTGCCGCGCGCACAATTCAAACTATCCCGCCCATGTAGTTTAAATTCGCCATATTTTCGTTAAATCGACATAAAGTCATGTGAGTGGGGGAAAATTAGCAAAGTTGCTTGAAAAATAGTAAAACTCTGGAATTATCCTTTAAATATGCTCTACTTCGTGTGAAAATCGGGGTGTGGAAGCATGTTGAGCTGTTTTATTTGTACTTTCTTCATTAAAACTCCCATTTTATGCACTTTGGATGGAAAGAAATCATTTGTACATAAATTTTGACAACGCCATTTGCAAACACTAATTGTTTACATGCCAAGATGCACCCATCCACCAAATATATATGTGGCAAAAGTTTATCACAATCTAGCAGATATGCATAATTAGTGAGGGACCCCTTTTGATTTTGTGCAATTTCCACTAATTAGGTAGAGATCGAGAAGGGTTAATTAATTAGGCCATGTTAGGGGTTATGTGTTTTAGATTAGGTTGTGTGGATTCAAATACAACTTCTTTATTTGTGTGCTATGATTAATCAAAACTAGATCGATCGACTGCGCACACATTATTAGAGGCGCATGCCTTTGCGCACAAAGTGCATGTGTGTGTTGTTGGCCACCAACGAGAGAGAGAGAGAGAGAGAGAGAGAGAGAGAGATAGAGGTAGAGAGAGCTACATACGAGAGAGCGATTGAAATCCCCAAATTAAACACATATATATGCATGGCACATTTAATTTAATTAGAGGACCGCGAGGCACCCCTGGCCTGCTTGATGCATAATTAAGTGTCATTGGCCTATATATATAGGGTTTAATTAGGGTTTAGGGTTTAGGGTTAGGAGGTTAGGGTTTAGGGTTTAATGTTTATGGTGTTTAGGGTTTAGGGATTAGGGATTAGGGTTTATTTAGGGTTTAAGGTTTAGGGATCATCGATCGAGTGCGCACACACACATTATTAGAGGCACACGCGCCTTTGCGCATAAAGTGCATGCGTATATGTGTGTGTTTTTTGGCCACCAACGACATATAGATGATCGAGAGAGAGAGATTGAAATCCCCCAAGAATATGTTCAAATATATATTAAAATATATGCACGAATTAATGCATGCATGGTAGGCCATGCATGCACACTAATTATATATATATTATGAGGAAACTTAATCAAATGTGTTTTCATTCGAGAGAACTTGTCAAAATTCAAGTTAATTAATTTATCATCGATAATTATATAATTAATTAATGAATCTCAGGGAGATGTTATACAACATATGATCGATATATAGGCCATGTATATATTAATTGGTTTTAATCTACCGTTTTTGCTAGCTAGCTGCATGCTATATATAGAGCATGTTTTTATTAGATCGGGTTATAGCTAGTATAGTTTAGGGTTATGTGTTTTAATTAACTAGGGTTTGATTAGCTAGGGGTTAGTTATATATATATGGTTTAGGGTTAATGCATGTCACATTTAATTTAACTAGAGGACCGCGAGGCACCCCTGGCCTGCTTGATGCACAATTAAGTGTCGTTGGCCTATATATATAGGGTTTAATTAGGGTTTAGGGTTAGCTAGCTGGGTTTAGGGTTTAGTGTTTTGGGTGTTTAGCTAGGGTCTAGGGTTTAGGGTTTAGTGTTTACTGTGTTTAGAGGGTCTAGGGTTTAGTGTTTAGGGTGTTTAGGGTCTAGGGTTTAGGGTCTAGTGTTTAGGGTCTATGGTTTAGGGTTTAATTAGTGTTTAGGGTGTTTAGGGTTTAGGGTTTAGTGTTTACGGTGTTTAGGGTCTAGGGTTTAGGGTTTAGTGTTTAGGGTCTAGGGTTTAGGGTTTAATTAGTGTTTAGGGTGTTTATAGGGTTTAGGGTTTAGGGTTTAGGGTTTAGGGTTTTAGGGTTTAGGGTTTAGGGTTTAGGGTTTAGGGTTTAGGGTTTAGGGTTTACGGTGTTTAGGGTCTAGGGTTTAGGGTTTAGTGTTTAGGGTGTTTAGGGTCTAGGGTTTAGTGTGTTTAGGGTGTTTAGGGTTTAGGGGATTAGGGATTAGGGTTTTAGGGTTGTTTAAGGTTTAGGGATCATCGATCGAGTGCGCACACACATTATTAGAGGCACCCGCGCCTTTACGCATCAAGTGCATGCGTATATATGTGTGTTTTTTGGGCCACCAACGATATATAGATGATCGAGAGAGAGAGAGAGATTGAAATCCCCAAGAATATGTTCAAATATACATTAAAATATATGCACGAATGCATTGTAGGCCATGCATGCACACTAATTATATATATATTATGAGGCAACTTAATCAAATGTGTTTTCATTCGAGAGAACTTGTCAAAGTTCAAGTTAATTAATTTATCACGATAATTATATAATTAATTAATGATTCTCAGGGATATGTTATACAACATGATCGATATAGGCCATGTATATTTTAATTGGTGTTAATCTACGGTTTGCTAGCTAGCTGCTATATATAGAGCATGTTTTTATTAGATCGGGTTATAGCTAGCTAGTATAGTTTAGGGTTATGTGTTTTAATTAAGTAGGGTTGATTAGCTAGGGTTAGTTACATATATATGGTTTAGGGTTAATGCATGGCACATTTAATTTTATTAGAGGATCACGAGGCACCCATGACCCGCTCGATCGATGCACAATTAAGTGTCGTTGGCCTATACATAGGGTTTAATTGGGGTTTAGGATTAGCTAGGGTTTAGGGTTAGGGTTAGGGTACGTTTAGGGTCTAGGGTTTAGGGTTTAGTGTTTAGGGTGTTTAGGGTTTAGGGATTAGGGATTTAAGGTTTTAGGGTTGTTTAAGGTTTAGGGATCATCGATCGAGTGCGCACACACATTATTAGAGGCACCCGCGCCTTTACGCATAAATTGCATGCATATATATGTGTGTTTTTTGGGCCACCAACGATATATAGATGATCGAGAGAGAGAGAGAGATTGAAATCCCCAAGAATATGTTCAAATATACATTAAAATATATGCACGAATGCATTGTAGGCCATGCATGCACACTAATTATATATATATTATGAGGCAACTTAATCAAATGTGTTTTCATTCGAGAGAACTTGTCAAAGTTCAAGTTAATTAATTTATCACGATAATTATATAATTAATTAATGAATCTCAGGGATATGTTATGCAACATGATCGATATAGGCCATGTATATTTTAATTGGTGTTAATCTACGGTTTGCTAGCTAGCTGCTATATATAGAGCATGTTTTTATTAGATCGGGTTATAGCTAGCTAGTATAGTTTAGGGTTATGTGTTTTAATTAAGTAGGGTTGATTAGCTAGGGTTAGTTACATATATATGGTTTAGGGTTAATGCACGGCACATTTAATTTTATTAGAGGATCACGAGGCACCCATGACCCGCTCGATCGATGCACAATTAAGTGTCGTTGGCCTATACATAGGGTTTAATTGGGGTTTAGGATTAGCTAGGGTTTAGGGTTAGGGTTAGGGTTAGGGTACGTTTAGGGTCTAGGGTTTAGGGTTTAGTGTTTAGGGTGTTTAGGGTTTAGGGATTAGGGATTTAAGGTTTTAGGGTTGTTTAAGGTTTAGGGATCATCGATCGAGTGCGCACACACATTATTAGAGGCACCCGCGCCTTTACGCATAAATTGCATGCATATATATGTGTGTTTTTTGGGCCACCAACGATATATAGATGATCGAGAGAGAGAGATTGAAATCCCCAAGAATATGTTCAAATATACATTAAAATATATGCACGAATGCATTGTAGGCCATGCATGCACACTAATTATATATATATATTATGAGGCAACTTAATCAAATGTGTTTTCATTCGAGAGAACTTGTCAAAGTTCAAGTTAATTAATTTATCACGATAATTATATAATTAATTAATGAATCTCAGGGATATGTTATACAACATGATCGATATAGGCCATGTATATTTTAATTGGTGTTAATCTACGGTTTGCTAGCTAGCTGCTATATATAGAGCATGTTTTTATTAGATCGGGTTATATCTAGTATAGTTTAGGGTTATGTGTTTTAATTAAGTAGGGTTGATTAGCTAGGGTTAGTTACATATATATGGTTTATGGTTAATGCATGGCACATTTAATTTTATTAGAGGATCGCGAGGCACCCATGACCCGCTCGATCGATGCACAATTAAGTGTCGTTGGCCTATACATAGGGTTTAATTGGGGTTTAGGATTAGCTAGGGTTTAGGGTTAGGGTTAGGGTTAGGGTTAGGGTTAGGGTACGTTTAGGGTCTAGGGTTTAGGGTTTAGTGTTTAGGGTGTTTAGGGTTTAGGGATTAGGGATTTAGGGGTTTTAGGGTTGTTTAAGGTTTAGGGATCATCGATCGAGTGCGCACACACATTATTAGAGGCACCCGCGCCTTTACGCATAAATTGCATGCATATATATATATGTGTGTTTTTTGGCCACCAACGATATATAGATGATCGAGAGAGAGAGATTGAAATCCCCAAGAATATGTTCAAATATACATTAAAATATATGCACGAATGCATGGTAGGCCATGCATGCACACTAATTATATATATATATATTATGAGGCAACTTAATCAAATGTGTTTTCATTCGAGAGAACTTGTCAAAATTAAAGTTAATTAATTTATCACGATAATTATATAATTAATTAATGAATCTCAGGGATATGTTATACAACATGATCGATATAGGCCATGTATATATTAATTGGTGTTAATCTACGGTTTGCTAGCTAGCTGCTATATATAGAGCATGTTTTTATTAGATCGGGTTATAGCTAGTATAGTTTAGGGTTATGTGTTTTCATTAAGTAGGGTTGATTAGCTATGGTTAGTTACATATATATGGTTTAGGGTTAATGCATGGCACATTTAATTTAATTAGAGGACCGCGAGGCACCCCTGGCCTGCTTGATGCACAATTAAGTGTCGTTGGCCTATATATAGGGTTTAATTAGGGTTTAGGGTTAGGGTTAGGGTTTAGGGTCTAGGGTTTAGTGTTTAGGGTTTAGGGATTAGGGATTAGGGTTTCAGGGTTGTATAAGGTTTAGGGATCATCGATCGAGTGCGCACACACATTATTAGAGGCACCCGCGCCTTTGCGCATAAAGTGCATGCGTATAGTTTAGGGTTATTTGTTTTAATTAAGTAGGGTTTGATCAGCTAGGGTTAGTTACATATATATGGTTTAGGGTTAATGCATGGCACATTACATATAGTTTAAATCTCAAGAATGTTTATACATGATAGGCCATATGTGCAAAGGAATTTTTTTCCTCGTGAACTTGTCAAAATTCAAGTTTATCAGTGCCAATGGAAACTAGTCCAAAAAATTACATAGAGGACCAAAAGTACTAGACAATAACTAATAGAACCTGCAACTTTACAAAAAGGACCCCAAAACATATAGAAGAAAATCAATCGAGTCCTTCTCGACCGCACATCAGATCTCTGCTCCGCATCCTTTCCAGCAACTCCGTCGCCGGGGACGCACCACTTGGGACGGTGTCGCCGGTAGTCGCCAGGACGAAGGAGAAGAAGGGCCTCAGCAACGGCATATTGGCTCTGAGAAGGGTCGCTGAAAGTCCAAGATGTGCACGGGCAAGACGGATGACGCCGTCGTATGCCCCGAGCTTGTGAACTTTAGCAGCTTGACTTCCCCATTGGCCAGATCTGAAGCACTGACCAAAGCAAGCCTCACCGTTAGCGCCATCACATTGATGGCACCAGATCGGGGTTTGGCCGGCAAGATCCGCCAGATTCACCATAGGCCAGATCTGAAGCCGATGACGAGATCCCCGACTCCATTGCGCCATTCTGCTCATGGGAAACACTGGATCTAAGCTTACAACAACACTAACTCCCTCGGATCCAAATTAGCTGACTCAACTTTGCTTATCTAAATATGGATGTATCCACACATGTTTTTACTCTAGATACATACACGTCTAAGGAAAGTTGAATCAATTAATTTAGTTCGGAGGGTGTACAATATACAGAGAGAAGTCGGCCTCGTCTCCGGCCGGCGAGGCCGCCGGAGAGAAGGGGGAGAGGAGCCGGGGGAGTGGGAGAGACTCGAGAGAGAAAGAGAAGAGGAAGAAATGAGAGCTCCCTGGGGAAGAACATTATTTTTGTCGTTCTGCTCGTACTGTAGCTTGAAACTGAAAATTTCGGCCACGCGCCAAATCATCCCGCCGCATCCATTCGAAAATCCCGTGACCAGTTTTACCCTTTTAACCCTGGTCCGGAAGCTACAACCCACCGACCATGGAGGGCTCATTCGGTAACAATGAAATATCTTGCCTAGATCCCGAACCCTCCCCACAGGCCCACACCCACCCACCAACCATTCGCCCCATTAGCTCAAAAATACTCTCACACGCCAAAGCTCTGACTCTCTACAGTACTAGATCTGCTTCGCCGCCGGCATACTCCTCCACAGCGTAGCCTTGATCGTGTTGGCTGTCCACCCACCTGATCCGCTCCCCCGCCGCCCTCGTCACCGACGGATCTGCTTCACCGCCGACCTCGCCACCGACGGATCTGCTTCACCGCCGACCTCGCCACCGACGGATCTGCTTCACCGCCGACCTCGCCACCGACTACCTCGCCGCAGCGGCTGTATCAACTTCACCGAATACCTTGCCAGCCAACCAGATCTGCTTCACTAACGCCCGCTTCTACTGAAACAGGGTCGATTCATCGTCTCCCGCGTTCGCCGCCGCTGGAATGCAAGTTGCCGCCCCCGTCCACCCCGCCGCAGCTTGGTTAGTACGCTGGCCCGTTAGATCGCGGTGTTTCTTTAGCCATGTTTTGTGTAGTTATTTGCAGATCTCATATGCCGTTAACTTTCTTGATGTGTTGCTTCGCATGAAGTTTGTTTAAATGTTGTACAGTACAAAAGCATTATCCGGTCGCTACCATCCTGTTCATTCTACTGACACCTGTGTGCATCCACATATTTATAGCCTTGTACCCATTCATTTGCTGCCAACTGTTTTTGTACTGCATGCTATTGTCGCACTGCTTTTATAGTCGTGCTATGGGCATTTCCAATCTGCTTGTTCTTATACCACGTCATTAGCTCACCGCTAGCTGTTTTCTCGTGTCTGCTATTCTCACACTGCTTTTATAATCATGCTATGTGCATTTCCAATCTGCTTGCTCTTATACCTCGTCTTTAGCTTATATAGTTATTGCTGCGTGCATGTCTGGTCTTTGTATTATCGTAGACTGACTTGTCAATGTTATTTTTCCTTGGGATTGATCATGCGAACCACTTATTAGAACATCCAACATTAACAGCGGGGACGCTAGGTAAGGTTGGAATCTGAGTTCGTGGTTGGTAATTTTGGCAGTTTACTTCCGTTATTATCTATAACCTATATGCATTGTTCCTTATGCAAGAGATTAACACTTGGAACCCTGCCATAGCAATGCCATTCATGCTTTACTATGTTTCTGCCTATTTGATATGCTTGTCTTGGAGAAACTTCGAGGGTGATTTGAACCTGACATTTGGTCATTCTTAATGCCAGTTTACTTTATGTGTAAAACCTTGGCATTACCCTACTCTAAATCTGAATGTCTGAAATTCGTATCTCATGCAAAGCAACATCTAGTTGGTTTTAATCTGATATCTGGTAACTATTGGCTTATTCATTTGGCAGCTCAAGTTTTTTGTTATTTGAAACCAGCTGACTTGGTCTTAAATGTGATATCTAAACACAGATTAAGGACAATGGAGCAGGAGGATTAGCATTTCACTTGATGGCTGAACCTAAAATGATAGGCATGTTGACCACGACTAGTGCACGCAAGAGAAGGACCTGCAGTGAGCCAGTATGTGCTTAGTACATGCATCTTATCTTATCTTGTGCTTATTTCTGCTACATGCTGTTATCTGATCTCTACATTGCGTAATACATGTTTGAATAGTTAATTGTTGTAACTATGTTTACAATGTTACCAGAATGCTGTTTTAATGAAGCAGTCATCATTAGAAGATAGTCGCCAAAAAAGGATCTGTAGCGACCCTGTGCAACATTATGATGTAAGTTTGTGCTTAGTACAAGTTCCATACATGTCTTATTTATGCAACTTGTTATTATCTTATATCTACATTGCATAATAAATGTTTGCATAGTTCATCGTTTAACTCTTTTTGCATTATTATCAGAATGCAGTTGTGATGAAGCAATCTTCATTACCAGTGAGGCCCACAAAAAGTTCTGATCTTTCTTCTGATGCATCTTCTCATAGCCGTCAACCTAGACCATTTCTTTCATCAGACAGTAAATATCTCAAGGCTGTACTTTATAAAAGACATGGTATTGCTGCTTTAAGATCTGTAGCTGATATGTTGACAAAGAGTACACAAGATTCAATCAAGGCGATTGCCAAATGTCAACGTGTTATTGATGATGCTAATAGAAGTCCTCAATGATTCTATGTAATTTTTTTATTTGGGCACATTAATTGCCTTGTAATTTTCCTATTTGTTTTATTTGTGTATGTAATTGTGTGTATCATTGAAATCAGATTTTAGGCTCATGAAATTTAATGCAAGTTGACTAGTCAAACAAGTAGGGCCCTACAACAGATTGGGCCGGCCCACTTACAGTAGTGTGGGACCCACTTTCATTTTGGGCCGGCCCACTTCTTTAGTAGGCCGGCCCGGTTACACGATAATGGGCTCCACATGCTTATTGGGCCGGCCCACTTGCTCTATGGTGGTCCCACATGGTAAATGGGCCGGCCCTTTAATAGGAAGGTGGGACCCACCTGTGTTTTGGCCCGGCCCACTATCTTGTTGGGCCGGCCCACTTTCTATATGGTGGACCCCACATACCAAATGGGCCGGCCCACTTTCTATATGGTGGACCCCACACACCAAATGGGCCGGCCCTTTAATAGGAAGGTGGGACCCACCTGTGTTTTGGCCCGGCCCACTATCTTGTTGGGCCGGCCCACTTTCTATATGGTGGACCCCACATACCAAATGGGCCGGCCCATTAACAGGAATGTGGGACCCACCTGTGTTTTTGGCCCGGCCCACTATCTTGGTGGGCCAGCCCACTTGCTATATGGTGGGCCCACACACTAAATGGGCCGGCCCTTTAACAGGAAAGTGGGACCCACCTGTGTTTTTGGCCCGGCCCACTATTTTGTTGGGCCGGCCCACTTGCTATACGGTGGACCCCACACACTAAATGGGCCGCCTTTTAACAGGAAAGTGGGACCCACCTGTGTTTTTGGCCCGGCCCACTAGCTTGTTGGGCCGGCCCACTTGCTATACGGTGGACCCCACACACTAAATGGGCCGGCCTTTTAACAGGAAAGTGGGACCCACCTGTGTTTTTGGCCCGGCCCACTTGCTTCTTGGGCCGGCCCAGTTGCTGTAAGGTGGACCCCACATGTTAAATGGGCCGGCCCATTTAAGTTTTGACCAGTCAACCTTAGAGGTTAGGCCCGGCCCACTTAACTAATGGACCAGCCCAGCTATATAGTTGACCGGTCAAACTATGTCATCTGGCCCGGCCCGCTTAAGACGTGGCAGGCCTCGTGTGGGCCTACCATCTACCACGGGGTTTCAGCCGGTTAACGCCGTTAACTGCCAGTTAACGGCGTCTGCCACGTGTCAGTTTGCATGACGTCAGCAGTCAACGGGCTCCCGAAAACACTTCCGCAACGGTCCGATTTTCCGTGGCGGAAGGGCGCCCAAGCGCGACGGACCGAAAAAATCGTCGTTGGACTTTGCCTGACGCAGTTTCGACAACGGAACCCATATCGTCGGGTTAGGCCCATAGGCGACGAAAAATGCCCCTTAGTTGACGATTTTGGGACGTTGTCTATCAGAACTTTTCTTGTAGTGTATGCCATTCCTCGCAATCCCAGGAATATTGTTTTTGCGAGACATAATAGATTGATATCACAACACATCATTCATTACAACACATAATCGTCTTACAACAAAGGATCACATGATCCAGTCTTAATACATCATAGTGGATCTAGAGATCCTATTACAAAACACATAGCGGAAGCGAAGTAGTAGCGGTCGTGGTCCATCTATTCCACAGGCAACTGTTGACGTCAGGAGTAGTCCTAGTTGTCGTAGACGTCCTGCTGTCCATCTTCCTCGTACTGCTGTTCCTCTTCATAGTCTGGCCATTTGAATAGCCAGGGACAAAGCCATGAGTACTTTAAAGTACTCGCAAACTAATACTAATGTAAGTACTATCAACTATAGTAAGGGGGTGCTAAGCTCTAAGTTTATTTGCATAAAGCCAATTTTAGTTCACAAACATTTAGTAAAAGCCTCTTCATTTGCTAACTAACTCAAGTGGGAACATTAGTGTCATTCCCACAACTCTGTTGTGATTCAAGTCAAATTCACCATTCACCTTTCAAGTTCAAGTCACAAGTCATATGTCACATTTTTGAAAATGGTCTGATGACGGAACAGTATGGCCTTTCCAACCGTCCATAACCGTGGACGCGGCTATTCGAATAGTTCTACACTCTGCAGAGGTCGTACACTTGTGCCACAACATTTGCAATAATCCGTCAGGGTTAACTGGCCCTGATTTATCACACTCCGTGTGCGGACTACCAACCATAACCTTTCACTTACATACCCTAGTATAGGCACCTCTCCCCATGAGCTTGGCCTCCCAGTGAAGACAGACAGTCAGCCTGGGAACTGCACAGGGCTTGGGCCGGACATTCACCTCATTTCACGTCATTTCACATCATTTCATATTTCTTTGGAGGCAGCCCTTGGCATAACCCCGATGACGCTTGTTTAGAGGGAACCCATACTAAGATACATAAACTTCTAGTTAAGCCCTTACCCATAATCAGGTATTGTGGGGGTACTTGTAAAATTGGAATGGTATCGCATCCGAACCCAACCATCAGTTTTTGTAAAGTTCACCATGTCATTCACAAGTCATATTCACCTTCAAAATCTTTCAATAGAATGACTCATCATTCCAAGGTTTTCAAAGTCATTTCATTTCACAAGTTCCCATCTAGAGTAGTCACTTTTATTTGTTAGCACTAGCAACTAGTCATGAGGGGTGCTAACTAGCTTATAGCTTTCTAGGCTAAGTTTGATGCTCTTGTTCTACTCTATATCTAGACCAAGTGAATCATGAATCAAAAGTAACTTTGATAAATAAATTCAAAAAGCTAAAGTAAAAACTTGGGATAGGACCATTAAGCATAAAGTAAAATGTGGTGGTGCCTTGCTCTTGTAGAGCTTTGCACTTAGCAAGAATATTAGCTTGCCTTGGTTGGAGTAGTGATCAAAGTTCTCTTCTTCTTCCTCTTGGTAGAAAACCTCCTCCTCTTGATAGTCTCCGGTACTAGCGTCTATAAACGAATACGAGGATACAATCACCAAACAATACTTAAGTGCTAGACTAATCACACAAATGGCTCACACAAGCTATTCTAGCATCACCACATTATTAACATGTTGGTTGACTTTGTTTTCTTTTAAAGAAAAATAATTTCCTCTTATTACAAATATTGATTAGGGTTTCTATTTATTTCTTTGGAGAAATACTTTCCTCTCATTGAATCTTGTTTAAGATTTAATTTCCTCATATGATAATATATGAACTCATGTTGACCAAGGTCAACACTTCATACTCATCATTTGGGAAAATGATTTAAATGAGGTGATGCACCTCATGCAATTTAATACCAACATAGTAATGATTTAATATCATCAAATAATTCAATATGAGAGTTAATAGACCATGGTCTCTACCTCATGTAGAATTACTTGAGACAAAGATTTAAATGAGAGGGATACTTCTCATATGATTTAATAATTAGTTGGAACAATTTAAATGCTACTATGGCAATTATTTAATATTCTTAAGTGAGCAAATATGAGACCAAGCAACAAGGGTCATCACATTACTTCATACAACTTGAGAATATGATTTAAATGAGGTGCTACACCTCATAGATTTAAAATCTTAAATTTGGAAATAATTTAAATGGGCTAGAAATGGCCATATAGCCACTATTTGAATCTAGCCCATGATCATATACAGTACCCATATCATATTTTTACATAATCAATTAGAGTATTTGAAAAGTGAATTATGAGAGTTGGAATCAACTCAAAAGCATTTATGGTTGATTTTTAATAATTGTTTGAAGTTTGAAAAGTTACTGCTTTGTTATTTTTACTATTCAAATTCTACAACATATTTTGATTTGAATCCAGTGTGGTTGGATGGGGCCTTTCATGAGCTTTCTAAATATATAAAATTTATCAAAAATGACCGAGTAGATTTGAAGTTATTAAAGATTTGGCAAAGCATCGAGAGCAAAACAAAATTAATAAAACGAAATTTGAACGAAAACGAGGGCGGGAAGGAAGTGGGCCGGCCCAGCTGCTGCCCGGCATGCATGGCACATGCACGTGGCCGACGCGCGGGCGCACCGAGCGTTGGATCGAGATCCAACGGCGCTGTCGTGTACCTCGCGATTCTGCAACCTTGCGGGGCCGTAGCTTTCGCCTCGGAGCTCGGATTGAGGCGGGGTTAGGTGCGTTGGAAAGCTCTTTCCAAGGGCTACAACTTTGGTGTAGGGCTCGAGGGCTATGGTGGCAAAAATCTGGGTGGCTTTTGGTGTGGCCGCCGGCGAGCTTGTGGACGCCGGTGAGCTGCGAGGAGGGCGAGAGTGATGCGGGGTGGCCTTCGGACACCTCCACACCACACTACAAGAAAAGTTGCCATGGCCGACGAAGTTGAAGTCGCGCCGTGGTTGCTGGTGTACCATGGCCGACGATTTTGGTCCCTCCGTGGTGCATGTCAAAACTTTTTTTTCTCGTTTTTGAGGCCACCTAGCCCGACGAAAGCGGCCAAAACGTGGCGTATGGTGGCCCGGGACGTGGTGCATCTCGAAATCTCGGGTTCGCCGGCCGAGTCAACGCAAATCCGCACCGCCGAGGGATGTAGGGCCCAGATGGCAGCCTCTCTGGCATTGTTTTTTTCTAGATCGCGCCATCTCGTTCAACGTTCTCCGATCGAGCCGTTTACGATGCAGGATCATGGGTCCCGCATGTCATCCTCTATGAACCAAAATTCTTTCTATTCTTGGATTTTTTTGACCCCCTGATTTCTGGCTACTTCCTTTTTCTTTTGATCCCTTGCCGCCTTGGAAACGTTGAGACCGCTGCTGCTAAATGGGACCCGCATGTCATCCTCTATGTGCAATCAACTTTCTTTTCTTGGAGTTTTTTTGGCACCTCAAATTTGGTCACTTGCCTTTTTCTTTCGATCCCCTGCCGCCTCTCAAACGGTGATACCGCTGCTGCTAAATGGGACCCGCATGTCATCCTCTATGTACTATAAAACTTTCTTTTCTTGAATTATTTTTGGCACCTCATATTTGGTCACTTACCTTTTTCTTTCGATCCCCTGCCGCCTCTCAAACGGTGATACCGCTGCTGCTAAATGGGACCCGCATGTCATCCTCTATGTACTATAAAACTTTCTTTTCTTGGATTTTTTTGGCACCTCATATTTGGCCACTTGACTTTTTCTTTCGATCACCTGCTGCCTCTCAAACAGTGATACCGCTGCTGCTAAATGGGACTCGCATGTCATCCTCTATGTACTATAAAACTTTCTTTTCTTGGATTTTTTTGGCACCTCATATTTGGTCACTTGACTTTTTCTTTCGATCACCTGCTGCCTCTCAAACGGTGATACCGCTGCTGCTAAATGGGACCCGCATGTCATCCTCTATGTACTATAAAACTTTCTTTTCTTGGATTTTTTTGGCACCTCATATTTGGTCACTTGACTTTTTCTTTCGATCCCCTGCTGCCTCTCAAACAGTGATACCGCTGCTGCTAAATGGGACCCGCATGTCATCCACTATGTACTATAAAACTTTCTTTTCTTGGATTTTTTTGGCACCTCATATTTGGTAACTTGACTTTTTCTTTCGATCCCCTGCTGCCTCTCAAACAGTGATACCGCTGCTGCTAAATGGGACCCGCATGTCATCCTCTATGTACTATAAAACTTTCTTTTCTTGAATTATTTTTGGCTCCTCATATTTTTTCACTTGCCTTTTTCTTTCGATCCCCTGCCGCCTCTCAAACGGTGATACCGCTGCTGCTAAATGGGACCCGCATGTCATCCTCTATGTACTATAAAACTTTCTTTTCTTGAATTATTTTTGGCTCCTCATATTTGGTCACTTGCCTTTTTCTTTCGATCTCATGCCACGTTTGAAACGTTGAGGAACCTGCTGGCTCATGGGACCCGCATGTCATCCTCTATGTACTATAAAAGTTCATTTTCTTGGTTTTTTTCACCCTCTGATTTTTGGCAATTTCTTTTTCTTTTGATCCCCTGCCGCCTCTCAAACGGTGATACCGCTGCTGCTAAATGGGACCCGCATGTCATCCTCTATGTACTATAAAACTTTCTTTTCTTGAATTATTTTTGGCTCCTCATATTTGGTCACTTGCCTTTTTCTTTCGATCTCATGCCACGTTTGAAACGTTGAGGAACCTGCTGGCTCATGGGACCCGCATGTCATCCTCTATGAGCAATCAACTTTCTTTTCTTGGAGTTTTTTTGGCACCTCATATTTGGGCACTTGCCTTTTTCTTTCGATCTCATGCCACGTTTGAAACGTTGAGGAACCTGCTGGCTCATGGGACCCGCATGTCATCCTCTATGAGCAATCAACTTTCTTTTCTTGGAGTTTTTTTTGGCACCTCATATTTGGGCACTTGCCTTTTTCTTTCGATCTCATGCCACGTTTGAAACGTTGAGGAACCTGCTGGCTCATGGGACCCGCATGTCATCCTCTATGTGCTATAAAAGTTTCCTTTGTTGGATTTTTTTCACCCTCTGATTTTTGGCTTGCCTTTTTCTTTTGATCCCCTGCCCCCTTTGAAACGTTGAGTAAGCTGTTGGCTCAAGGGACCCGCATGTCATCCTCTATGTCCATCAACTTTCTTTTCTTGGATTTTTTTCACCCCCTAATTACTAGCTACTTTCTTTTTCTTTTGATCTCAAGCCGCATTACAAACATTGAGACCGCTGCTGCAAAATGGGACCCACATGTCATCCTCTATGTACAATAAAGTTTCTTTTCTTGGATTATCTTTTGCTCCTGATATTTTGTCACTTGCCTTTTTCTTTCGATCTCATGCCGCCTTTGAAACGTTGAGTAAGCTGCTGGCTCATGGGTCCCGCATGTCATCCTCTACGAACAATAAAAGTTTCCTTTCTTGGAGTTATTTTTGACCCCTAATTTCTGGCTATTTGCCTTTTTCTTTGGATCTCCTACCCCTTTGAAACGATGAGGACGCTGTTGGCAGGTCGGTCCCACAAGTCATCCTCTATGAACAATAAAAGTTTCCTTTGATGGATTTTTTTGAACCCCTAATTAATTTCTGGATATTTCCTTTTTTTTTCTTTGATCCCCTGCCGCCTTGGAATCGTTGAGGATGCTGCTGCCTCATGGGTCCCGCATGTCATCCTCTCAGAACGGTAAATGTTTCTTTTCTTGGATATTGTTTACCAAATGATTTTTGGCTTATTTTTTCTTTCGATATCCTGCCGCCTTTAAAACGTTGAGGACGCTGCTGGCTCACGGGTCCCACATGTCAGCCTCTATGAACAATAAACGCTGAGGACGCTGCTGCCTCATGGGTCCCGCATGTCATCCTCTCAGAACGAAAATGTTTCTTTTCTTGGATTTTTTACCAACAGATTTTTGGTTTATTTTTTCTTTCCATCCCCTGCCGCCTTTAAAACGACGCTGCTGGCTCATGGGTCCCCGATGTCAGCCTCCCCGTACAAGAAACATGTGATATCTTGATTATTTTGCAGACAATAAACAGTGTATTGCGCTCTGAGCTATTTCAACGGATAAATTAAATCTTTATTTTTACATAAACAAATTTATATGCTGAATCTCCTTGTTTTTTGTTTTTGCGAAGCATAGGACTTTCCTGTTTTTTTTAGAAAAATCCGAACTATCCTGCTTTGGAGTGGGCTGAAATTGTACGAGTCAAAAGGCCCAGCAGGATAGTTCGAATGCCCAGATGTCCACATGCAGCCCAATTGAAATCGTTCTTTTTTGGGATTTTTTTCACCCCCTGATTTCTGGCTACTTCATTTTTCTTTTGGTCCTGTGCCGCCTTGGAAATGTTGAGACCGCTGCTGCAAAATGGGACCCGCATGTCATCCTCTATGTACAGTAAAATTTCTTTTCTTAGATTATTTTTGGCTCCTGATATTTGGTCACTTGCCTTTTTCTTTCGATCCCGTGCAGCCTCTCAAACGGTGATACCGCTGCTGCTAAATGGGACCCGCATGCCATCCTCTATGTACAATCAAGTTTCTTTTCTTGAATTATTTTTGGCTCCTGATATTTGGTCACTTGCCTTTTTCTTTCGATCTCATGCCACGTTTGAAACGTTGAAAAACCTGCTGGCTCATGGGACCCGCATGTCATCCTCTATGTACTATAAAAGTTCATTTTCTTGGTTTTTTTTCACCCTCTGATTTTCGGCTATTTCCTTTTTCTTTTGATCCCCTGCCGCCTTTGAAACGTTGAGGACTCTGCTGGCTCATCGATAAAACTTTCCTTTATTGGAGTTTTTTTACCCCCTGATTTCTGGCTACTTTCTTTTTCTTTTGATCTCAAGCCGCATTTGAAACGTTGAGACCGCTGCTGCTAATTGGGACCCGCATGTCATCCTCTATGTACAATAAAGTTTTCTTTTCTTGGATTATCTTTGTCTCCTGATATTTTGTCACTTGCCTTTTTCTTTCGATCTCATGCCGCCTTTGAAACGTTGAGTAAGCTGCTGGCTCATGGGTCCCGCATGTCATCCTCTACGAACAATAAAAGTTTCCTTTCTTGGAGTTATTTTTGAACCCTAATTTCTGGCTACTTCCTTTTTCTTTTGATCCCGTGCCGCCTTGGAAACTTGAGACCGCTGCTGCTAAATGGGTCCCGCATGTCATCCTCTATGTACAATAAAATTTCTTTCTTCGATTATTTTCGGGTCCTGATATTTGGTCACTTGCCTTTTTCTTTCGATCTCATGCCGCCTTTGAAACGTTGAGGAAGCTGCTGGAGCATGGGTCCCGCATGTCATCCTCTATGAACAATAAAAGTTTCCTTTCTTGGAGTTATTTTTTACCCCTAATTTCTGGCTACTTCCTTTTTCTTTTGATCCCCTGCCGCCTTTGAAACGTTGAAGACTTTGCTGGCTCATGGGTCCCACATGTCAGCCTCTATGAACAATAAACACTTCCTTTCTTGGAGTTATTTTGTACCCCTAATTTCTGGCTATTTGCCTTTTTTCTTTCGATCCCCAGTCGCCTTCTAAACGTAGAGGACGCTGCTGGCTCGTGGGTCCCAGATGTCAGCCTCCATGGACAATAAACCTCTCCTTTGTTGGATTTATTCTTCACCCTCTGATTTTGGCTATTTCCTTTTTCTTTTGATCCACTGCCGCCTTGGAAACATTGAGTAAGCTGCTGACACATGGGGCCCGCATGTCATCCTCTATGTACAATCAACTTGCAAGATCTTCGAGCGAAAGAGCTTGTATTAGTGGGACCCATATGTCAACCTCTATGTACAATAAAAGTTTCCTTTCTTGGATTATTTTTAGCTCCTGATATTCGGTCACTTTCCTTTTTCTTTCGATCTCAAGCCGCCTCTGAAACGTTGAGTAAGGTGCTGGCTCATGGGACCCACATGTCATCCTCTATGTACAATAAAGTTTCTTTTCTTGGATTTTTTTTACCCCTGATTTTTGGTCACTTGCCTTGACGCTGCTGGCTCATGGGTCCCACATGTCAGCATCTATGAACAATAAACCTTTCCTTTGTTGGATTTATTGTTTACCCCTAATTTCTGGCTATTTGCCTTTTTCTTTTGATCCCCACCGGCCTTTGAAAACGTTGAGGAACCTGCTGGCTCATGGGACCCGCATGTCATCCTCTATGTACTATAAAATTTCTTTTCTTGGTTTTTTTTCACCTCTGATTTTTGGCTATTTCCTTTTTCTTTTGATCCCCTGCCGCCTTGGAAACGTTGAGTAAGCTGCTGACTCATGGGACCCGCATGTCATCCTCTATGTACAATCAACTTTCTTTTTTTGGAGTTTTTTTACCCCCTAATTTCTGGCTACTTTCTTTTTCTTTTGATCTCAAACCGCATTTGAAACGCTGAAACCGCTGCTGCAAAATGGGACCCGCATGTCATCCTCTATGTACAATAAGTTTCATTTCTTGGATTATTTTTGGCACCTGATATTTGGTCACTTGCATTTTTCTTCCGATCTCATGCCGCCTTTGAAACGTTGAGTAAGCTGCTGGCTCATGGGTCCCGCATGTCATCCTCTACGAACAATAAAAGTTTCATTTCTTGGAGTTATTTTTGACCCCTAATTTCTGGCTACTTCCTTTTTTCTTTTGATCCACTGCCGCCTTTGAAACGGTGCGGATTCTGCAGACTAATACAAGCTTTTTCTCTCCAAGATCTTGCAAGTTGATAGATTAAATCATGGAATTATTAGGATATGTTTTAAATTTCAAATCCACTTTATGAATTATTAAAAATACCGTTATCCATGTGGGTATGGAGCGAACAAGGATTTTCATATTGGGCATGAGCAGTTTCAAAAATTGGAACCCAATAATTCAAAATAACTAAAAACAACTTTTATGTAGAATCTCCGCGTTTTTTTCTTTTGCCATTCATAGGATCTGTGTTTCATTAGAAAAGGGCCGAAATTGCATGAGCAGAAAGGCCCATTTGTAGTTATTGGGCTTCGACGGCCGGAGCAAGTAGGCCGAGAGCAATTACCATGTAGATGGCCGTTGGCAACCCAAAGTGAAATATTGGGCCCAACAGGGGAAGGCTGAACAGTACTATTTTCTAATTGGAAGGTGGTACATGGCGTAATCCTGCCAAAAAAAAAGATGGACACGGGTTGCTGAAATTTGCCCATCTGCGCCTAATATCGCCGCCGCGGCTCCGCTTCCGCCGCCGCCGCCATGCCTCGTCTCGCGTCGAGCTCGCGGTACTGCCGCGTCTCGGGCACGGGGTACCGCGGCGTCCGCGCGCGCCCCAAAGGTACGTATTACGCGGAGATACGTGACGGCGGCGAGCGCATCGGCCTCGGCACCTACGAGACCGCGCACGAGGCCGCGCGCGCGTACGACGCCGTGGCGTGGCGGCTCGGGCGCCCGCGATCGTCGATGAATTTCCATGACGTGTGGACGCGCCAGCAGGCCGAGGATCTCGCGCCGCCGCCGTACATCGTTAGACAGGAGGAACAGCGCCGCCGCCGCGAGACGGAGCGCCGTTTGCGCATTGCCGAGCGGGACGAGCGCGCGGCGCGCGAGTGGGCGGCCCGCTTCCCCGAGGACGTAGCCGCCGAGAACGAGCACTTCCGCAGACGGAGGGCGGAGAAGGCTACGAGGCGGGCTGCGAAGAAGGAGGACCGCGCACAACGGAGGGCGGAGAAGGCGACGAAGCGGGCCTTCATCGAAGCGCAGCTCGCCGGGCCGACCACCATTGGCGAGGACGACCCCCGTTGGATTGACCTCTTCTCGTCGGATCCGGTGTCGGGCACGACACCGGACTCGTCAGATGTCGAGTTTTAGTTTAGTTTTATCGCACTACTTTGTACAAATATGAACTACGGAGTATCTATCAAGCTAATTTTATCCTATTTTATGTCTATTTCTAGTCTTTATTTGATCTTCTGTTTTACTGCACTCTATTTTTCATTATATTCTGTTTTTGGCGCTGCATTATAGCGCCTCTGAAAATACGCTGTTTCAGCCCTGCATTTGGCCGCCACAGTTTGCAGCTTCCGGTGAAGCTATTGCCGGCTCCATGCGCAGCATCAGCCCACAGCGCCAAAATATAGAGCCACTGCTGGAGTTGCTGTAATATGTTTGTCAGCAGGAGCTTACCTAATTAGTGAAAAAGATGTTCAGCGTGGGATTCGATAAAAGGATCTTCATGTTTTTTTTCCTAGCGATCCTAGTTCGGACTTTTGATTGTGTTGGCTAGTGCATGAAGCTTGACACCTGTATTATGTGATCCTGATATGAGGATAAGAACACCTTCAGGTTGCATTGCTAATGGTGTCTACTGCAGCAGTGGCGTACCTTCAATGGAGACTGATGCAAGAGAGTTGGTACTGGTGAACCTGCACCTGACATCATCGTGCCACCTGAAGTAGGTTGTGTATTGGGATTAGACTGATAAGCATAGCACCTTGCAAAGAACAAGATGCTGCTAGTGTTGGTTAACGTGATTTTACGACAAAAGTCATGTATGCTCAACAGGTGCCGTACCTAGTTTGGATATTGTGTTGTTACCCTTTTGTGGTTTGGTGTTTGTCCAACATAGAAAGCTACTCTTTTCCCGTGTAAGTGTTATTATGTGAACAAAAGTTGTATGTACATATATATCGGTCAGAGAACCAAGATTGCATATTCTTGCCTGGTTATAACACATAAGTCATAATAACAATTAAAGAGAAAAGGAACATTTGCCTTTGCAATGTGATTGTGCCAAGTAGATTAGACAACCAACCACAAACATTACAGGTCAACAGCCAAACGCATGCGAAAGTCCTAAGGTAAGCTCCATAATACATGTTGAAACCAAAAGCCTAGAAACCATAAGAAAGGTAGCTCCACATCACAGTTCCACGACAGCAGCATACTGATCATAAAACATATATCAAGTCAGGACAGCTGCACCACTGGGTAAGCATCCATGGGGTCTGGCTCAAGAGCGAAGACTGTGTGAATGCTGCAAAATGTGGCTCTTGCCTCACCCCACCCATACATCTTATCATGGAACCTTACCAAATCAGCATGAATCATCTTGACATAAACATAGCTCCTCTCTCCATGCTGATGGGATTGAACAATGCGCCAGTTGCAGTGCTTCAGCTTGTCAAACAGTATGCAGGAGATAACGAAGCATGCTGGCTGGTCTTTTGTAGTGACAATGGCTTGGAGTAGCTGGTCCTGTGAACCACCCAACTGGATCTTTAGAGCTTGAAGGACAGTCCGTGCCATATAAGCTACCGTTGCTGACTTCAGCTCGGGTTCAGGTGAATGACAGCTGACATCTTGTCCTCGAGATGCAGATCCTTCTTGATCAGATTCAGCGGAATCATCACCACTACTTACAGGTGCATCAGGTTCTACAGAAGGCACATCAGGTACATGCTCCAGTTCATAGGAGTTGGGTGGGACAGCACTGTTTGCTGAAATCTCTACAATACCAGCTCCAGGTAGACCACCAGTATCTACAGAGGGTAAACCACCAATATCCACTTCAGAGGATTCTCGTGGCACGACACCTTTCGCTAGAGGCTCTACCCTACCAGCTCCAGGTCCACCACCAGTCAGTACTGTGGGCATAGTCATGACGGGTTCTACCAATACAAAACCTCCTTCGGGTGGCGTGGCAACTTCGGGTGCAGGAGCATCAGTAGCAACTCCAGCATCAGCACCAGTTACATCGGTCTTGACAATAGGTAAACCGTCTTGCTCTAGTTCAGAGAATTCCCGTGGCACGACACCGTTCACTAGAGGCTCTACACTAGCAGCTCCAGCTGCACCACCAGTTTCTTCAGCAGGGGGTAAACCCAATCCACAACCTTCTTCATGTGGCACGATGATGCCACGTATAGGCTCATCAGTACCAGGTCCAGCTGCATCAGTCTCCATAGACAGTAAACAAGGTGGCGTCGGAGGTTTAAAAGACTGGCATGCCATTTCACCTTTGTCATCAGACAATATAGAGTTTTCTTCAACTCTATGTTTCTGCAATAATAAGCACATGAACAGAAATTAGACCAGAGCATCTAGCCATCTAACGGGGGCAGCAGCAAAACAAGCGTCGGTCCATATGTTTACCTTGTCATCTGGGATATCAGAACACACAGATTTAGAAGTCATTTCACATAGCATCCGCTTTTTCGTTCCTTCCCCTACGTCCATCTGGAATAAGTAATACTATTGATCACATAAAACTAATTAATCAAATATATGCATATGTTGAGAAGTTTGCACGGCAAATTGTGGATTCTGCTTTCATCACCTACGAATCATCGTTCTATATATTTACCTTGTCATCTAGGATATCAGAAGTCACAGAATGAGAAGTCATTTCACTAAGTATCGGTTTTTTCGCTCTTTCCCCTCCATCCATCTGCAATAAGAAGTAATATTGATCACATAAAGCCAATTCAACGAATATATGCATATGTTGAGAAGTTTGCACAACAAATTGTGGATTCTACTTCCAATCACCAAGTAATCTCGTGAGAAATGCATGATCAAGATATGTTTCTCCCTCTTGATCGACATCTGCATCTCCATTAAGACTAATCATCGTGCGATGGTGCTCTTCAGAAGAGCGCATACAATTCCAATCACCAGACAAGCAAAAAATTGTTGATTCTAGTAATGATTAATCAGCAGTGGCCATGGAACGACCACAGATCGACCAAGCAAAAAAAAATCATCAGCCTACTGACCACCAGGCAAAACAAACTAGGCCCATACATGGCCTCACAAATCATCATCAAACGTCGATCAAACTAGCAAGTTTGAACATGGATTACTAATTTATTTTCTGATAAAGTGAGTATATTAATATCGAAAGATATTGATTACACTGAGCCTCTGCAACAACGCAATACCTTACTGGTAGTACGGATGCACATGGATTCCTAATACTCCCTCTGTTCGGTTTTAATTAGTCGACGCGAGGGAGAGAAGAAAATGAACTGTCGATGCTTTCAACTAGAGTCAATTAAATACGAACGGAAGAAGTACGTAGTAGTATTGACAAATATCCGGATCTAGTCTAAAAACAAATTGGCATGTAAATCCTAGTAGTCTACTAAACTAGGATCAATACCCTAGATTAGGGTTGCAAGCGGCGTCCGCGAATCGTCCCGCAAAGCAGAAAATTAGAGCAAATAGTGGTTGAGATTAGAGCAGATTTAAAGCACTCGCACTGAAACTAGCTAGCCCGCTACCCACCCCGCTTGACACCCTGCCCTAGATGTGAATCTACACCAAATATTCAAACAAGGATGAGCAACCGCCAATAAAATTTTATCCGCACATCATCATCTCTACCATACAAAAGGGTATGGTGATTTCACATACAGCCATTGTTGCCGCGGGACGAGGATGAGTGATGCGCCGCGGAGAAGGTGCCTCACGCCTCTGTCGCCGCCGCCGTCGAAGATGAAGTCGAAGCCGCGCGATTGTGGTCCGTCGCCGATATGGAGGTGGAGCTACTAGGGAAGAGATGGAGGTGGAGGTGGAGAGGGAGTGATGGTTTGTACTAGTGGCGGCCGGTGAGATAGTTATAAATACAGCCTCTCTCTCTTTTTTGGCAAGGAATGCAGCTTCTCTTGGAAGGCAACGAGGCAACGCACTCCAGATTATAATAATATGGACGGAGAAATTTGGACGCATCTGTGTTGTCTTGTCAAATGAATCACCAGGATTTGCTTTTAGTACTCCAGATTTGGGCGACCCAAGGAAGTAGAGATAGTAATGTACGCCATCTAGCTGCACGCTATCAAATCAAATAAATGGTCATGCCATTTACTTTTAAGATGGTGCAGCAGTTATTCTGACCAAAGAAACATGCACGTCTGCTGATTATTTCTGATGGGTATACATTTACCGTCCGCTAGCAAAGATTGTTTGGCACATTGTTCTTATGGCTTTCAACATCACACCCCTTAATAATATTATTAATCAATGTTTGGGCAATCAATTGAGTGTGTTAATAAAAAATTAAAACCCACAAATCCAACTGTACTATTTTTAGGGCCATATGAAGGACAAGGAATGATTTTAAATGCCATATGGAGTACCTCCAACCATGTGAAATATGGTTCTGTCATGCAGGTGATACCCATGGCTTCGCATTGGATCTGTATGTTGTCCTACATACAGTCAACTATGAAGTACCACGATTTGGTTTTTGGGTGCAACCGGCTAGAGAATGATGCACGGGTTTGTACAGCCAGTACAATTCACATTAAGATTTTCTGATAGGATGTTGATGTGTATATGTAAGAATCATACACTAGAATGTCTTCTATGTTTAGATGGTTGATCTACGTTTATACTTTCTGTGAACCATGAGGTTAAGACCTTTGTACTGTAATAAAGATTGCTAAATAACAGTATATATGTATGCCTCTAGGGACACTGAAACAGCCAAACAACCATGCATGTGTATAGACCGTATTTGATCAAATTAAAAGAAGCGCCTGGGTTCATGCAAATAGCATAAATTTATCACCTAAGTACATTAGCTATAAATAGTTAAATAGGAGTCAAGACCAACTGAGCTAGCTAGTAGTATGATCCTACTATTACATAAATATCCCTAACTCTGATTGTCTTTGTTCCAGTCCAGCGCGTTGGTGTAGCTTGGGATGAACCAAAACCCCGTATGCCAGTTGGCCCCTGGACCGCTGCTTGAGAAAGATATGCTTTGGTGGTCTTCGCCATTTAGACTGAAGCGGAAAATTTCTTGATGTGATGTGTCAAACTGAGAGCCAATGGCCTGAGGCGTGGTGTAGATGCAGTTTCTTCTTGTCAAATATCCTGGGGGAAATGTTGCACCACCCACTGGCATGAAAATCGGATAGTTCAACCCAAGGAACATAGAATAGTCTCCAAGATTAGTAACCCTTTCCCACGGGTTGGCTGGAAGTAACCGACTAGTGTCATTCGAGAATACAATGCAGGTATACCCCGAATAGCTGTGAACAGCGCGACCGCAATGGACAGAAGGGGTACTATCATAATGAGTTGGAGCACCGTCAGCGTTAAAATCCATTACGCCACGTGCATAGACCAGGAGAAGTCTAGAACGATCTTGAGATCTTGCCAGCCACCACGTACGACTATTAGAGTCAAAATCATCATCGTCATCAAATCCAGCCGTCCACGGAATGAATGGAGCAGGGAGCACTATAGGACCTTGAAAAAGGAAAGAACACGTCACATGAAAATATATTTCATGATTTATCTACTAGTGATATTGATTTGATATTGGGATGCCAATACTAGTACTTTATAAAATCATGGTCGAACATAAGATGGTTTGAAATATATTTCGAACATCTTGGTAAAACTTCATATGGATTTAAAACATGTTCCCGAAAATATTGGTCCAAATTTTAGATGGTTTGAATATAGTACTCCTTATTCTCTAGAACCGGGGGAATATAAACAAATGAAAGTCTTTATCAATATTGCATGGCACCTTTATTGATTCTATTTCTACTCTACCTTAAATTTTCTAGGGAGTAATAATAAAGAAACTTAATTACTAGGGGGCCTTTTTCCTAAGGAACAACATGCACATTAGACCATACTAAAATTCCTATAGATGTTAAATTCTATATATGTCCATACCACAAGAGGGTTATGGTGTGCGCCTATGGAATTCCTTTAAGCCAAAAGATGCCAAGACAGTTCAACAAATAAGAGGTGAAATACTATATAAGTTACGTATATAAAAAAGATAGGGAGGAAATGTTACCAAATTGATTAGGATCCCATGCATAAACATTTCCAAGCTCAGTAACGGCGAACACAAGTCCGTTATGTATAATTGCATCGCAGTATATGGCGCCGTACTGAAACTGGTTTTCAAGAAATATCCATTCACGAGGATATTCGCCATGGAGGTAGGCAATTGCAAAGTCGAAGATTGCGACAAGGGAGAAATCTTGATACCCCCTAGCAGCTGTAGGAACTTGGCAAATAGCTATCTTCTGCAGTTGAATAGCAGAACGCTGATACTCGAATATAAGTGGATTGTGTGTGGTTTCCAACTTGTTCCTCAAAGATGGAAGCTTAATCTTGCGATGAGTGTAGACATTGAGGAGGTTCCACTTGCCTTCGGGGCCAACCATGGCGATCCAATCTCCATTGGCGCCTGCCCGCTCCTCATCCTTACCGTGTGGCATTAGGCCATCATAGGAGAACCTGTCCAGCGGCAGTAGTTTGCACTTGCTGTGCACCGGCAAATCCTCCTTGAACACCGCCCATGGTTTATCCGCCGGGTCACAACAGAGAACACACGGAAGGCCAAACGGCTGAGAAGCAGGCAGAGTGGCACTGTATTTGGCTGACTGAAGAATACTTTTGGAGGAACCGACTAGGGACGCGGCGGTGATGGCGTCGCACTGGCTGATGAGCACTTCAAGGGGGCCTTCCGTAAACACCTTGTGAAACAGCCCAGATCCACAGACCCTGCTCGATTTCGCCATCGCAATGAGGCAGGTGGTACAATGGGGTTGGTATTTTCTTGGGAGATCTACTGATTCGAACTTTGGGAGAGAGATGGCGATCAATGGCGGCAGGTGGGGGTTTGAGTTGGAGAACAGAGGCTCTCAAACTGGGCACTGCTGGATAGGATGCGAAAGCGCCATGGCGGAGACGCAGGCGCGTGCTATGGAAGATGGGCGGAGTGGGGATAGACGACGGAGGTGAACCGAGACGCTCATATACTGCCTACTGCAGTTTCGAGGAGAGTGTGAATGTGTTCAAAAAAAGAGGAGAGTGTGAATGTGTTCAAAAAAAGAGGAGAGTGTGAATGTGTTCAAAAAAAGAGGAGAGTGTGAATGTGACCCGACACCCGAGTAGGAGCCGAGCAGACGGACTATAGGAGTAGCCCCATCATTACAGAACATTAATCGTGCTTCCTACAATAAATAAGTGAAACACCCCAGGCTTGTGTTGTCTAATCAAATCGATGGCCATGTCAGTATTATGGTGAACAAATAAAACAAATACACACCAACCTTGTTCTTTTTGCAACGTACACCAACATAGCAAGGCATCAACCTTCTCGCCATCAACTACGACTCCGTGGCTCCGTCCCACCAAAGTTGTCTCAACTTTGTAAAAAAAATACATCTATCCATCTAAATTTTAACAAAGGTGAGACACTTTTGGTGGGACCGAGGGAGTACAAAAAAACTTCACTACTCCATGCTAGTATCGGCCACTAATTCAAATTTCAACTGAAGGCGTGCTATTTTATGGTCCTGAAAATTGCCAAAAAAAATACAACCCAAAAATGCAACAGATCCATGTTAAGGGGGTACACCCTACGCAATATACATTAAGAAACTTTGAAACTTCAGCGACCTTGTAAGAATGCCCATGACAGTGCAGTTTTGCCAAATTAGGAAGAGACGAAATATGAATTCAACCAAAGAAATCTAAACGAATCCTTAGACAATAGCATAGTTAACACGTTCAGAAAAAAATGATGACTCCAAAAGAACAACATTAGCAAGAAATACTCCATTTTAGTTTGAATTTGCAGTCACATACATAACTAGTAGTACTGCCAAAATACTATAATACTCCGAGCTGCATTCTAGCACTCCAACTAGCTAGCTAATAGTTCTGGAGTAGTAGTACTACTATACAAGTCCAAAATACATCCGAACGAACCCTACTTCGAACTAAACTACTCCCTCCGATCTTCGAGTAACTACATTGCAGTATGACTAAACGAAGATTATTGTATAACCTTCTTGTTGATGCAAACGCAGATAGGCAACACACGCTGCCCTCCATTCTGCTTCGCGTAACGGGGCGGCACCGCCAGGAAAGAAGTGAGCTGCTGCAACATGATCGAGCTAGGCGTCGGGGAGCTCGTCGGCTCGATTACCGCCATCAAGGTGTCCGTCGAGAGGTCACTGGTCCCAGCCGTCGCCGGCGCCGGCGGACCAATCACCAACAGCTGCGCCTTGTACATCGGAAACAAGCACGCGGCCGACCTGATGCACACACAGGACACAATGGTGGTCGGGCCGAGCGCTCCAACGGTGATGGCGAACACGCTACCGTCTTCTTCCCCACTGCCGATGAACAGGTGTCCCCGCGGTTGTACCGGAACACGAACTATGCACCAGGCGGGTATGCCATACTGGAACGTAAACACTGGGATGGAGTGGGATGCTTGGAGGTGTACCAGGAGCTCCCGCGGCGGGCCGGTGAAGCTGCAGCCGGTATTGATGGCCTCTGTGCAGCCGCACGGACCATGCGGGCACGCGATATAGTGCTTGTAGGACTCCGTGGAGGCGACCAAGCTCTGGCAGCCGACGCACTTGACCATTGCCCCAGATCGATTCGACGGCGGCAATCTTGGCCCAGATCGATTCGACGGCGGCAACCACGCCGGCTGCTCGCACTTCTTGCACGGGTTCGGCGCAAGCTCGCCGACGCAGCGCCGACAGCCCATATGACCGCCCTTGCACTGCACGGAACAACGTACGTGGCATCAGTTGTCATTGACATTTCTCACAGGTGAACCTAAGAATGAAATCGGAAGGGAGCGACCTTGGATATGGGGGGTTTGAAGGGCAGCAGGCAGAGGGGGCACAAGAAGAGGGCCTCCTCCATCTTCAGAGAAGAGTGATCGGGAAAACGAGAACGGGATGGGTTCTTTTTTTTATACATGCCTTGGAGTGGAGTATGGATACTACTACTTATAGGAAGAACTTCCTTGCTAAGAATCGGCGTCGGCCGTACGCAAGCATAGATGCACCAGCGGCTCTGCAGTTTGTCAAAATAAAAGGACAGAGCTGCAGTGACTTGAAGTCTCCAAATCTCATTGTGACTTGGTGCCACCATCTACCAACCATTTGAGATCCAACGTTCCAAACTAATCTCTTATTTCGAACCTAAAAACAAAAATTATGAAAAAAATCCAGTAAAATGTAGATGCCTTGTTCTAAAATCTGTGAATATTTCATCCCACTCGGACGATTAGCTTGTGATTAAAGAGCTTTTTACGTATACGAGCACTAGTTTAAACTAAATACTCCCTCTGATTCATATTAATTGACTTCAATATGGATGTATCTAGAACTAAAATGTGTCTAGTACATCCATATTAGAGTCAATTAATATGAACCGGAGGGAGTATATATTTGCTCACAAACCTTTGATTCAAATCGAATGAAACTTCACCAAAATATAAATCGAAATATGCACGATTAACTGGAAGTTCTTGAAATATTTCTGAGCAATTATAATAATTATTTAGGTTAAAATCCTAAGTCGATCGCATACATTGGATCTGAGATGGATGGTGGATGGTGGCACCAAGTCACTGTGAAACTTGGAAGTATCAAGTCAGTGAAGCTCTATCCCAAAATAAAAGCTTCGTGAAGGGGGCAGTTTGGTTCAAAAAAGAAGACAGTGCCAAGCAGTTGTCAAACAATACCCATATAGTCAAATGTACTCCCTCTGATTCAAATGAATTGACTCAACTTTGTCTAGATATATGGATGTATCAAGTCACTGAAGCTAAAATAAAAGCTTCATGAAGGGGGAAGTTTGGTTCGAAAAAAAATACAGTGCCAAGCAGCTGTCAAATAGTACCATAACGTCAAATGTACTCCCTCCGATTCAAACGAAATGACTCAACTTTGTATTTTGCATGTTAAAGGTTTTTCGTAAAACTTGGCCAATCTTAACATAGTTTGCCTTTCTAAAAAAAGATATAAGCCCTAAGGCTCCTTTGATTCATAGGATGGGAAAACCATAGAAATATGGAAAACATAGGATTGAGATTTAATGGCTAGTTGAATCATATAGGAAGATGAGTTGTGTTTGATTGTGCCAAAGGAAATTTTCCATGAGGTATGACCTAATGTTTTATTCTTATAGGATTTGCACTGCAAGATTCCTATAGGATATGTTCCTATGAATCAAACAACTAGTGTGGGGAAAATTCACATGTGATCTAAATCCTACATAATTCCTATACAAATCCTATATATGAATTTTAGTTGTTAGGTCACTTAAAATGACTTCACTTGAAGAGTTACATTTTTGTTTTTTTCTGAATTAGTAGTGATGCCTAACCATATATATACCTAAACCAAGAGAATCAGCATAAACTTATGTATATTAATAGTAAGCGCATATATGAATGTTTTTTATCTACAAACCCAGGGTCATATATATGTACATAGAAACATGCATATATGCTAGTTTTTGTACCTTGGTGTGTTCCTCTTTTGGGCTATCTCTTTTTTGTTCACCGATTCACAACCAACGCCCTAGATTAATTTGGCACTTAAAAAATAACATTTTGTTTTTGGCGCACTAACACAAATAGTAGTAGCACGGTCAACACTGTAGAGAAGTACAAAATAAATGTGTGTGGGAAAAAATGACTTAAAGTGACCATTACATTGAGAAAAAGGGTAGAACCAAGCATTGCACAGGGAAAAAGCAGTGTAGTGCCCAGAAGAAAAAAACAAGTTGGGTTATACTCCCTCCATCCTGAAATAATGGGTGTAGAGTTAAAATTTGTCCATAAAAGAGTGTACTTCTCGTTTTGCAATGCACTTCAAAATTTGTCCACAAAAGAGTGGTAGTAAAAAATATTTCTTTCTCATCACGAGGGATATAGTTTCTTCACGACTAGTACGTACTACCTCCATCACAAAGCTTAAGTCTTTTTTTAAGAGTCAAAGCAAGTAAAGGTTGACGAAAATTTAGAACAATCTATCAACTAATATAATATTTTGTAGATACCATACCAAAAAAAATCGTTGTCTATGTATTGATATTAATTTTGTATTTTGCATGATAATGATTTTTGGTAAAATCTTAGTTTACCTTGACATAGTTTGAGCTTCTAAAAATAATATAAGCCTTACGCTTTGGGATGGAGGTAGTAGTATTTAGCATAATATGGTTTTCTTATTTACTACATGCATTTAGATCATTGGAGGTGGAAAAGTTGAAGAGGAAAGTGATGGTCGATGACAGTTTCCCAATGTAATAATAAAATCCTTAATATGACTTGAAAACCCACACGTACGCTCTTTCTAGGACAGAGGCAGTATGAGGTAATGCACCCACGCGCTGTCATCTGCCGGTTCGTGCTATGTCTCCCAAATCTTGAAATATCGTCAGTTATCCATTTCACGTCCACACTTCTCCCTCTCTCCACGGACTAGGAAAAAACCCTCTCTTCACTTCCCCTTCCCATTCCACCGATGGAGAGCCCAACCGACGCCGTCAACGCAGCGAAAGCGAAAGCCGCGCGGCTGGCCTTAGCCGCAGAGGAGGCGTGCAGAGCCGCGACCGCAGCACGCATGGCCGCAACGGCGGCGATCATTGCCGCAGCGGATGCCAAAGACGAAGCGGAGGCCATTGCCGAAGGTCGGGCCATCGGTCGCTCATCGGCATCTGATGCTGTTGGTAGATGGGTCCACTCTCTTGGGAAGCATCCCCTAGATGACGAGGAGGAGGTTGAACTCATCTTTGAACCGCCGCCGCCGACCTTCGACGAGAATATCGTCGACGAGGGGGAGGAAGTATGTTCCGATTCACCTCTCTCCCTTATTCAACATAGCCCTGTATCGATTTGCGCTATGGTCTCTCCCTCTTTTTTTTGCGCTATAGCGTTTTGAATTAGCGTCAGAATCTTTTTAGATTCATATTCAGTATTAGTTGCAACTGCTACATATTTGCTTCACATCCGATTCACCTCTCTCCCTTATTTAACATAGCCCTGTATCGATTTGCTCTATGGTCTCTCCCTCTTTTTTTTGCGCTATAGGGTTTTGAATTAGCGTCAGAATCTTTTTAGATTCATATTCATTATTAGTTGCAACTGCTACATATTTGCTTCACCTGTTTATTTGGCATGTATCAGGTTGCTACTGATGAGGTTGACAGCGATGTCGAGTCGCGTCATAGGAAGGCCAGGGCCACTCTCAACAAGCTTAAGGCGGGGAAGTTCGACAAGTATTGGAGTGAACCCTGGACTGGTGCCAGGAACAGCTGCCCCTTCTGCACAAAGAGCATAAAGGTTGACTTTCGAAGCGTCCTGCAGCATGCCGAAGCCGGTGGGTCCGGCTGTCTCAAAGTTGGGGAAACTGTTAACCGATCCGGCTTCATAGCCAACCACATGGCCTATGGGCTATTCCTAAGGAAGAAATTGAACCAAGCTATCGAGACCGGTCGTGTGCCTCCTCCCAAGCCCAAGCCACCAAAGATTAAAGGTATGGGCAGCAAGAAGCAGAAGAAGCGGGACCGGGAGGAGGCGACAGGAAGAAGATGGTAAATATACTCCGTAACTGTTGTGCATGTTTGTCTCTCCTACTGCTTCAAAAGCAGCATCTTTTGTTGAACTCTGTTTATGTTTGCTGCTCAGCAGCGTTTGTGGTGAACCTATTAGCTTAATTAGGGGTTGTTGAACTATGTCTGTGTTGAACCTTGCTTAATTAGGTTGTGTTGAACTCTGTTTGTGTTGGCGTGGGAAGGGGGGCATGATGCTACCCTGAATTTGCGGGACCCCCAAAAAACTTGCAAATACGAGTGATGCATCCAAAAGGAACAAACTTCTTACATGGTAGACCCCAGTCTGAAAGCAAGAAATGCGATCGGGTCCTTAACAGCCACCGCCCGGATTGATCGGGTATTTTGCCTGCCTACCGCATGTGACTTGTGCTCACTGAAGTTTGGGACCTCACGCATGGGCACCACACGTAAGTGACAGACCTGTTGGTGTAAAAACTCGGGTGATTATTATACTGCATTAGTACAAAGTTTCCTATGGATTCAAGGGTTGGAAAGCCAAGTTAACTCATTTTCATGACTAAGAAGGAGCCAGGCTTACTTTTTCATTTTCATGTTTTAACTTGTTTAAATCTTGGTCAAACAAAGGATTTGACCAGGATTCAAGTGGGCATAAAAATTCAAAAAAGAAATCAAAAAAAAACCAAAGCACATAAGCTTCTTATGTCATATAGTAAGCATTACAGTTGATCAACGAAGTCTAGACATATTCAAACCAGAAAAATATTGTATATACCCCCTAACCCTAAACTCTGTCTTATGAAGTCAAGCATGAAGAAAAGTGGTTTTGGGTTTCAAACATTGGAAATTGAAAAAACTCCCAAAAGCTTCATTTTGGAGTGACTAAGAAGAATCCAGGCTTTCATTTTCATTTTCATGTTTTAAATTGGTTTAAATCTTGGTCAAACCTAGGATTTGACCAAGATTCAAATGGACATAACAAATTCAAAAAAATCAAAACCAAACACATAGTCTTTTGATGTCATATAGTAAGCATTCAAGTTGATAAACAAAGTCTAGACATATTTAAACAAGAAAAATCATGTATATACTTGGCCCCTAACCCTAAACTCTGTCTTATGAAGTCAAGCATTAAGAGGAGTGGTTTTGGGTTTCAAACATGGAAATTTAAAAAACCTCCCAAAAGCTTCATTTTGGAGTGACTAAGAAGAATCCAGGCTTACTTTTCATTTTCATGTTTTAAACTGGTTTAAATCTTGGTCAAACCTAGGATTTGACCAAGATTCAAATGGGCATAACAAATTCAAAAAAAAACTAAACACATAGTCTTTTGATGTCACATAATAAGCATTCAAGTTGATAAACAAGGTCTAGACATATTCAAACCAGAAAATTCACTAGATGCTAACCCTATAGTTTGAGGCCATTTGGATGAGGTCGAAAAAATTCTTGGATTAGAATCGTGTTGTTCGAACCCCGTAGTTGGATTTTTTTGAACCCTTGATCTTTAGAACTGGGCAAAACCCAAGTTTAACCATGCAAGATTCAAATGGCCCTAAAAATTCAGAAAAAAATCAAAAGAATGAAAAACCAAAGCACATATATAGCATTCTTATGTCATATGTATAGTAAGCATTCAAGTTGATAAACAAGGTCTAGACATATATATTCAAACCAGAAAAATCATGTATATATCTACCCCTAAAACTCTAATTAAACTATGTCTTATGAAGTCAATCATGTAGAGAAGTGGTTTTGGGTTTCAAATATGGAAATTTCAAGAACCTCCCAAAAGCTTCATTTTAGAGTGACTAAGAAGGATCCAGGCTTATCTTTTCATTTCATGTTTTAAACTTGTTTAAATCCTGGTCAAACCTAGGATTTGACCAAGATTTATGGGCATAAAATTCAAAAAAATCAGAAAAATAAAAAACCAAAGCACATAAGCATATTCAAGTTGATAAACAAGGTTTGGACATATTCAAACCATACAAATCATGTATCTACCCCTAACCCTAAACTCTGTCTTATGAAGTCAAGCATGAAGAGAAGTGGTTTCGGGTTTCAAACATGGAAATATCAAAAACCTCCCAAAAACTTCATTTTAGAGTGACTGAGAAGGTTACATGCTTCCCTTTTCATTTTCATGTTTTAAACTTGTTTAAATCTTGGTCAAACCTAGAATTTGACAAGATTCAAATGGGCATCAAAATTCAAAAAAATCAGAAAAAGAAAAACCAAAGCAATTGTTTTCTTATGTCATATAGTAAGCATTAAAGTTGATAAACAAGGTCTAGACATATTCAACCAGACAAATCATGTATCTATACCCCTAACCCCCTAAACTCTGTCTTATGAAGTCAAGCATGTGAAGAGAAGTGGTTTTGGGTTTCAAACATGGAAATTTCAAAAACCTCCCAAAAGCTTCATTTTAGAGTGACTAAGAAGGATACATGCTTCCCTTTTCATTTTCATGTTTTAAACTTGTTTAAATTATCTTGGTCAAACCTAGGATTCGACATGATTCAAATGGGCATCAAAATTAAAAAAAACAGAAAAAGGAAAAACCAAAGCAATAGTTTTCTTATATATGTCATATAGTAAGCATTAAAGTTGATAAACAAGGTCTAGATATATCCAAACCAGACAAATCATGTATCTACCCCCGGCCTGTCGATCTTATGAAGCTAGTCTACTAGCATGAAGGGAACTCGTTTTCGGTTTCAAACATAGAAATTACAAGAACATCCCAAAAGCTTCTCCATTTTAGAGTGACTACGAAGGATACTGACTTCCCTTTTCATTTTCATGTTTTAAACTTGTTTAAATCTTGGTCAAACCAAGGATTTGACCAAGATTCAAATGGGCCTAAAAATTTAGAAAAAATTCAAAAAGAGAATGAAAAACCAAAGCACATAGCATTCTTATGTCATATGTATAGTAAGCATTCAAGTTGATAAACAAGGTCTAGACATATTCAAACCAAAAAATCATGTATATATCTACCCCTAACCCTAAACTGATCTGTCGATCTTATGGAAGTCAATCATGAAGAGAAGTGGTTTTGGGTTTCAAACATGGAAATTTCAAGAACATCCCAAAAGCTTCATTTTAGAGTGACTAAGAAGGATCCATGCTTACTTACTCATTTTCACGTGTTAAACTTGTCTAAATCTTGGTGAAACCTAGGATTTGACCAAGATATGATTCAAATGCGCAGAAAATTAAAAAAATCAGAAAAATTAAAAACCAAAGTACATAGTCTTCTTATGTCATATAGTAAGCATATTCAAGTTGATAAACAAGGTTTGGACATATTCAAACCATACAAATCATGTATCTATACCCCCTAACCCTAAACTTTTTCTTATGAAGTCAAGCATGAAGAGAAGTGGTTTTGGGTTTCAAAGATGGAAATTTCAAAAACCTCCAAAAACTTCATTTTAGAGTGACTGAGAAGTTAGCATTAAAGTTGATAAACAAGGTTTAGACATATTCAAACCAGACAAATCATGTATCTACCCCTAACCCTAAACTCGGTCTTATGAAGTCTAGCATGAAGAGAATCGTTTTGAGTTTCAAACGTTTAAGCCAAAAGCCCCATTTCAAATATTTCAAACTTATTCAAAGTTGGTTCAAATTTGAAAGACATACAAGTTATAGCACACATAGTGCATACATTTTCACACATACTGCACTAGATGCTAACCCTATAGTTTGAGGCCACTTGGATGAGGTCGAAAAAGTTCTTGGATTAGAATCGTGTTGTTCGAATAGTTGGATTTTTTTGAACCTTGATCTGTAGTACAGGGCAAAACCCTAGTTTAACCTATTTAATTATAGATTCGTATATCGATTTTTCTACCTTTTTATTATTACTATGCTGCAGATGTGCGTTTGCCCGTCGAGTGAAACTCGGAGGAAGAGGGATCACTCGGAAGGAGAGAAAAAAGGCAGAGCATTATGGTGTCTCCCCTTTTTCGGGTGATGATGATGATGTTGACTGTTGTGCAGGGTTTGTCAGTGCGAGCGAGCGAGCGAGCGAGCGAGTCGAGCGAGGCCGAGAATGAGATAGATTTTTTTTTTGTGAGAGGGACAACCGAAGGATCCAGAAGGACCCACGGACTTCCAATACGCATCCTGATGCGTCTTCTCTTGACAAAGAAGATGGCTGGGAGTTGGCGTACCTATTGCACGTGACTTGTGCTCACTGAAGTGTGGGACCTCACGCGTGGGCACCACACGTAAGTGACAGACCTGTTGGTGTAAAAACTCGGTTGATTATAATAGTGCATTAGAACAAAGTTTCCTATGGATTCAAGGGTAGGAAATCCAAGTTAACTCATTTACATGACATTATTTTTTCCATGAAGCAAAGTTAACACTATCAATTGGTACATTTTGGAGTGACTAAGAAGGATCAATGCTTACTTATTCGTTTAATTTCACGTGTTAAACTTGTCTAAATCTTGTTCAAACCTAGGATTTGACCAAGATTCAAATGGGCAGAAAAATAATTAAAAAACAGAAAAATTAAAAACCAAATCACATAGTCTTCTTATGTCATATAGTAAGCATTCAAGTTGATAAACAAGGTCTAGACATATTCAAACCAGACAAATCATGTATCTATACCCCTAACCCCTAAACTCTGTCTTATGAAGTCAAGCATGTGAAGAGAAGTGGTTTTGGGTTTCAAACATCGAAATTTCAAAAACCTCCCAAAAGCTTCATTTTAGAGTGACTAAGAAGGATACATGCTTCCCTTTACATTTTCATGTTTTAAACTTGTTTAAATTATCTTGGTCAAACCTAGGATTTGACGAAGATACAAATGGGTGGGCACAAAATTCAAAAAAATCAGAAAAATGAAAAACCAAATCACATAGTCTTCTTATGTCATATCGTAAGCAATCAAGTTGATAAACAAGGTCTAGATATATCCAAACCAGACAAATCATGTATCTACCCCCTGTCGATCTTATGAAGTCTAGCATGAAGGGAAGTCGTTTTGGGTTTCAAACATTGAAATTTAAAGAACATCCCAAAAGCTTCATTTTAGAGTGACTAAGAAGGATACATACTTCCCTTTTCATTTTCATGTTTTAAATTTGTTTAAATCTTGGTCAAACCAAGGATTTGACCAAGATTCAAATGGCCCTAAAAATTCAGAAAAAAATGAAAAGAATGAAAAACCAAAGCACATAACATTCTTATGTCATATGTATAGTAAGCATTCAAGTTGATATACAAGGTCTAGACATATATATTCAAACCTAGGATTTGACTAAGATTCAAATGGGCATAACAAATTCAAAAAACAAAAACCAAACACATAGTCTTCTGATGTCATATAGCAAGCATTCAAGTTGATAAACAAACTTGTTTAAATCATGGTCAAACCTAGGATTTGACCAAGATTCAAATGGGCATAATTTTAAAAAAATGTAAAATCAAGGCACATAGTCTTCTTATGTCATATAGTAAGCATTCAATTAAGTTGATAAACAAGGTCTAGACATATCAAACCAGAAAATTCATGTGTCTAGCTACCCCTAACCCTAAACTCTGCACGAAGAGAAGTGGTTTTTGGGTTTCAAACATGGATATTTCAAAAACCCTCCCAAAAACCTTCATTTTGGAGTTAATAAGAAGGATCAAGGCTTACTTTTTCATTTTCATGTTTTAATCTTTTTTAAATCTTTGTCAAACCTAGGTTTTGACCAATATTCAAAAGGGCATAATTTTAAAAAAATGAAATATCAAGGCACATAGTCTTCTTATGTCATATAGTAAGCATTCAATTAAGTTGATAAACAAGCTCTAGACATATTCAAACCAGAAAAATCATGATGTATCTACCCCCTATATATCCCTAAACCCTAACTTATGAAGTCAAGCATGAAGAGAAGTGGTTTTTGGTTTAAATCGTGGAAATTTCAAAAACCCTCCCAAGAGCTTCATTTTGGAGTGACTAATTAAGAAGCATACATGCTTACCTTTTCATATTCATGTTTTAAACTTGTTCAAATCTAGGTCAACAAACCTAGGATTTGACGAAGAATCAAATGGGTATAAAAAATTTAAAAACAAGAAGATACAGCTTCCCTTTTCATTTTCATGTTTTAAATTTGTTTAAATCTTGGTCAAACCAAGGATTTGACCAAGATTCAAATGGCCCTAAAAATTCAGAAAAAAATGAAAAGAATGAAAAACCAAAGCACATAACATTCTTATGTCATATGTATAGTAAGCATTCAAGTTGATATACAAGGTCTAGACATATATATTCAAACCTAGGATTTGACTAAGATTCAAATGGGCATAACAAATTCAAAAAACAAAAACCAAACACATAGTCTTCTGATGTCATATAGCAAGCATTCAAGTTGATAAACAAACTTGTTTAAATCATGGTCAAACCTAGGATTTGACCAAGATTCAAATGGGCATAATTTTAAAAAATGTAAAATCAAGGCACATAGTCTTCTTATGTCATATAGTAAGCATTCAATTAAGTTGATAAACAAGGTCTAGACATATTCAAACCAGAAACATCATGTATCTAGCTACCCTAGCCCTAAACTCTGTCTTATGAAGTCAAGCATGCATGAAGAGAAGTCGTGGTTTTTGGTTTCAAACATGGAAATTTTAAAAACCCTACCAAGATCTACATTTTGGAGTGACTAAGAAGGATATATGCTTAATTTTTCCTATTCATGTTTTATTAAACTTGTTTAAATCATGGTCAAACCTAGGATTTGACCAAGATTCAAATGGGCATAAAAATTCAGAAAAAACAAAAAATGGAAAATCAAGGCACATAGTCTTCTTATGTCACATTAGTAAGCATTCAATTAAGTTGATAAACAAGGTCTAGATATATTCAAACCAGAGAAATCATGTATCTACCCCTAACCCTAAACTCTATCTCATGAAGTCAAGCATGAAGATATGTGGTTTTTGGTTTAAAACATGGAAATTTCAAAAACCCTCCCAAGAGCTTCATTTTGGAGTGACTAAGAAGGATATATGCTTAATTTTTCATATTCATGTTTTCAACTTGTTTAAATCATGGTCAAACTTAGGATTTGACCAAGATTCAAATGGGCATAAAATTAAAAAAAACAATAAAATGCAAAAACCAATGCACATAGTCTTCTTATGTCATATATATAGTAAGCATTCAATTAAGTTGATAACAAGGTCTAGACATATTCAAACGAGAAAAATCATGTATCAAGCTACCCCTAACCCCAAACTCTGTCTTATGAAGTCAAGCATGAAGAGAAGTACGTGGTTTTTTGGTTTCAAACATGGAAATTTCAAAAACCCTCTCAAGAGCTTCATTTTGGAGTGACTACGAAGGATACATGCTTAATTTTCATATTCATGTTTTAAACTTGTTTAAATCATGGTCAAACCTAGGATTTGACCAAGATTCAAATGGGCATAATTTAAAAAAATGTAAAAGCAAGGCACATAGTCTTCTTATGTCATATAGTAAGCATTCAATTAAGTTGATAAACAAGGTCTAGACATATCAAATTAACCAGAAAAATCATGTATCTACCCCTATATATCCCCAAACTCTGTCTTTATGAATTGAAGTCAAGCATGAAGAGAGAAGTGGTTTTTGGTTTCAAGCATGGAAATTTCAAAAACCTCCCCAAACTTCATTTTAGAGTGACTAAGAAGGATACAAGCTTGCCTTTTCATTTTCATGTTTTAAACTTGTTTAAATTATCTTGGTCAAATCTAGGATTTGACAAGATTCAAATGGGCAAACATATGATAAGTGATGCAAATATCATTTCTAAGTGCGGGCAAACCAGAGATATGTGGTTTTTGGTTTCAAACATATTCAAACGAGAGAAATCATGTATCTACCCCCTAACACTAAACTCTGTCTCATGAAGTCAAGCGCATGCATGAAGATATGTGGTTTTTGGTTTCAAACATGGAAATTTCAAAAACCCTCCCAAGAGCTTCATTTCGAAGTGATTAATTAAGAAGCATACATGCATGCTTACTTTTTCATATTCATGTTTTAAACTTATTCAAATCTTGGTGAAACCTAGGATTTGACCAAGATTCAAATGGGTATAAAAATTTAAAAAATACAAAAAAGGTCTTCTTATGTTATATAGTAGGCATTCAATTAAGTTGATAAACAAGTTCTAGACATATTCAAACAAGAAAAATCATGCATGTATCTACCCCTAACCCTAAACTTTGTTTCATGAAGTCAAGCATGAAGATATGTGGTTTTTGGTTTCGAATATGGAAATTCAAAAACCCTCCCAAGAGCTTCATTTTGAAGTGACTAAGAAGCATACATGCTTACTTTTTCATATTCATGTTTTTAACTTATTCAAATCTTGGTGGAACCAAGGATTTGACAAAGATTCAAATGGGTATAAAAATTCAAAAAAAAACAAGGTCTTCTCTTATGTTATATAGTAAGCATTCAATTAATTTGATAAACAAGGTCTACACATATTCAAACCAGGAAAATCATGTATCTACCACCTAACCCTAAACTCTGTCTTATGAAGTCAAGCATGCATGAAGAGAAGTGGTTTTTGGTTTCAAGCATGGAAATTTCCATGTTTGAAACCCAAAACCACTTCTCTTCATATGCTTGACTTCATATGACAGAGTTTAGCGTTAGGGGGTAGATACATGATTTTTTGGTTTGAATATGTCCAAACCTTGTTTATCAACTTGAATGTGTCGTAATATATATATGACATATATAAGAAGACTGCATGCTTTGGTTTTTCATTTTTTGATTTTTTTGAAATTTTAAGCCCATCTGATTCTTTGTCAAATAATAGGTTTGACCAAGATTTAAACATGTTTAAAACATGAAAATGAAAAAGGTAAGCCTCCATCCTTCTTAGTCACTCCAAAATGAAGCTTTTTGGAGGGTTTTTGAAAATTCCATGTTTGAAACCCAAAACGACTTCTCTTCGTGCTTGACTTGATAAGACAGAGTTTTGGGTTAGGGGTAGATACATGATTTTTCCGGTTTGAATATGTCTAGACCTTGTTTATCAACTTAAATGCTAACTATATGACATCAGAATGGGCATAAAAATTTAAAAAATTTAAAAATGTAAAACCAAAATTTAATTGGGAGGAAAGGGTACATGAATTACAATTAAAAAACAAGGTAACTTAAATACTTGGATGCCCCAAGATGTGTGGAAGCCCAAAACAATGGCAAAACATATCATGTGCGCATGCTGCATCCAATTCAAGTAGAACACATAGTAGGCACCGATAGTTTGACCTAAATTTGAAATCAAAGAGAAGGTGGTTAGAAAAAATCAAAATTGGCAAAGCAAAGCATGAAATCAAAAAATTGTGATGCACTCTAGCTATGAAAAGTATCAAACAATGCAAACCAAAATGATTTTTTAGAGGAATACTAGTTCAACTTATTTAATTTTTTATTTGTAGGCCAAAATCAAACCCCGTAGTTGGATTTTTTTTTCAACTTGATCTGTAGTACTGGGGAAAACCCTAGTTTATAACCTATTTAATAATAGATTCGTAGTCGATTCTTTTACTTTTTTATTATTACTATGCAGCACATGTGTGTTTGCCCGTCGAGTGAAACTCGGAGGAAGAGGAATCACTCGGAAGGAGAAGAAGGGAGAGCAGTCACGGGGCCCCTCTTATTGATGGTGTATATTCTTTTTCTGGTGATGTTGACTGTTGTGCAGGGTTTGTCAGTGCGCAGGAGGTGCGAGCGAGCGAGCGAGCGAGTCGAGCGAGGCCGAGAATGAGAGAGATTTGTTTTTTTGTGAGAGGGACAACCGAAGGATCCAGAAGGACCCACAGACTTCCAATACGCATCCTGATGCGTCTTCTCTTGACAAAGAAGATGGCTGGGAGTTGGCGTACCTGTTGCACGTGACTTGTGCTCACTCAAGTGTGGGACCACACGCGTGGGCACCACACGTAAGTGACAGACCTGTTGGTGTAAAAACTCGGTTGATTATTATAGTGCATTAGAACAAAGTTTCCTATGGATTCAAGGGTAGGAAATCCAAGTTAACTCATTTACATGACATTATTTTTTCCATGAAGCAAAGTTAACACTATCAATTGGTACATTTTGGAGTGACTAAGAAGGATCAATGCTTACTTATTCGTTTAATTTCACGTGTTAAACTTGTCTAAATCTTGTTCAAACCTAGGATTTGACCAAGATTCAAATGGGCAGAAAAATAATTAAAAAACAGAAAAATGAAAAACCAAATCACATAGTAAGCATTCAAGTTGATAAACAAGGTCTAGACATATTCAAACCAGACAAATCATGTATCTATACCCCTAACCCCTAAACTCTGTCTTATGAAGTCAAGCATGTGAAGAGAAGTGGTTTTGGGTTTGGGGGTATATATACATGATTTTTATTGTTTAAATATATATAGACTTTGTTGATCAACATGAATGCTTAATTACTATATGACATAAGAAGTTTATGTGCTTTGCTGTTTCATTTTTTGATTTCTTTTTTGAATTTTTATGCCCATTTGAATCTTGGTCAAATCCTAGGTTTGACAAAGATTTAAACAAGTTTGAAACATGAAAATGAAAAAGTAAGCTTGGATCCTTCTTAGTCACTCCAAAATGAAGCTTTTGGGTGGGTTTTTGAATTTTCCATGTTTGAAACCCAAAACCACTTCTTCTCTTCATGCTTGACTTCATAAGACAACGTTTAGGGTTAGGGGGTAGATACATGATTTTTCTGGTTTGAATATGTCTAGACTTCGTTGATCAACTTGAATGCTTAGTATATTACATAAGAAGACTATGTGGTTTGGTTTTTGATTTTCTTGATTTTGTTTGATTTTTTATGACCATTTGAATCTTGGTCAAATCCTAGGTTTGACCAAGATTTAAACAAGTTTAAAACATGAAAATGAAAAAGTAAGCATGGATCCTTCTTAGTCATGACAATGAGTTAACTTGGCTTTACTACCCTTGATGAATCCATAGGAAACTTTTTGTACTAATGCAGTATAATATTCTGGTTTGAATATGTCTAGACCTTGTTTATCAACTTAATTTGAAAGACATACAAGTTATAGCACACATAGTGCATACATTTTCACACATACTGCACTAGATGCTAACCCTATAGTTTGAGGCCATTTGGATGAGGTCGAAAAAATTCTTGGATTAGAATCGTGTTGTTCGAACCCCGTAGTTGGATTTTTTTGAACCCTTGATCTTTAGAACTGGGCAAAACCCAAGTTTAACCATGCAAGATTCAAATGGCCCTAAAAATTCAGAAAAAAATCAAAAGAATGAAAAACCAAAGCACATATATAGCATTCTTATGTCATATGTATAGTAAGCATTCAAGTTGATAAACAAGGTCTAGACATATATATTCAAACCAGAAAAATCATGTATATATCTACCCCTAAAACTCTAATTAAACTATGTCTTATGAAGTCAATCATGTAGAGAAGTGGTTTTGGGTTTCAAATATGGAAATTTCAAGAACCTCCCAAAAGCTTCATTTTAGAGTGACTAAGAAGGATCCAGGCTTATCTTTTCATTTCATGTTTTAAACTTGTTTAAATCCTGGTCAAACCTAGGATTTGACCAAGATTTATGGGCATAAAATTCAAAAAAATCAGAAAAATAAAAAACCAAAGCACATAAGCATATTCAAGTTGATAAACAAGGTTTGGACATATTCAAACCATACAAATCATGTATCTACCCCTAACCCTAAACTCTGTCTTATGAAGTCAAGCATGAAGAGAAGTGGTTTCGGGTTTCAAACATGGAAATATCAAAAACCTCCCAAAAACTTCATTTTAGAGTGACTGAGAAGGTTACATGCTTCCCTTTTCATTTTCATGTTTTAAACTTGTTTAAATCTTGGTCAAACCTAGAATTTGACAAGATTCAAATGGGCATCAAAATTCAAAAAAATCAGAAAAAGAAAAACCAAAGCAATTGTTTTCTTATGTCATATAGTAAGCATTAAAGTTGATAAACAAGGTCTAGACATATTCAACCAGACAAATCATGTATCTATACCCCTAACCCCTAAACTCTGTCTTATGAAGTCAAGCATGTGAAGAGAAGTGGTTTTGGGTTTCAAACATGGAAATTTCAAAAACCTCCCAAAAGCTTCATTTTAGAGTGACTAAGAAGGATACATGCTTCCCTTTTCATTTTCATGTTTTAAACTTGTTTAAATTATCTTGGTCAAACCTAGGATTCGACATGATTCAAATGGGCATCAAAATTAAAAAAAACAGAAAAAGGAAAAACCAAAGCAATAGTTTTCTTATATATGTCATATAGTAAGCATTAAAGTTGATAAACAAGGTCTAGATATATCCAAACCAGACAAATCATGTATCTACCCCCGGCCTGTCGATCTTATGAAGCTAGTCTACTAGCATGAAGGGAACTCGTTTTCGGTTTCAAACATAGAAATTACAAGAACATCCCAAAAGCTTCTCCATTTTAGAGTGACTACGAAGGATACTGACTTCCCTTTTCATTTTCATGTTTTAAACTTGTTTAAATCTTGGTCAAACCAAGGATTTGACCAAGATTCAAATGGGCCTAAAAATTTAGAAAAAATTCAAAAAGAGAATGAAAAACCAAAGCACATAGCATTCTTATGTCATATGTATAGTAAGCATTCAAGTTGATAAACAAGGTCTAGACATATTCAAACCAAAAAATCATGTATATATCTACCCCTAACCCTAAACTGATCTGTCGATCTTATGGAAGTCAATCATGAAGAGAAGTGGTTTTGGGTTTCAAACATGGAAATTTCAAGAACATCCCAAAAGCTTCATTTTAGAGTGACTAAGAAGGATCCATGCTTACTTACTCATTTTCACGTGTTAAACTTGTCTAAATCTTGGTGAAACCTAGGATTTGACCAAGATATGATTCAAATGCGCAGAAAATTAAAAAAATCAGAAAAATTAAAAACCAAAGTACATAGTCTTCTTATGTCATATAGTAAGCATATTCAAGTTGATAAACAAGGTTTGGACATATTCAAACCATACAAATCATGTATCTATACCCCCTAACCCTAAACTTTTTCTTATGAAGTCAAGCATGAAGAGAAGTGGTTTTGGGTTTCAAAGATGGAAATTTCAAAAACCTCCAAAAACTTCATTTTAGAGTGACTGAGAAGTTAGCATTAAAGTTGATAAACAAGGTTTAGACATATTCAAACCAGACAAATCATGTATCTACCCCTAACCCTAAACTCGGTCTTATGAAGTCTAGCATGAAGAGAATCGTTTTGAGTTTCAAACGTTTAAGCCAAAAGCCCCATTTCAAATATTTCAAACTTATTCAAAGTTGGTTCAAATTTGAAAGACATACAAGTTATAGCACACATAGTGCATACATTTTCACACATACTGCACTAGATGCTAACCCTATAGTTTGAGGCCACTTGGATGAGGTCGAAAAAGTTCTTGGATTAGAATCGTGTTGTTCGAATAGTTGGATTTTTTTGAACCTTGATCTGTAGTACAGGGCAAAACCCTAGTTTAACCTATTTAATTATAGATTCGTATATCGATTTTTCTACCTTTTTATTATTACTATGCTGCAGATGTGCGTTTGCCCGTCGAGTGAAACTCGGAGGAAGAGGGATCACTCGGAAGGAGAGAAAAAAGGCAGAGCATTATGGTGTCTCCCCTTTTTCGGGTGATGATGATGATGTTGACTGTTGTGCAGGGTTTGTCAGTGCGCAGGACGTGCGAGCGAGCGAGCGAGCGAGTCGAGCGAGGCCGAGAATGAGATAGATTTTTTTTTTGTGAGAGGGACAACCGAAGGATCCAGAAGGACCCACGGACTTCCAATACGCATCCTGATGCGTCTTCTCTTGACAAAGAAGATGGCTGGGAGTTGGCGTACCTATTGCACGTGACTTGTGCTCACTGAAGTGTGGGACCTCACGCGTGGGCACCACACGTAAGTGACAGACCTGTTGGTGTAAAAACTCGGTTGATTATAATAGTGCATTAGAACAAAGTTTCCTATGGATTCAAGGGTAGGAAATCCAAGTTAACTCATTTACATGACATTATTTTTTCCATGAAGCAAAGTTAACACTATCAATTGGTACATTTTGGAGTGACTAAGAAGGATCAATGCTTACTTATTCGTTTAATTTCACGTGTTAAACTTGTCTAAATCTTGTTCAAACCTAGGATTTGACCAAGATTCAAATGGGCAGAAAAATAATTAAAAAACAGAAAAATTAAAAACCAAATCACATAGTCTTCTTATGTCATATAGTAAGCATTCAAGTTGATAAACAAGGTCTAGACATATTCAAACCAGACAAATCATGTATCTATACCCCTAACCCCTAAACTCTGTCTTATGAAGTCAAGCATGTGAAGAGAAGTGGTTTTGGGTTTCAAACATCGAAATTTCAAAAACCTCCCAAAAGCTTCATTTTAGAGTGACTAAGAAGGATACATGCTTCCCTTTACATTTTCATGTTTTAAACTTGTTTAAATTATCTTGGTCAAACCTAGGATTTGACGAAGATACAAATGGGTGGGCACAAAATTCAAAAAAATCAGAAAAATGAAAAACCAAATCACATAGTCTTCTTATGTCATATCGTAAGCAATCAAGTTGATAAACAAGGTCTAGATATATCCAAACCAGACAAATCATGTATCTACCCCCTGTCGATCTTATGAAGTCTAGCATGAAGGGAAGTCGTTTTGGGTTTCAAACATTGAAATTTAAAGAACATCCCAAAAGCTTCATTTTAGAGTGACTAAGAAGGATACATACTTCCCTTTTCATTTTCATGTTTTAAATTTGTTTAAATCTTGGTCAAACCAAGGATTTGACCAAGATTCAAATGGCCCTAAAAATTCAGAAAAAATGAAAAGAATGAAAAACCAAAGCACATAACATTCTTATGTCATATGTATAGTAAGCATTCAAGTTGATATACAAGGTCTAGACATATATATTCAAACCTAGGATTTGACTAAGATTCAAATGGGCATAACAAATTCAAAAAACAAAAACCAAACACATAGTCTTCTGATGTCATATAGCAAGCATTCAAGTTGATAAACAAACTTGTTTAAATCATGGTCAAACCTAGGATTTGACCAAGATTCAAATGGGCATAATTTTAAAAAAATGTAAAATCAAGGCACATAGTCTTCTTATGTCATATAGTAAGCATTCAATTAAGTTGATAAACAAGGTCTAGACATATCAAACCAGAAAATTCATGTGTCTAGCTACCCCTAACCCTAAACTCTGCACGAAGAGAAGTGGTTTTGGGTTTCAAACATGGATATTTCAAAAACCCTCCCAAAAACCTTCATTTTGGAGTTAATAAGAAGGATCAAGGCTTACTTTTTCATTTTCATGTTTTAATCTTTTTTAAATCTTTGTCAAACCTAGGTTTTGACCAATATTCAAAAGGGCATAATTTTAAAAAAATGAAATATCAAGGCACATAGTCTTCTTATGTCATATAGTAAGCATTCAATTAAGTTGATAAACAAGCTCTAGACATATTCAAACCAGAAAAATCATGATGTATCTACCCCCTATATATCCCTAAACCCTAACTTATGAAGTCAAGCATGAAGAGAAGTGGTTTTTGGTTTAAATCATGGAAATTTCAAAAACCCTCCCAAGAGCTTCATTTTGGAGTGACTAATTAAGAAGCATACATGCTTACCTTTTCATATTCATGTTTTAAACTTGTTCAAATCTAGGTCAACAAACCTAGGATTTGACGAAGAATCAAATGGGTATAAAAAAATTAAAAACAAGAAGGATACAGACTTCCCTTTTCATTTTCATGTTTTAAATTTGTTTAAATCTTGGTCAAACCAAGGATTTGACCAAGATTCAAATGGCCCTAAAAATTCAGAAAAAATGAAAAGAATGAAAAACCAAAGCACATAACATTCTTATGTCATATGTATAGTAAGCATTCAAGTTGATATACAAGGTCTAGACATATATATTCAAACCTAGGATTTGACTAAGATTCAAATGGGCATAACAAATTCAAAAAACAAAAACCAAACACATAGTCTTCTGATGTCATATAGCAAGCATTCAAGTTGATAAACAAACTTGTTTAAATCATGGTCAAACCTAGGATTTGACCAAGATTCAAATGGGCATAATTTTAAAAAATGTAAAATCAAGGCACATAGTCTTCTTATGTCATATAGTAAGCATTCAATTAAGTTGATAAACAAGGTCTAGACATATTCAAACCAGAAACATCATGTATCTAGCTACCCTAGCCCTAAACTCTGTCTTATGAAGTCAAGCATGCATGAAGAGAAGTCGTGGTTTTTGGTTTCAAACATGGAAATTTTAAAAACCCTACCAAGATCTACATTTTGGAGTGACTAAGAAGGATATATGCTTAATTTTTCCTATTCATGTTTTATTAAACTTGTTTAAATCATGGTCAAACCTAGGATTTGACCAAGATTCAAATGGGCATAAAAATTCAGAAAAAACAAAAAATGGAAAATCAAGGCACATAGTCTTCTTATGTCACATTAGTAAGCATTCAATTAAGTTGATAAACAAGGTCTAGATATATTCAAACCAGAGAAATCATGTATCTACCCCTAACCCTAAACTCTATCTCATGAAGTCAAGCATGAAGATATGTGGTTTTTGGTTTAAAACATGGAAATTTCAAAAACCCTCCCAAGAGCTTCATTTTGGAGTGACTAAGAAGGATATATGCTTAATTTTTCATATTCATGTTTTCAACTTGTTTAAATCATGGTCAAACTTAGGATTTGACCAAGATTCAAATGGGCATAAAATTAAAAAAAACAATAAAATGCAAAAACCAATGCACATAGTCTTCTTATGTCATATATATAGTAAGCATTCAATTAAGTTGATAACAAGGTCTAGACATATTCAAACGAGAAAAATCATGTATCAAGCTACCCCTAACCCCAAACTCTGTCTTATGAAGTCAAGCATGAAGAGAAGTACGTGGTTTTTTGGTTTCAAACATGGAAATTTCAAAAACCCTCTCAAGAGCTTCATTTTGGAGTGACTACGAAGGATACATGCTTAATTTTCATATTCATGTTTTAAACTTGTTTAAATCATGGTCAAACCTAGGATTTGACCAAGATTCAAATGGGCATAATTTAAAAAAATGTAAAAGCAAGGCACATAGTCTTCTTATGTCATATAGTAAGCATTCAATTAAGTTGATAAACAAGGTCTAGACATATCAAATTAACCAGAAAAATCATGTATCTACCCCTATATATCCCCAAACTCTGTCTTTATGAAGTCAAGCATGAAGAGAAGTGGTTTTTGGTTTCAAGCATGGAAATTTCAAAAACCTCCCCAAACTTCATTTTAGAGTGACTAAGAAGGATACAAGCTTGCCTTTTCATTTTCATGTTTTAAACTTGTTTAAATTATCTTGGTCAAATCTAGGATTTGACAAGATTCAAATGGGCAAACATATGATAAGTGATGCAAATATCATTTCTAAGTGCGGGCAAACCAGAGATATGTGGTTTTTGGTTTCAAACATATTCAAACGAGAGAAATCATGTATCTACCCCCTAACACTAAACTCTGTCTCATGAAGTCAAGCGCATGCATGAAGATATGTGGTTTTTGGTTTCAAACATGGAAATTTCAAAAACCCTCCCAAGAGCTTCATTTCGAAGTGATTAATTAAGAAGCATACATGCATGCTTACTTTTTCATATTCATGTTTTAAACTTATTCAAATCTTGGTGAAACCTAGGATTTGACCAAGATTCAAATGGGTATAAAAATTTAAAAAAAACAAAAAAGGTCTTCTTATGTTATATAGTAGGCATTCAATTAAGTTGATAAACAAGTTCTAGACATATTCAAACAAGAAAAATCATGCATGTATCTACCCCTAACCCTAAACTTTGTTTCATGAAGTCAAGCATGAAGATATGTGGTTTTTGGTTTCGAATATGGAAATTCAAAAACCCTCCCAAGAGCTTCATTTTGAAGTGACTAAGAAGCATACATGCTTACTTTTTCATATTCATGTTTTTAACTTATTCAAATCTTGGTGGAACCAAGGATTTGACAAAGATTCAAATGGGTATAAAAATTCAAAAAAAACAAGGTCTTCTCTTATGTTATATAGTAAGCATTCAATTAATTTGATAAACAAGGTCTACACATATTCAAACCAGGAAAATCATGTATCTACCACCTAACCCTAAACTCTGTCTTATGAAGTCAAGCATGCATGAAGAGAAGTGGTTTTTGGTTTCAAGCATGGAAATTTCCATGTTTGAAACCCAAAACCACTTCTCTTCATATGCTTGACTTCATATGACAGAGTTTAGCGTTAGGGGGTAGATACATGATTTTTTGGTTTGAATATGTCCAAACCTTGTTTATCAACTTGAATGTGTCGTAATATATATATGACATATATAAGAAGACTGCATGCTTTGGTTTTTCATTTTTTGATTTTTTTGAAATTTTAAGCCCATCTGATTCTTTGTCAAATAATAGGTTTGACCAAGATTTAAACATGTTTAAAACATGAAAATGAAAAAGGTAAGCCTCCATCCTTCTTAGTCACTCCAAAATGAAGCTTTTTGGAGGGTTTTTGAAAATTCCATGTTTGAAACCCAAAACGACTTCTCTTCGTGCTTGACTTGATAAGACAGAGTTTTGGGTTAGGGGTAGATACATGATTTTTCCGGTTTGAATATGTCTAGACCTTGTTTATCAACTTAAATGCTAACTATATGACATCAGAATGGGCATAAAAATTTAAAAAATTTAAAAATGTAAAACCAAAATTTAATTGGGAGGAAAGGGTACATGAATTACAATTAAAAAACAAGGTAACTTAAATACTTGGATGCCCCAAGATGTGTGGAAGCCCAAAACAATGGCAAAACATATCATGTGCGCATGCTGCATCCAATTCAAGTAGAACACATAGTAGGCACCGATAGTTTGACCTAAATTTGAAATCAAAGAGAAGGTGGTTAGAAAAAATCAAAATTGGCAAAGCAAAGCATGAAATCAAAAAATTGTGATGCACTCTAGCTATGAAAAGTATCAAACAATGCAAACCAAAATGATTTTTTAGAGGAATACTAGTTCAACTTATTTAATTTTTTATTTGTAGGCCAAAATCAAACCCCGTAGTTGGATTTTTTTTTCAACTTGATCTGTAGTACTGGGGAAAACCCTAGTTTATAACCTATTTAATAATAGATTCGTAGTCGATTCTTTTACTTTTTTATTATTACTATGCAGCACATGTGTGTTTGCCCGTCGAGTGAAACTCGGAGGAAGAGGAATCACTCGGAAGGAGAAGAAGGGAGAGCAGTCACGGGGCCCCTCTTATTGATGGTGTATATTCTTTTTCTGGTGATGTTGACTGTTGTGCAGGGTTTGTCAGTGCGCAGGAGGTGCGAGCGAGCGAGCGAGCGAGCGAGTCGAGCGAGGCCGAGAATGAGAGAGATTTGTTTTTTTGTGAGAGGGACAACCGAAGGATCCAGAAGGACCCACAGACTTCCAATACGCATCCTGATGCGTCTTCTCTTGACAAAGAAGATGGCTGGGAGTTGGCGTACCTATTGCACGTGACTTGTGCTCACTCAAGTGTGGGACCACACGCGTGGGCACCACACGTAAGTGACAGACCTGTTGGTGTAAAAACTCGGTTGATTATTATAGTGCATTAGAACAAAGTTTCCTATGGATTCAAGGGTAGGAAATCCAAGTTAACTCATTTACATGACATTATTTTTTCCATGAAGCAAAGTTAACACTATCAATTGGTACATTTTGGAGTGACTAAGAAGGATCAATGCTTACTTATTCGTTTAATTTCACGTGTTAAACTTGTCTAAATCTTGTTCAAACCTAGGATTTGACCAAGATTCAAATGGGCAGAAAAATAATTAAAAAACAGAAAAATGAAAAACCAAATCACATAGTAAGCATTCAAGTTGATAAACAAGGTCTAGACATATTCAAACCAGACAAATCATGTATTTATACCCCTAACCCCTAAACTCTGTCTTATGAAGTCAAGCATGTGAAGAGAAGTGGTTTTGGGTTTGGGGGTATATATACATGATTTTTATTGTTTAAATATATATAGACTTTGTTGATCAACATGAATGCTTAATTACTATATGACATAAGAAGTTTATGTGCTTTGCTGTTTCATTTTTTGATTTCTTTTTTGAATTTTTATGCCCATTTGAATCTTGGTCAAATCCTAGGTTTGACAAAGATTTAAACAAGTTTGAAACATGAAAATGAAAAAGTAAGCTTGGATCCTTCTTAGTCACTCCAAAATGAAGCTTTTGGGTGGGTTTTTGAATTTTCCATGTTTGAAACCCAAAACCACTTCTTCTCTTCATGCTTGACTTCATAAGACAACGTTTAGGGTTAGGGGGTAGATACATGATTTTTCTGGTTTGAATATGTCTAGACTTCGTTGATCAACTTGAATGCTTAGTATATTACATAAGAAGACTATGTGGTTTGGTTTTTGATTTTCTTGATTTTGTTTGATTTTTTATGACCATTTGAATCTTGGTCAAATCCTAGGTTTGACCAAGATTTAAACAAGTTTAAAACATGAAAATGAAAAAGTAAGCATGGATCCTTCTTAGTCATGACAATGAGTTAACTTGGCTTTACTACCCTTGATGAATCCATAGGAAACTTTTTGTACTAATGCAGTATAATATTCTGGTTTGAATATGTCTAGACCTTGTTTATCAACTTAATTTGAAAGACATACAAGTTATAGCACACATAGTGCATACATTTTCACACATACTGCACTAGATGCTAACCCTATAGTTTGAGGCCATTTGGATGAGGTCGAAAAAATTCTTGGATTAGAATCGTGTTGTTCGAACCCCGTAGTTGGATTTTTTTGAACCCTTGATCTTTAGAACTGGGCAAAACCCAAGTTTAACCATGCAAGATTCAAATGGCCCTAAAAATTCAGAAAAAAATCAAAAGAATGAAAAACCAAAGCACATATATAGCATTCTTATGTCATATGTATAGTAAGCATTCAAGTTGATAAACAAGGTCTAGACATATATATTCAAACCAGAAAAATCATGTATATATCTACCCCTAAAACTCTAATTAAACTATGTCTTATGAAGTCAATCATGTAGAGAAGTGGTTTTGGGTTTCAAATATGGAAATTTCAAGAACCTCCCAAAAGCTTCATTTTAGAGTGACTAAGAAGGATCCAGGCTTATCTTTTCATTTCATGTTTTAAACTTGTTTAAATCCTGGTCAAACCTAGGATTTGACCAAGATTTATGGGCATAAAATTCAAAAAAATCAGAAAAATAAAAAACCAAAGCACATAAGCATATTCAAGTTGATAAACAAGGTTTGGACATATTCAAACCATACAAATCATGTATCTACCCCTAACCCTAAACTCTGTCTTATGAAGTCAAGCATGAAGAGAAGTGGTTTCGGGTTTCAAACATGGAAATATCAAAAACCTCCCAAAAACTTCATTTTAGAGTGACTGAGAAGGTTACATGCTTCCCTTTTCATTTTCATGTTTTAAACTTGTTTAAATCTTGGTCAAACCTAGAATTTGACAAGATTCAAATGGGCATCAAAATTCAAAAAAATCAGAAAAAGAAAAACCAAAGCAATTGTTTTCTTATGTCATATAGTAAGCATTAAAGTTGATAAACAAGGTCTAGACATATTCAACCAGACAAATCATGTATCTATACCCCTAACCCCTAAACTCTGTCTTATGAAGTCAAGCATGTGAAGAGAAGTGGTTTTGGGTTTCAAACATGGAAATTTCAAAAACCTCCCAAAAGCTTCATTTTAGAGTGACTAAGAAGGATACATGCTTCCCTTTTCATTTTCATGTTTTAAACTTGTTTAAATTATCTTGGTCAAACCTAGGATTCGACATGATTCAAATGGGCATCAAAATTAAAAAAAAACAGAAAAAGGAAAAACCAAAGCAATAGTTTTCTTATATATGTCATATAGTAAGCATTAAAGTTGATAAACAAGGTCTAGATATATCCAAACCAGACAAATCATGTATCTACCCCCGGCCTGTCGATCTTATGAAGCTAGTCTACTAGCATGAAGGGAACTCGTTTTCGGTTTCAAACATAGAAATTACAAGAACATCCCAAAAGCTTCTCCATTTTAGAGTGACTACGAAGGATACTGACTTCCCTTTTCATTTTCATGTTTTAAACTTGTTTAAATCTTGGTCAAACCAAGGATTTGACCAAGATTCAAATGGGCCTAAAAATTTAGAAAAAATTCAAAAAGAGAATGAAAAACCAAAGCACATAGCATTCTTATGTCATATGTATAGTAAGCATTCAAGTTGATAAACAAGGTCTAGACATATTCAAACCAAAAAATCATGTATATATCTACCCCTAACCCTAAACTGATCTGTCGATCTTATGGAAGTCAATCATGAAGAGAAGTGGTTTTGGGTTTCAAACATGGAAATTTCAAGAACATCCCAAAAGCTTCATTTTAGAGTGACTAAGAAGGATCCATGCTTACTTACTCATTTTCACGTGTTAAACTTGTCTAAATCTTGGTGAAACCTAGGATTTGACCAAGATATGATTCAAATGCGCAGAAAATTAAAAAAATCAGAAAAATTAAAAACCAAAGTACATAGTCTTCTTATGTCATATAGTAAGCATATTCAAGTTGATAAACAAGGTTTGGACATATTCAAACCATACAAATCATGTATCTATACCCCCTAACCCTAAACTTTTTCTTATGAAGTCAAGCATGAAGAGAAGTGGTTTTGGGTTTCAAAGATGGAAATTTCAAAAACCTCCAAAAACTTCATTTTAGAGTGACTGAGAAGTTAGCATTAAAGTTGATAAACAAGGTTTAGACATATTCAAACCAGACAAATCATGTATCTACCCCTAACCCTAAACTCGGTCTTATGAAGTCTAGCATGAAGAGAATCGTTTTGAGTTTCAAACGTTTAAGCCAAAAGCCCCATTTCAAATATTTCAAACTTATTCAAAGTTGGTTCAAATTTGAAAGACATACAAGTTATAGCACACATAGTGCATACATTTTCACACATACTGCACTAGATGCTAACCCTATAGTTTGAGGCCACTTGGATGAGGTCGAAAAAGTTCCCCATTTCAAATATTTCAAACTTATTCAAAGTTGGTTCAAATTTGAAAGACATACAAGTTATAGCACACATAGTGCATACATTTTCACACATACTGCACTAGATGCTAACCCTATAGTTTGAGGCCACTTGGATGAGGTCGAAAAAGTTCTTGGATTAGAATCGTGTTGTTCGAATAGTTGGATTTTTTTGAACCTTGATCTGTAGTACAGGGCAAAACCCTAGTTTAACCTATTTAATTATAGATTCGTATATCGATTTTTCTACCTTTTTATTATTACTATGCTGCAGATGTGCGTTTGCCCGTCGAGTGAAACTCGGAGGAAGAGGGATCACTCGGAAGGAGAGAAAAAAGGCAGAGCATTATGGTGTCTCCCCTTTTTCGGGTGATGATGATGATGTTGACTGTTGTGCAGGGTTTGTCAGTGCGCAGGTGCGAGCGAGCGAGCGAGCGAGCGAGTCGAGCGAGGCCGAGAATGAGATAGATTTTTTTTTTGTGAGAGGGACAACCGAAGGATCCAGAAGGACCCACGGACTTCCAATACGCATCCTGATGCGTCTTCTCTTGACAAAGAAGATGGCTGGGAGTTGGCGTACCTATTGCACGTGACTTGTGCTCACTGAAGTGTGGGACCTCACGCGTGGGCACCACACGTAAGTGACAGACCTGTTGGTGTAAAAACTCGGTTGATTATAATAGTGCATTAGAACAAAGTTTCCTATGGATTCAAGGGTAGGAAATCCAAGTTAACTCATTTACATGACATTATTTTTTCCATGAAGCAAAGTTAACACTATCAATTGGTACATTTTGGAGTGACTAAGAAGGATCAATGCTTACTTATTCGTTTAATTTCACGTGTTAAACTTGTCTAAATCTTGTTCAAACCTAGGATTTGACCAAGATTCAAATGGGCAGAAAAATAATTAAAAAACAGAAAAATTAAAAACCAAATCACATAGTCTTCTTATGTCATATAGTAAGCATTCAAGTTGATAAACAAGGTCTAGACATATTCAAACCAGACAAATCATGTATCTATACCCCTAACCCCTAAACTCTGTCTTATGAAGTCAAGCATGTGAAGAGAAGTGGTTTTGGGTTTCAAACATCGAAATTTCAAAAACCTCCCAAAAGCTTCATTTTAGAGTGACTAAGAAGGATACATGCTTCCCTTTACATTTTCATGTTTTAAACTTGTTTAAATTATCTTGGTCAAACCTAGGATTTGACGAAGATACAAATGGGTGGGCACAAAATTCAAAAAAATCAGAAAAATGAAAAACCAAATCACATAGTCTTCTTATGTCATATCGTAAGCAATCAAGTTGATAAACAAGGTCTAGATATATCCAAACCAGACAAATCATGTATCTACCCCCTGTCGATCTTATGAAGTCTAGCATGAAGGGAAGTCGTTTTGGGTTTCAAACATTGAAATTTAAAGAACATCCCAAAAGCTTCATTTTAGAGTGACTAAGAAGGATACAGACTTCCCTTTTCATTTTCATGTTTTAAATTTGTTTAAATCTTGGTCAAACCAAGGATTTGACCAAGATTCAAATGGCCCTAAAAATTCAGAAAAAAATGAAAAGAATGAAAAACCAAAGCACATAACATTCTTATGTCATATGTATAGTAAGGCATTCAAGTTGATATACAAGGTCTAGACATATATATTCAAACCTAGGATTTGACTAAGATTCAAATGGGCATAACAAATTCAAAAAACAAAAACCAAACACATAGTCTTCTGATGTCATATAGCAAGCATTCAATTTGATAAACAAGGTCTAGACATATTCAAACCAGAAAAATCCGGTATCTACCCCTAACCCTAAACTCTGTCTTATGAAGTCAATCACGAAGAGAAGTCGTTTTGGGTTTCAAACATGGAAATTTCAAAAACCCTCCCAAAAGCTTCATTTTGGAGTGAATAAGAAGGATCCAGGCTTACTTTTCATTTTCATGTTTTATACTTGTTTAAATCTTGGTCAAACCTAGGATTTGACCAGGATTCAAATGGGCATAACAAATTCAAAAAAATAAAAACCAAACACATAGTCTTCTGATGTCATATAGCAAGCATTCAAGTTGATAAACAAGCTAGGTCTAGACATATTCAAACCAGAAAATTCATGTATCTACCCCCTAACCCTAAACTCTATCTTATGAAGTCAAGCACGAAGAGATGTCGTTTTGGGTTTCAAACATGGAAATGTCAAAAACCCTTCCAAAAGCTTCATTTTGGAGTGAATAAGAAGTCAAGCACGAAGAGAAGTCGTTTTCATGTTTTAAACTTGCTTAAATCCTGGTCAAACCTAGGATTTGACCAAGATTCAAATGGGCATAAAATATAAAAAAACAGAAAATGAAAAACCAAAGCACATAGTCTTCTTATGTCATATAGTAAGCATTAAAGTTGATAAACAAGGTCTAGACATATTCAAACAAGAAAAATCATGTATCTACCCCTAACCCTAAACTCTATCTTATGTAGTCAAACATGAAGAGAAGAAGTGGTTTTGGGTTTCAAACTTGGATATTTCAAGAACCTCCCAAAAGCTTCATTTTAGAGTGTCTAAGAAGGATCCATGCTTACCTTTTCATTTTTCATGTGTTAAACTTGTTTAAATCTTGGTCAAATCTACAAATGGGCATGAAAATTCAAAAAAGAAATCAAAAAATGGAAATAGATGGGCATAAAAATACATTTTTTGCCAACATTGTGAATAAGTAAAATGGTACACTGATATCATTTTGCATATATAGGAGTAAAAAACTTGAGTATTCAAAGTTGATGGCCGTGAGAAGATTCACATACAGTATGTGCCAAAATATGTCTTCACAAGAAAGTTCGCTACAGATCCTGCATGAACCCTTCCCAAGTGGGTACAAAAACAAGCAAACTCATACAGTTTAATTTTGAATTCATTAGGATAAAGCTCAATTATAAAACCATATGTAGATGTGGATCGAGATAAAACACTGCAACTTGATTTGGACATCTTTCAGGGTCTAGCGTACATGTGAAAATTGAAGTGGTTGTAGATTGGTAGAGACACTTCACAAAAGACCACTCGTTTTGCCCTCCTTGTGCACAGATGAAATGGGGAATCCATTTTTTATTGCCAACACATGACCCAAAAAATCTACTACTACATCCCCGTTTGAAAATATATAGGTGTCTCACTTATGTCTTGATACATGCATTTTAGTCAGAGATACATACGTATCCATACAAATTTGAGATGCATATTTTTAACCTAGGGGCATATATGAATCTTTAGCAGGTGCGTTTTTTTACTAATCCATATGGAATATTTTGATAAAACCCTTTTAGAAGGCTTTGTTAAGGCCTCAAGGACAATGAGTTGGGAGGAGGCCAGGTAGACTGTAGCTAGGCATTGATTCGGAATTTATGATGCTTGCGACTTGCTTGCGTGGCTTGTTGATTTCCCAGGTGACGCAGCTTTTTTTGACTGCCCAGCCATGGATAGGTCATAGGAGTGCAGAGCTGTAGGCGGTGCGGATAAGTACGCGGGGCATTGATGATGTAGGTGTGTTCGGTTGCCCACGCGAGTGCAGAGCTGTAGGGTTATGCGAGTAGGCCTTTAAACTGGGAGGTGGCACAAGAAGATTTTAGTAAGGAATGGTTCCTTTCCAGAGGAATGGAATGGTTCCATCCCCGCGTTCGGTTTGGACAAAAAGGAGGTACAGAATGGTACTGTTTTTTGTTCGGTTGGAGGAATTGGAGAGCAGAACGGAATGTGGTTAAACTAAACTTTTGTCTAAGAATCGTAATTAACAATGGCAAATAGCCTTTTAAATCTTAAAATCGTAATTAACAACGCCTAATGGCCTTTTTAATCTTAAAATCGTAATTAATGTTATTTTTTGTATGGTCGGGGAATTTGGAGAGTAGAACGGAATGAAGTTAAAGTTTAATCTTTTGTCTAAATATCGTAATTAATAGTGGCCTTTTTAATCTCAAAATCATAATTAACAACAACTAATAATTTTTTTGGTTGGATTAGTGAAGTGCTTTGTAATTAATAGCGGCTAAGTAACAGCCGTTCCACCACATTCCACCGATTCGGTGGAATGGGTGCATTCTGCATATGGGGAGAATATTCCCTTTCGAGGAACCACTCGGTTCCGTTCCATTCCACAACCGAACACAAGAATGGGCTCTAGGTGCGGAACGGTTCCATTCCATTCCACTTGGTTCTGGAACCGAACACACCCTAAATGCGTTGCAATGGAAAATGACAGTGTGTGGTGGCCTGATGGTGAAGAAGAAAGGTCGGGCGAAGAGTTGTTGGCTAGAGTCGGTTTTATACGAATCGACGAGGTGCGGGATAGTTTGATTTTAAGGGCTCCTTTCATTCACAGGATAGGGAAATCATAGGAGTAGGAATGTAGGATTGGGATTTGGGATGACATGTGTAGTTAAATCCTATAATAAGATGAGTTGCGTTTGATTGCGCCAAATGAATTTTTCCATGAGGTAGGACCAAATATTTAATCCTATACTAGGATTTGCACTACTTGATGATTCCTATAGGATTATTTCCTATTGGATATGTTCATATGAATCAAACTACTAGTGTAGGAAATATTCCTATAAGATCTAAATCCTATTATCTTATACCAACCTAATATGAATCAAAGAAGCCCTAAAGGATTTTCGAAGGAATCATGTACGAAGTATGATTTTTCTAAGTCACCCAACATATATACTAGGAATAGAACTAAGTAGTACCATATACTTAGGCCCGCATGCACAAATATTAAGTGTGGATTGAGGAAGTCGACAACTTGGGAAAAAACTTTCGCAACTGCACACCTATGTTACCACCCTTGCGACGCTAATTGTCGTAGAGCTGACCTAGAACGAACTCTTGTCTCGGTTAACATGAGAGAGATAAGGGATAAATACAATTGTGATACACTTTCCTAATATTTTGTTGAATGAGATAATCTTGTGTTTTCCTAATAGGGTTAATTAAGTACACATTTGGCAGCTCGTGTGTTGCATACGTTGGTGAACTTTAGACCCCAACTATATATTATTATTTGAACTCACCTCTAACACTTAATTATGTATAATAAGGTCCCTAACTGACCTCAAACACAATTAGGTATAACAGCGGTCCATAACTAACCTCAAACACTTAATTAGGTCTAACATTGCCCCCTTAGACTACCCACAATGGGAGTATCATAGGTAGTACACTATCATGCATCTCATGCTTGCAAAAAAGCTGATGTGGCACTGCAATTAAAGATGAGAGAGAGGATTATAATATCATAGGTAGATACCGTATCATAGCACGTAGTACTAGAAAATTTAATGTTAAATAATCTTGTACATAGATCTGCATTGAGATTCTACAAATCAATTAATATAAGAAGATTATGATACTAGTACATGATACCATGCATCGTTGACATAGTAACATGTAGTATTAATTGTATCATACACACCATACTTTTATATATGATACTATGCATTGTGACTAGTATTACTGACCTCATATATACGCTTACTTAGGTCAAACAATGGTCTTTTAAGTAGTATCGGTTTAATGAAGGTTGACCTATTTTTAACTTCATTTGTGCACTAGTAGATATGATTTGGCCCATTTTTATCCATAGGCTCATCTGATGTGATGTCTGCTATATATATTGTCTTCGATGAGTATCACGCGCATTACATACTCATACCATAGAACGAAGATGAAACCCCTTACCCTCAGCGACGTACGCAACATGGTGTTTGGGTTGAATGGCCCACCCTATTTTAAAATGTTTAGTTAATTAATTATGTAAAAAATTATCACATATAAAGTGGAAAAAAGAAAATTAGTAAGGTGTGCCCACCTGGCCTACGGTTGTTTTGTGCGTCCTCCACTGCGTACTCCTCTTGATCTGTGACGATGAACATAGTTCTTTAGAACACATGCAACACTTACAGTTGATAGGCCGTTGCAAAGCTAATCAATGATAAAACCTGCTTTTATAATCCATTGTACTTTGATTTAATTAGTCCCTCTAATGGACCCCAACTATGTGTGCTTGAGATTTAGCAAAATGCTTTGCCGCCGTGCCACATAACAAATAATAAACAGACCAATCAAGTTTTTATCATTGCTAGACCTAACTAAGTGTTCAAGTGCTCAATTTTGACCACATTAGAGTTGAGGGGCCAAACATAATTCTTAAATACGTGAGGGACCGAACATATACTTCTAAACACCCGAGGGACAAGACAAATTTGAGTACTATTGTTATTATTAGACTAGTCACAATGGGGAGTATCATATAATAGTATCATACATATGATACTAATGTACGATATTATTTTCACAGTCCATAGTATCATCATGTAGTAGTATAATATGTTACATGTATTTAGGGATTTGTAGAATCTCAATACAAAAGTGTGTACAAGATTTGTTTGGCAGTAATTTTTCTAGTTCTACATGATATGATACGATATCTACCTATGATACCACTATCGTCTCTTTCATCATTAACTGATATGACACATCAACATTTTGCATGCATGTAGTGCATGATACTACTTATGATATTGCCATTGCGAGTAGTCTCCCTTTGTCCTAGAGTACAATGCCAATTTGTTTTCAGAGGCAAACTTAGACTAATACTTGGGCCCGCCAATTATGAGTTGCATGTCATTCAAAACTATATCATCGGATGCTTGTTTCGATGAACTTTCCAATGGTATATTTTGCGGATGTCATAAAATTAGGCTGGTCATACTATTTCTATAGTGGGTAGTATCATGGAGTAGTATCATAGTAATGCTACATTTATTATTTTTTAGAATCTCAATGCAAATTTGTGTACAAGATTTGTTTAGCATTAAGTTTTCTCGTTGTTTGCGCTATGATACAGTATCTACCTATGTTACACTAATCTCCTCTCTCCTACTTAATTAGCTGCCACATCAACATTTTTGTGGGACCAATGTGTATGATACTAGCTATGATACTAGCACTATCATGTGGGTACCTAAATCTCGAGTCAAAGTTTGACACGAAACCGATGTGGACTTTATTCATGGTGGAAGGGAGTAACAATCATAAGCACATTATTATTATTGTTTGAACAACATTTTATTTGATGTGCCATAAGAAGTTTAGAAACTCCTAGCCTGCGGAGGTGGCGTTTTGGCACACGCGTGCATATGCACCAATTATAGAAAATGATTAAAAAAATTATATAAATGTTAATTTTTTTGGTATACATTGTGACATCATATGTTCGTTCACAAGTTTTCGTGGAAAAACGACATTTTGTGTGGCGTGTAAAAAAAGGCAAAAAATATACTGTACGTAGTCGTGTTACAACATCAAAATTTGTCTTTTTTATAGGAGCCACATAATTTTTTTGTGAGAAAACTTGTGTACCAACATAAAATGTCTAGATATACATGTAAAATTTTAGTTTAGAATTTTTTGACACTTTGAAATATGGATTCACATAATGGGAGCATATGCTCCTATGAGGCAAAGTGCATTTCCGCTAGCCCCCGCCATTTCTTATATCTCTATATTGTCTATATATCTATACCTCTACCCCCTTGGATTCCTGAACAGACGTACAGTACTAGTAGGGCCTACTATTTATTATTATTACATACTCTAAAAAAAAACCTACTGCAGCCAAAATTTAATATCATCGAGCGGTAAAATTCCCCGCCAACGCCCAAATATCTCGCGCCGCAAAGTTTCAGATCTGCGAATATTTTTTTCCTCAAAAGAAGGACTGCGAAATTCCCTTCTACTCCTCTATCGCCCAGCTTCGCCCTAGTTTCGCCCGCAAGCCCTCAGAGAAACCGCCCCTCTTGCCTACCTCCAGATCTTCCCGGCCGCCGCACTTCGCCGTTCAAGCTGCCACGGCTTCAAACCCCGAGGCTGCCCTATCCGCTTGATCCGCACCTACTCCGGCGTCCACCGCACCGTATCTCGTTCGCCGACTCTATCGACCACCGCACCTGACCAGCTTCGCCGACACCGACGCCCCCGTGCACTGCACATCATCTGCTTCACCGACCTTCTAGTTCGGCCGGCGCGCTGAACACTTCATCGACCGCCCAGCATGTCCTTCTCCGACCCCCCAAGATCTGCTTCCCCGGCACCCACCGCAACAGCAGTCCCCTCGCCGACCTCCACGTCACCCGTAAGAACGCGGAACACGTCTAAACGCCGCCCAGAAATAGGTAACCAGACATCCCTGCGCGTTTTGTTCTGTTAGGAGTATTGCAGCTGACTGTATTTCTGAATTCGTGCTATATTTCTAACTTACAAGTGCTTTCGTTGATAACCACCTCATCCTTTAGGTTTAAACACGACGCATAAGTATGTTTTTCCGTGACCAAACCCACCCATTCGCTGAAACTCTACATGGTATCAGAGCCTAGGTTTCCTTCCTGCTAGCCGCCACAAACAGTACCAAACAAGTTCTTCCTTTGATCACAAAACCCACCGTTGAGATGTAGAAATCCAGGCGGCGGGAGGCCGCATCAGGTGCTCTGCGTGGGTTGCGGCTATCACACACAGCGATGTGAGCTGTGTGAGATCGGCGGCTGCTCGCGCGGGGAGAAAGAAGAGGGTGAAGATCGTTTTGGTTTAGAAAGGAGAGAAGAGGAAGTGAATCCGTGGCAGAGAGATCTGGATCCGTGTGAGGGGCAGAAGTTGGAGGCGTGCGGAGTGGGGCGAGCCTTTGAGCGCAGGGCGGAGCCGGAGGTTGGTGCTGGACGTTGACCAGCGCGAGCCGGTCGATGTGGCCAGGTGCGGTCCGCCAGGTTGGCCAGGGCGCGCAGACGAGGCGCCATCCGAGTGGAAGTGAGGAGAAAATGGAGATGTGAGGCTGTGAGGATATGTGGTGATGGAGTTGATGAGGCTGCGGTTGAGTCGTGATGGAGTTGATGAGGCTGCGGTTTAGTGGTGATGGTGATGGTTGTGGATATGTCCAGGGGAAAGGCATGCGTGCCTGAGGTGAGACTGGTTGAGGCCTGACCGGGGGATAGGCATGGGTGCTTGAGGAGTGGATGGTTGAGGCAGGAGTTGGCTGGGGGTTTGTGGGAGAGACGGAAGAGGTGGCCGGGCAGAGTGGAGAAGAGAGGCTGAGGACATTGAGGCGAGTGTGGATGGTTCTGCGGAACTTGTGTGGTGAGGCAGCCGGGGTTGTTGAGGACGTGTATGGTTAGGAGTTGTGCGTATCCCAGATGGTTGAAGCTGGATATCTTCGCTGCTGATGAAGAGATGAATCGAGATGACAAGATGATGGAAAGTGCAATGCTGTCATGTATCCTAGGAGTTATGCTGAATGTTCATTACTGGTAGTTGTCATATGTGTCATGTTGTTGTTGCAAGATGGCCATGGTTGTTTACCCATGATCATCTTGAGGGGGTGTGTTGGACCATGAGTGAGTTTAGTAGTAGCGCTGTAGTAATATTGTATCCAGTGTGAGGCCCATAGAGGCCCATGTCCAGTAGTATTGTAACCCTAACTCAGATGATATAAATACACAGTGTGGTGGTCTGAGTAACCTAACCCACCCATTCGCTGAAACTCTACAAAATATGAGCCACCAATCATGAGCCGTTGAATGCTCTACATGTCCACGATTGACAACAACAACAACAACAAAGCCTTTATTCCCAAACAAGTTGGGGTAGGCTATACAAGTCCACAATTGACACGATTACAATTTCTCACTATTTGGCCGTAGGCTACTGCTCTAGTTACATCATGTTTGATATCTTTCTGCGATCCTGTATTACATGTTTATGCACGTCATAATGCTTCTACTACTATTTGGTGTCAATTTAATTATAGCAAAGCCGTGACTCGTAACTGTTTGTTGTTATTACACGTGCAGCAGGCACATCTTACACTCATAAACGTAGAGTAAAGCTCGCCTATAATCATGTAAGTACCTGCTGTTTTTTGTATATTGCTTAATGCAAACTTCTATATCTTGGACCTGTTTCTGTTTACAATTGGCCTCTCCTTCATGCAGAGGAGAAACAGTGAGGCACCAGGTTCTTCTGTCCAAGTACCCGATGAGGTCCGTGTGACTCAAAAAAAAGCTCACGTAAGTTCCCTGTTTTTTTTGGAATGTTAATTTACCTCCTGTGCATAGTTCAATTGCATCATTTTCTGTATGTTGCACTACCTAAGTTGCCTAATGGAATCTAATAAAATATAAACAATGACCATATGGAACATTGCACACTGCCTTTGACCCATCTGGCATCCGGCATGCCTGGGTATAAGTTACATGATTTGGCTATGTTAATACAAGTCCTGAAATTCTATTATGTTAATTTTTTGCCTGTTGCTTCATTGAGTTTGCCTGTTGTTCCATGGCTAGTGCATGAAGTTTGATAGAAATGATCCTAGCTGAAATGATGCACTTTGTGTTTTTTTATTGCTTTATTCCTAACCTAGCTTCCTATTCTACTTGAAACATGATTGCTTTATTCCTAACCTAGCTTCCTATTCTACTTGAAACATGGTGAAAAAATAGTTATATTACTTGTTTAAATGTCTAGCTTTGTTTTTCTGAGTCCCATTGACATGATGTGGTATATCCATATTCAAATGATCTGGCTGTTTATATAATACGCTCCATGTTCAATTGCTTCATTCAGTTTCTAGTAATCTATTATACATGATGCACATGGTGCTACTTGTTATATGCCCTTTTTTGTTTGAGTTTGATCATGAATTCAAGATTAAGCATTGCCTAAACGTTGACCAACGTAGGAAGATTCCCTCCCTTGTCTATACGTTGTGAGATAGATGATGAGACCTCTCTAGCAGCGAATTTATACGCGCTAGATAACACCCCGTTTAATTCGGTCCTGTTGGGACTCGAACCCGGGTGGGCTGGCTGCGCACTCGCAAGCCTTGCCACTGAGCTAGCACTCAGTTCTCAGATTAAGCAATGCCTCGTTATGCTTAATTTAAATGTTATGGCACTTCATACAAGCCATACAATTAATTGTTGCATTGACCTTCTGCGATGTCGAAGGCACTATCTGAGTCATGCTTAAATCAATCATACATTATTTTCCTAATAGTATCAAATCCAACATGCACATCTTTTGACTGTATTTGGCTATTTGCTAGATTTCTTCTGTGCAGTGACCTGGCTTCGTTATTGGGCACATGATGTCTAGTTGCTTGGTTCATTGTATACATCATCGCCATGATCTAGTTTGGTTTGTTCTAAGAGGCATGTGGCTTAACTGGTTTCTTTGTTGTATCTGCCCATGGTTCTTTCAAAATTATGTCAACAATGCTGTTTGTTTGCCTTGTATTGTATTGCATTTTAACTTGTTTTGTCTTAGTTTCAGCCTGCAAACAAAGCTGTAATGTCAGTAGGGACAACCCATTTATCAAGTGTTGCGGTCATTTCACAGAGCAACAGTGACAGTGGCACGTGCTCTCATTGGTCCACTGAGTCCGGTACACCAACCATTCCAGAAGAAATAGATGTACGAGGCTCTATTTTTGATTGCTTGTTGTGTTATATCAGCTCAATGATGTTCTTGAAATTGGAGGTCTTTTATTGCATCATATGATGTTGTAACTTGTTTTATCTAAATTTCAGGCTTCAAATAAAGCTACAATGCCAGAAGCAAGGGCCAATGCCTCAAGTATTGATGTTTCACAAAGCAGCAGTGAGAGTGCATATTGCTCGCATAGGCCCATGGTATCTATTGGTCAACTTAATCCGGCACAAAGAGATTTCGGGGATGCACTCCAAGAGGCAGTTGATATATTTGGGCGGGAAAACAAAGATGCTGATGAATTAATTGCCAAGACACGCCAAGAGATACATGAATTGAAAAATAGGCAAACTTTGACAGAAAATGTTCTAAAGAATCTCCTATGCACTTGTCATGGTAAGCCAGTTGTGATGTGTCTGGGAATTGAAGGTGTCTAAATAAACTTTGATTCTGTTGTTCAGTCAAGTGGACTGCTGATGCCAATGCTGTAACTAATTACTGCTCAAAATTTCGTTCAAAATTTCGTGGTCTGTAATAATTGCAAATTTTGTTGTTGTACTAAAATTAGATATGTTCCATGTGGCTGCTGTATTTTGTGTGAAATAATATCCTGATGTGTACTTCAATTAAACCATAAATCGACTGCATGCTGAAAATTTGAATCTGAGCGCACGTGTGAACTGTTTTCTGCTCGTAATGCAATAACGGCTGTTTCTTGGAAGGACTACGTACATGGGTGAAAAGTTAGAGAAGCTACAGTACTCTAACTTGAAGGTGAAAAGTTAGAGAAGCTACAGTACTCTAACTTTCCTTCCCCCAAACCATATGTCTAAAATCCAAATAATTTAAATTAATTTGCACAATACAAACTTGTGTCTTGCATTTGAAGTAATTACATGCAGAGAAAATTATGGTGTAATAAAATTTAGTTTAGTTTTTAAACATCTACAGTAATCACCTTTATTAGTTAAAGACAGTGCATAACCTTGTACTTATGCTACAGAAGCCTGACTTTGCTTCTTTATTTTTCCTGACTTAGCTCCTTCACGTTAGAGGATACGGTTCCCGTACATGGTAGCCCATTAATAATTATGCCTGCTAGCAAGATAGATGGTCCTTATTATAGTCAGGCATGTCAACTTGTATGATTAAAAGTAGTTCGTACACATTAAATCTACCATCTGCATTTTTCTCTGTAATAACTTTTCTTTTTACACAACTCAAAACTTGTCTGGCTAATATGAAATTTGAGATGGCAAAACCCGGGAAAGATAAAGATATCACCAAAAACTCTTTCCTGCGAAATGCTGGGTTTTGAAGCCCAAGTCCAAGTCTTTCTCTGCTCAAGTTTTGGAGGAACAACTCCAAGTAGAACGAGTTGCAACAGCTATGCTAAGAACAAAAGTTGACATGTTGAGATCGAGATTAGAAGCATGTGATGCCCTACTGCACGAGGCCAATCAAGTTCGTTATAATCTCCCAAAGACTAAGAAAATGCCATAGATAATTGGAGATGAACACTAACATAGTGAGTACATTGGTCTTGTGAAATGTTTCCTTAGATTAAGGCACCGTTCAGACTTTTGTTGGTGGATGCATTTATCTGCGGTTGGGATCAACTTGGTAGTTGTTCCTGTGGATGTTATATAAATTAATTGCCTAGCCTTTTTTGAATCAGTTCGAACTTAAATGGTATCATAGCCAAGGTCTCAAGTTTGAATTGTCGAACGTGTGGTTTAATTTAATCTCTGTCGGGCGGCAAAATCTCCCACCAATCCTGAAATATTTCAAACGCATTTTTGAATGGGATTAAGAAGATAGATCATGATCATGGTAGTGACCTATATTCAACGTGATGATGATTTGATTTTGCACTCGGCCATGAACAGAGGTACTAGTACGGTGTCACAATTTTTTATCATTATACTTGTACCTTAGCGAAATTCAAAATCTCATAGCGGCAAAACTTCCCGCCCACAAAATACAAAAATTTCACACGCTTCCAAATTCCCATTCTACCCCTGTGGAGATGACAGCAAAGTCGGTTGGTGAGGGGTTTGCCCGTCATTTTTTCGATCACCACCTCCCTAGCCCGGAAACCCTCCCAAAAAAAATACATTTCCTTCAGTCTCTCATCTGAGACCACCCACCGGAACTTCTCAAGTCCCTCTCTCTACCACCTCCACGACCACCGCACCGGAACATCCCCGCCGGACTTCCCTGGCCTACCCGAGCCCTCGCGATCCTCGTCATCCGGCTGCCTGCCGGAGCCGCTTCATCGACGCCGTCATCAACCGGACCGGATCATCCCCGCCGAACCTCGAAACCATATGCTCATCCAGCAGTCTACCGCAGTCGCTTCAGCTGCGGTATCGTCCACCCCGCCGGAGCCGCTTCGCCGGATCCGTCGTCCACCGCATCGGATCTTGCTCACCGACACCGCTGTGCATGAACCGGATCTGCTTCACCGGCGCAGTGCATGATCTAAACTCTTCTACTGTCGCTTTTCTATTGCTTGCCTGCAAGTTCTTGTTTAATCTTGGGGGAACCTGTTTGTGCTAACGACGCGCCGTTACGTTTTTGCAGATGAGATGAGTAACCATGAAGTGTAATGGCCGTCTCTCCAACCCCAAGTAGCACATGTAGCGTACTTCATCACCGGATCTATCAACCCCAGGAAGATCTGCTGTGACTCCCACAGAGTGCTTCTCCTAATGTAAGTCCCTTGTTTTAGCGCCATGTTCTGGGTTCAGATGCTTGTTTGTCTGAAGCTCTTTTAGTTCATTCCTAGCTATGACCGTAACACGTTGCTATTTTCTACTTCATTGCTAACTTTAAGCGATTGAACATTTTGGTTTGCATTCCCTGCTCTGTAGATGTAGCCATCATAACTTCTATCTTGCTCAGTCGTTGTTACAAAAATTATACTGTAGGTATTATAGTAACATCCTGCTATTATTTAGTTCATGGCCAATTTTAAGTAATTGCACATGTTGGTTCGCATTCCCTGCTCTATAGCTTTTGGCATCGTAACTTCTATATTTGGTTTACATTCCCTGCTCTGTAGATCTAGCCATCATAACTTTATCTTGCTCAGTCGTTGTTACAAAAATTATGGCCTGCTACTATGTTGTTTGTGCCAATTTTTTACTCCATGAACATGTTGGCTTGCATTCCCTGTACTACAGGTGATGCCATTGTTTTGTATCTAGTTCATTGTAAGCTAACAAAGTAAGGACTTAGTTTGGCATGCTATCACTCTGCTATCTAGCCTGTAGTACAAATAAACTTGTCATACTACTAGATAATAATTTTGCGTGCCATCTTGTTCTTCAAAAGCTGCATTATTGACTTGTTTCTCTGACTTGGCATGACGCTCACATATGGAAAGCTGAACATATTGGTTTGCATTCCCTCTTATACAAGTTCACAGGTGATCCCACTATATTCTGTATCTGGTCCATCCTAAGCTCCAGCATTAACTATCCTCCATGTGTTGCTCATTACAAGTTTATATCCCGAAACATCTTGATTTGCATCCCCTTCACTATAAGTTCAGGAGTATTATTTAGTTCACGGCCAAAGTGAAGTAATTGCACTTGGCACATGTTGGTTCACATTCCCTCCTCTTTAGCTTTTGCCATCGTAACTTCTATTTTTGGTTTACATTCCCTGCTCTGTAGATGTAGCCATCATAACTTCATCTTGCTCAGTCGTTGTTACAAAATTTATAGCCTGCTACTATGTTGTTCATGCCAATTTTGTACTCCCTGAACATGTTGGTTTGCATGGGACTCGACAGTAGTAAGTCTGCTGTTTCATTCTAACATGCTCTGTTATATTGGCTGTTGGTATGCGGCATGCACTCTTTGTTTGCTTATTGTGCGCATTACAATGATCTTGTTATAACGACGAAATGATGAGTTCCAAATTCTTTGCCAAACAATATTGTAGTGTCTTTGCCTTTCCATTGTTGCTGTCTTAACTTGTAATGTCTTTGTTTCAGATATAGGTGCTGCATGGACAACTTAAAAGATTGCCGGATCGCTTCATTGTATTGCTAGGTTTAATTACCATTCAATTTCTCTGGGTTCTGTAATATTTTTTTCAATGCCTTGCAGCTGATGTAATATTTAGTTAGTTTTTATAGTTCTTTCGCGCATTTTTTCTTTGGTGCTTGTGGTAAGTGAGGCTATCCGACAGAAATCAATGCTGCGTAAATATTCTCAGTATCTAAATCACGAATTCCCATCCCTTAAACGGCCCAATCAAGCGAAATCACATATGTGCCTGCCCGCAAAATCCTAAAGCGCATATTATGCCGGCATATAAACAGCAACTAAACGGGCTGGCCCACTTACTTCTTGGGCCAGCCCATTTGATTTACGGTGGACCCCACACACTAATTGGGCTGGCCCACTTGCTTTAAGGTGGACCCCACCAACTACTGGGCCGGCCCACTAATTAGTTGGGCCAGCCCATTTGCTTTTTTGGAGGACCCCACATAATAAATGGGCCGGCCCTTTAAGAGGAAAGTGGGACCCACCTGTATTTTTGGCCCGGCCCACTATCTTGTTGGGCCGGCCCACTTGCTATATTGTGGACCCCACATACTAGTTGGGCCGGCCCTTTAACAGGAAAGTGGGGCCCACATGTGCTTATTGGGCCGGCCCACTATCTTGTTGGGCCGGCCCACTTGCTCTATGGTGGTCCCACATGGTAAATGGGCCGGCCCTTTAAGTGGAAGGTGGGACCCACCTGTGTTTTTGGCCCGGCCCACTATCTTGTTGGGCCGGCCCACTTTCTATATGGTGGACCCCGCATACCAAATGGGCCGGCCCATTAACAGGAATGTGGGACCCACTGTGTTTTTGGCCCGGCCCACTATCTTGGTGGGCCAGCCCACTGGCTATATGGTGGCCCCACGTACTAAATGGGCCGGCCCTTTAACAAGAAAGTGGGACCCACCTGTGTTTTTGGCCCGGCCCACTATTTTGTTGGGCCGGCCCACTTGCTATATGGTGGAACCCACAAACTTAATGGGCCGATCCTTTAACGGAAAGTGGGACCCACGTGTTTTGGCCCGGCCCACTAGCTTGTTGGGCCGGCCCACTTGCTATACGGTGGACCCCACACACTAAATGGGCCGGCTTAACAGAAAGTGGGACCCACTGTTTTTGGCCCGGCCCACTTGCTTCTTGGGCCGGCCCAGTTGCTGTAAGGTGGACCCCACATGTTAAATGGGCCGGCCCATTTAAGTTTTGACCAGTCAACCTTAGAGGTTAGGCCCGGCCCACTTAACTAATGGACCAGCCCAGCTATATAGTTGACCGGTCAAACTATGTCATCTGGCCCGGCCCGCTTAAGACGTGGCAGGCCTCGTGTGGGCCTACCATCTACCACGGGGTTTCAGCCGGTTAACGCCGTTAACTGGCAGTTAACGGCGTCTGCCACGTGTCAGTTTGCATGACGTCAGCAGTCAACGGGCTCCCGAAAACACTTCCGCAACGGTCCGATTTTCCGTGGCGGAAGGGCGCCCAAGCGCGACGGACCGAAAAAATCGTCGTTGGACTTTGCCTGACGCAGTTTCGACAACGGAACCCATATCGTCGGGTTAGGCCCATAGGCGACGAAAAATGCCCCTTAGTTGACGATTTTGGGACGTTGTCTATCAGAACTTTTCTTGTAGTGCCAAGACCAACAAGTCCCCCAAGCGGACCAATGACAAGGGCTCGAGCCAAAGCGATACATGACAAGGTGAACTCGCTCCTCACCACCCTTGACCTTGATACCCCTTTGGATGGATTGCTACCTCATGCCGACGTGCTATGTGTCATTAGGTACAAGGCGCACCAAGACCCCGGAGAGGACGAGACATCATGGTCAAGGGAAGGAGAGGAGCAGAGGAACCTGGAGATGAACATGAAGCCGAAGCCGACGTCGCCCGAAGAGCGCCAAGGAAGAGAAGGACGCTGGCCGGTCCAGAGCCCGGTCAGACCGGACCCACGACCGGACGCCCCGGCCACAGGCCCGGTCAACCGGGCGCAAACCGGGCCAACTCCCTCGTACCGGACGACGACCGGACCCAGGACCGGACTCTTCGCAGAATCCCGGTTGGCGGCCGGTCGACCGGACCCATGACCGGACAGCCCGGTCACAGGCCCGGTCAGACCGGACCCCTGACCGGACAGCCCGGTCCCAGGCCCGGTCTGACCGGACGCCCAACCGGATCCGACGGGAATACCCCACCAAACTGCCTTGACTTATCCATTCGCGTACCTGTTCGCCCTTGCTGGCTGTGCTTGCCTATTTAAGTAGCTGGGACCCCTCCTTTACTTTTCAGACTTGTTTAGAACTCAAACCTAACTTTGAGCTTAGTCTCCCTTGGGTATCATCCCTCTGTAATCAAGGCAACCCTTGTGGATGTATGGATTTGGTAGTAAGAGATTCTAGTGCTTGCACTCTCTCTCTCACTCCTTGATTCGTCCTCCCCACCGGTCTCTCCTCTCGGAATTCTACCTCGAGTCTCTTCCGGGCGGATTCTATTGGCACGGTCCATCGAGCCGTGAGGGTAAGTATCGATTGTATCGGGTTGGTGTGCGTGGATCTTCGTGTGTTCTTCGTGTTCTTAGTGTTCTTCCGCCTCTCCCCCTCTTTCCCCCTTGATTCCTTGGGTCATTCGCGAGATCGGGCCACAATCGGGGTCTCAGACCACATCATATGGTATCAGCAGCCTTTGGTTTCCGCGGATTTGACCCTCCACCCACCCAATTTCGTTTCTAGAAAATTTTCCAAAAAATAGCCCTAAATTGCCTTTGGACGGATCTGTGATTTGGTTGAGTTTTGAGTGGTTTTGCTCCGTGGATCTGGTGTTGTTGTGCTTGATCTACTATTTCCCCACCTTTGAGCCTCCAATTCCATCGTTTCCCTTCGTTTTGGCCGATTTGGTTTTGGTTTGGGGAAGAACAGGAGAGAGAAAGCTCCAAATCGACGAACCCGGTTTCGAACCCGGTCAACCGGCCCCCAGACCGGACCGTCCGGCGCAGAACCCGGTCAACCGGCCGCACACCGGAGCAGCCGGTCCAGAAGCCGGTCAACCGGCCCACCGACCGGAGCAGCCGGCGCCACACCCGGTCCGACCGGACCACCGACCGGGCTCCTCGTCTTCGACATCGTCTAACACCACCGCCGACCACCACCACCACCACCATCTCCACCATCGCAGGTATAACTTGCAGTAACCCTTGTAGCCCTCTTCTTTTTGCGATCTATCCCACGAGCGAAGCTTCCGAGTGTTGCGAAACATCGCACGAGGTCCCGACCGTGAGGGTGTGCGTTGTGTGAGTAAAGCTCGTAAGTAGAGCTCGTGAGTGGCCAGCAAAAGAGTAAGAGCATAGTGTGCTAGTGAAAAAAAAAGAGAAAAGCAAAGTGCAAAGTGCCACCGATACAAAAAGAGTGAAAAGCTTTTAAGCAAGCAAGAGAGATAGAGAAGAGAGACCTCGTGCGAATCTTGGTGTTTCTACTCTATGCAACCTAGCTTCGATCTCTTCTTGAGTTAGTGTGACATTGAGCACCCTTGTTTTGGGTTTTTCCTTTTTCCGCTCGTTCCTTGGTTGCACTAACCCCGCTCATCCCGTGTGTGAGTTCCACATTTTTCCGTGTTTATAGTGATCGCCACTTTGACACTTGGATTTTTGGACCTTACCCACTCTTAACAACATACTCGATTTTGGATTTCGTCTTTTGGCTTTCCACCATCCACTCCTAACACCATATTTGCTAGCTTTTGCGTGTGCCTTTGTGTGTGTCCCGATACAATTGGTCTTACTTTCGCCTTGGTTGATTGCCTCAATACTATCTTGCCACGGTAAGAGTGAGAGGTAGTCTCCTTCCACTAACATCCACAACATAGTTCTTGTCTTGTGATCATGGATAGGCATGGAGACCAAGGAAAGGAGGATGAGGTCCTACACCCCTCCGAGAGGTTGGCCACCCAACACAACCTATGGGTGCAACGCCAAGAGTTCAAGGATCAACTCAATTTGTTCGAGACACGCATCGACCAACAATATGAAGAAGTGGCTCACAACTTCGGCCAAGTGAACCAAGATATGAATCTTCTTCGTGAAGCTACGGACAACTTGCATGACCAAGTGACGGCCAATGATGCAAACATGGAGCGGCGCATGGATAGCCTCGAGCGCGCCATCAACAACTTGGGTCGTCGACATCGACATCGCTCTACTTCCTCATCGTCATCGACATCATCACATGATGACTACTCCCATGATCGCCATTCGTCCTCAAGCTCCGACTCAAGGCATGGAGATCATCATCGCTCTCGTCGACCGCACGCTCGTCATGATGATTCTCGCTCCAACTCAAGGCGCGGAGAGTTCCATCGCCATGCTCGTCCTCATGAACGTCCGCAACAAGAACAAGCTCTTCACCAAGATCGTCATCAAGCGGCTCGCCATGCCCACCATGGGCATGACGACCAACCCCAAGACAACGTCCTCCACAACATGGACCCGGCACCTCATCGTCAAGCCCATGTGGATGCTCAAGACCAAGGTCATCAAGATCCACCAAGGCGTGATCTCCGGAATCATCCTCGCCATGACCAAAGGGGCCGAGGACAACCTCAACATGATCAAGATGAGAGAGCCAACATTGGACAACGCCAACAACCTCGCCAAGACCCGCAACAACTTCCTCAACATGAGCCAAGTGAAGCTAGTGTGCACCTCAACCGCCAACCCAATGCTATGGTTGGTCGTGGAAGACCTCCTCTACCACCTCAAGTCGCAAGAGATGAAGGCATCCGTCCTCGCCGAAGAAACATGGAAGATGAAGAGAATATGTATGGAAAGCTCAAGTTCAACATGCCAAAGTTCAAGGGTGAAGACGACGCCGAGGCCTACCTCTCATGGGCACTCAAGGTTGACAAGATCTTCCGCATACACAACTACTCCGGTGCCAAGAAAGTAGCCATGGCCTCCCTCGAGTTTGAAGATTATGCCAACACTTGGTGGGAACAAGTTGTCACTCTTAGGGAAGAAAAGGGTGATCCTCCGATTGATACTTGGGAAGACATGAAGGAGGAGATGGAAGCTCGCTTTGTCCCTAAACACTACAAGACCGATCTCTTCAACAAGCTACAAAAGTTGAAGCAAGGCACCAAGACCGTTGAGGAATTCTTCAAGGAGATGGAGTTAACCATGATGAGAGCAAACATCCAAGAGTCCGAGAACCAAACCATCGCTAGGTTCTTCAATGGCCTCAACTACCCCATCAAGAGGATTGTGGAGTTCCAACAATACTCCAACATGGTTGAGTTGGTTCACCAAGCTTCCAAGGCCGAGCGTCAAGTGAATGAGGACATCAAGTACTCCAAGTCCAAGCAATACTTCGCCTCCAAGCTTGCTACATCAACTCCTACAACAAGTGTCAAGCCAACCGCATCCTCTACACCTTCCAAGCAACCTTCCATACAAAGTCGCATGAAGCAAACGGTATCCTCCACCGCCTCCTCCAAGGCCTCTACGGGATCCTCCAATGTCACTTGCTTCAAGTGTGGCACCCAAGGCCACAAGTCCTTTGAGTGCAAGAACACCAAGGTCATGATCACTATGGAGAATGGTGACATAGAGACGCTAAGTGAGGGTGAATATGAAGCCCTAGTGCAAGCCGCCGTTGCTAATGAGGAAGACTATGATGAAGAAAGTGGAGAAGACCCTCTCTTATGCACACATGATCCAAGCCCTTCTCTTGTGGTCACTCGAGTGCTCACCACTCAACCCCAAGCTATGGAAGACCAAAGATGCAACATCTTCCAAACGCGTGCCGGCATTGGTGGCAAGTCAATCAAGGTCATCATCGACGGTGGGAGTTGCCACAACTTGGCAAGCACCGAGCTATGTGAGAAGCTCAACCTCACGCTTCGCAAGCATCCTCATCCATACCATGTCCAATGGTTGAGTGACAAGGGCAATGTCAAGATTCAACACACCGTCACCGTCAACTTCAAGATAGGACCCTATGAAGACACCGTCGAGTGTGACGTGGTGCCTATGACCGTGTGCCACATGTTGCTTGGCCGCCCATGGCAATTTGACAAGAAGGCCATACATGATGGTTACTCCAATGCATACACCTTCAAGGTCAAGGACAAGAAGTTCGAGCTTCGCCCAATGACTCCTAGCCAAATCATCGCCGACAATGCGAAGGCTTTAGCGAGGGCACAACACCACATCCACCATAGTGAGTTGAGAGGAGAGGGAGCTACCCACCAAAAAGAGAGTGAGCGCCACCACCCACATATGAGTGAGAGAAAGAGTGTCCTCCTAGCCACCAAAAGCGAGTGGAGAGAAGTGAAAGACAACCCATCCACCACCATACACTACGTGCTCATTTGCAAGGGCCTCTCGGAGGAGACTAATGACTTAACCAACATTCCTTCGTCTTTGTTGTCTCTTTTGAAGGAGTTCCAAGACGTCTTCCCCGACGAGCTACCCCATGGACTACCACCGCTTCGGGGCATCGAGCATCGCATCGACCTCATACCCGGCGCTCCCCTACCAAACCGCGCCGCTTACCGCACCAACCCCGAGGATACCAAGGAGATCCAACGCCAAATTCAAGACCTCCTCGCTAAAGGGTATGTCCGAGAAAGCCTTAGCCCTTGTGCCGTTCCCGTCATTCTTGTACCTAAACCGGATGAGACGCAACGGATGTGTATGGATTGCCGCCCTATCAATGCCATTACCGTCCGTTATCGACATCCCATTCCGCGTTTAGATGACATGCTTGATGAATTGAGTGGTGCCACCATTTTCTCTAAGATTGATTTGCGTAGTGGCTACCACCAAATTCGCATGGCAATTGGTGATGAATGGAAGACGGCATTCAAGACCAAGCTTGGTCTCTATGAATGGCTTGTCATGCCGTTTGGTCTTTCCAATGCTCCTTCCACTTTCATGCGTCTTATGAATCACATTTTGCGACCTCTCATTGGCAAGAGCGTGGTTGTCTACTTTGATGATATTCTCATCTATAGCAAAAATCTCGAGGACCATGTTCAACATGTGAGAGAAGTCTTATGCATCTTGCGCCACGAGAAGCTCTTTGCCAACCTTCCAAAATGCCATTTCGCTCAAAACAAATTGGTTTTTCTTGGTTTTGTGGTTTCCGCCAACGGGATTGAAGTTGATTCTTCCAAAGTTGAGGCCATCCACAATTGGCCCACTCCCACAAATGTTGGTCAAGTTAGAAGCTTCCATGGACTTGCCGGATTTTACCGCCGTTTTGTGAAAGATTTCAGCACCATTGCTTGCCCTTTAAACGAGCTTACAAAAAAGAATGTTCCGTTTGTTTGGGGCAAAGCACAACAAAAAGCTTTTGATGAATTGAAAAAGAGACTCACCGAGGCACCACTACTTGCTCTTCCCGATTTTGCCAAAACATTTGAGATCGAATGCGATGCGAGTGGCCTTGGAATCGGTGGTGTTCTCATGCAAAATGGAAAACCCGTGGCATACTATAGCGAGAAGTTGGATGGCGCACGCCTCAACTATCCTATATATGACAAGGAGCTTTATGCTTTGGTTCGTGTTCTTGAAGTTTGGCAACACTACCTTTGGCCAAAAGAGTTTGTTATCCATTCGGATCATGAGTCCTTGAAGTATTTGAAAAGTCAACAACATTTGAACAAGAGACATGCTAAGTGGGTTGAGTTCATAGAGTCCTTCCCTTATGTAATCAAATACAAAAAGGGCAAGGAAAATGTGGTTGCGGATGCACTTTCCCGCAAGATTACTCTCCTACTCACCCGCTTGGAGTTTCACATTTTGGGTCTTGAGGAGATCAAGGAACTTTACCCTTCCGACGCTTTCTTTGGTCCAATCTTTGCCAAGTGTTCCGTTGACCGCGGATTTGATGATTTCTATTTGCATGATGGCTACTTGTTTAAAGCTAACAAGATTTGCATTCCCGAGTCTTCTCTTCGTAAGTTGCTTTTGCAAGAGTCACATGGAGGTGGTCTCATGGGTCACTTTGGACGAGAGAAGACATATGCCATGCTATCAACCCACTACTATTGGCCAAGAATGTACCGCGACGTGGAACGCCTTTGCCGCCGGTGTACAACATGCTTACAAGCTAAGTCTACTTCCAATCCCTATGGTCTTTACATGCCTTTACCCATTCCATATGCACCTTGGTCGGACATAAGCATGGACTTTGTACTTGGCTTACCACGCACAAAACATGGGCATGATTCAATCTTTGTGGTAGTGGATAGGTTCTCTAAAATGGCTCATTTCATACCATGTCATAAGAGCGATGATGCTTCACACATTGCTTCATTGTTTTTCAGGGAAGTGGTTCGCCTACATGGAATACCGGCAAGCATTGTGTCGGATCGAGACGTCAAGTTCATGAGTTACCTATGGAAGTCGCTCATGGCGAAGTTTGGAGTGAAGCTCTTGTTCTCATCGTCCTCGCACCCGCAAACCGATGGACAAACCGAAGTGGTCAATCGAAGCCTCTCCACACTCCTCCGCACACTTGTGAAGACAAATTTGAAGTCATGGGAAGATTGCCTACCCCACGCGGAGTTCGCCTACAATCGAGCCAAGCACTCCACAACCGCAAGGAGTCCCTTCATGGTCGTCTACGGATTCGAACCTCCAACGGCACTCGACATCCTCCCACTACCTCTTCATGAAAGAACGAACATGGACTTCGACGAGCGCACCACCGCCATGAAGAAACTACATGAAGAGACAAGAGCAACCATACAAGAGCATGTACTTCGCCAAGCTACCCGCCTCAACGCCAAGAAAAAGGAACGCGTGTTTGAAGAAGGAGACCTCGTTTGGATCCACCTAAGGAAAGAAAGGTTCCCGCAAGAACGCAACTCCAAGCTCAAGCCAAGAGGAGATGGGCCTTTCAAGGTCCTCAAGCGCATCAACAACAACGCCTACGTCATCGACATACCAACATCAAAGTACTTGGTGAGCAACACCTTCAACGTCTCGGATCTTTCACCCTATCATGGAGATGAGGAGGAACAAGAGTCGAGGACGACTCTCTCCCAAGGGGGGGAGATGATGCGGGGTGGCCTTCGGACACCTCCACACCAAGACCAACAAGTCCCCCAAGCGGACCAATGACAAGGGCTCGAGCCAAAGCGATACATGACAAGGTGAACTCGCTCCTCACCACCCTTGACCTTGATACCCCTTTGGATGGATTGCTACCTCATGCCGACGTGCTATGTGTCATTAGGTACAAGGCGCACCAAGACCCCGGAGAGGACGAGACATCATGGTCAAGGGAAGGAGAGGAGCAGAGGAACCTGGAGATGAACATGAAGCCGAAGCCGACGTCGCCCGAAGAGCGCCAAGGAAGAGAAGGACGCTGGCCGGTCCAGAGCCCGGTCAGACCGGACCCACGACCGGACGCCCCGGCCACAGGCCCGGTCAACCGGGCGCAAACCGGGCCAACTCCCTCGTACCGGACGACGACCGGACCCAGGACCGGACTCTTCGCAGAATCCCGGTTGGCGGCCGGTCGACCGGACCCATGACCGGACAGCCCGGTCACAGGCCCGGTCAGACCGGACCCCTGACCGGACAGCCCGGTCCCAGGCCCGGTCTGACCGGACGCCCAACCGGATCCGACGGGAATACCCCACCAAACTGCCTTGACTTATCCATTCGCGTACCTGTTCGCCCTTGCTGGCTGTGCTTGCCTATTTAAGTAGCTGGGACCCCTCCTTTACTTTTCAGACTTGTTTAGAACTCAAACCTAACTTTGAGCTTAGTCTCCCTTGGGTATCATCCCTCTGTAATCAAGGCAACCCTTGTGGATGTATGGATTTGGTAGTAAGAGATTCTAGTGCTTGCACTCTCTCTCTCACTCCTTGATTCATCCTCCCCACCGGTCTCTCCTCTCGGAATTCTACCTCGAGTCTCTTCCGGGCGGATTCTATTGGCACGGTCCATCGAGCCGTGAGGGTAAGTATCGATTGTATCGGGTTGGTGTGCGTGGATCTTCGTGTGTTCCTCGTGTTCTTAGTGTTCTTCCGCCTCTCCCCCTCTTTCCCCCTTGATTCCTTGGGTCATTCGCGAGATCGGGCCACAATTGGGGTCTCAGACCACATCAGAGAGGGAGGCGCTAGGGGGCAGAAGGGGATGCTGCTGGGTTGTGTGGTGATGTAAAGGTCGGGGGCGGGGTTTATATAGGCGCTAGAGAGGTGGGGCGTGACGTGGCCGGCATGGTGGCCATGTCGTCGACGGCGTGGCTACAGGGCGTTCTGGGCCGAACGGTCATGTCTAGGAGGTGCGTGGGAGTGAGGGGAAGCTAGTGGCGCAGTGGGACGCGACGGGATGCAGTGTGCACGAAGAGGGAGGGTGATGTCCTCGGGTTGGTGACTATGGGCAATGGCATGAGTGTTGTGGTCATCCACTTGCTCTCCTTGGTCATGTCTAGCAGGTGTCTAGGGTCAATGTCAAGCGGAATGACATGGTGATAGGGAGGGAAAAGGGCCAGTGCATGTGGGTGCATGGTGGTGACTATGTGAGTGGCATGGTGTGGCCTTGAGGTGTGGAAGTGTTTGCTTGGGTAAACTCTGGTATGGTGGTGTTCAGAGGAGTGAGATGAGTCAACTTGACAAGGTGAGGGTGACCAGAGAGGGAGAAAGACAAGGGTTGGCATGGTGATGTCATTTGGAGTGGCATGGCATGGCATTGGATGCTTTGGTGCATCTCTCTGGGTTTCTGAGGGCAGGGCATGCTGGTGTGAGGTGAGGAAAGAGGGTTTGACAATGGTGAGCATGGTTGGAGAGGGGTAGAGGGTGCACAAATATTATTTGTCCAAGTGTATGTGACACATGACATAGTTTTGGGGCATGGTGTTGATGTGAGGTGACCATGCACACTAGGTGAGGTCAAGAGGGAGTTGTTAGGAGTACAAGACACTATAGATGAGCTCAAGGAGAGAGAGAGTGAGGTAGGCAATAGTGGTTGGAATAGTGTTTGTACTCTATGGCATTAAATTGATTATTTGCTATGCACTCATGTGTGATGACTTTTGACCAATTTTTGTGATGGATGGGTTCTAAATGATGTTGGGCAGCCACTCAAGGCATTGGTTCGAAATTTGAGGTTGATTTGTGAAGATTCGAAAATTTGTTGGAATCTAGAATTTGTTTCAAAGTGGCATTTTGGTTTGACTATTGTGAGCAATGGTCAAGGATCTGGTCAAAGTGGTCAACATCAAAAGTGTTCATCTTGATGAGGTCTTGGATGAGGTGCAAAAAGTTGAGAGGGTTTGGTTTGAGAATCTCCTAATAGAAGGGCTCAAAGTGGGTATGATATTAAAATTGTCAATTTTGACCATTAGTGCATGTGAGCTCATTTTGATTTCAAATTTGATTTGATTTGAGTTTCTTTGATTCCAAAAGTGTTAATAAGTGTTTATTAACCATTTACAACCAATGGTGCAAGCCAAAAGGGTCTAGGTTAAAGATTTGCAAAATTGGCCATAGCCACATATGTGATGAAGTGCATTTTTCTTAGTTTCTTATTTTCTTTTTCTTTGCTTCACTTAGGCATGGTTTAGGGTTTATTTAGTATTAGATTAGGTCTAGAGATGGTTTCACACCATTTGGGCAAAGTAGGAGTGCATAGGACAAGATTTGATAAAATGGCTAAGTGCCACATATGCTTCTATGCATATGTTTAATTTTCTTTTATTTCTTTTTGTTTCACCTTGGTTTTGATTGGGGAAGTACTAGATAAGGTTTATGAAGGTTTTCCAATCCTCTAAATAAAGTGGAAAGGCCTAGGGTAAAGTTTTACAAAAATAGCCATAGGCACATAGGCCTTTTCTTATTTAAATTCTTTTTATTTTATTTTAACTTGGATGGTAAAAAGGAATGTGAGGTTTAGGGTTTAAGATCATTTCAAAGTAATAAACAAACCATCATGGCAATAACACAAGTATCAAGCACAAGTAGTATGCATAGCACCTCATTCAGAAAAGTTTTTGTTAGTTCTCATTTTTGGAAAAATGGAAATTCATTTTCTCTTTGTTTTAAAATTTGGGATGTTACAAACCCTTCCCCCTTAAACAAATCTCGTCCCGAGATTTTAAGAAAAGTTAGGTTCCTAAGAAAGATTGAGCAGTGATATTAACAGGGGAACATACTTGGCATGGCCTGAGGGGCTTCCTGGGCTTCATTGGCAGTCATGTGGTAGAAACGGCCGTTGTTGTTGTTCTGGTTCCTTCTTCCTGCAAAGCGGCGCTGTTGCTGAGCAGGTGCTGCGGTATTGGCGGCAATCTTGGCAAGCTTCTTGGGGCACTCGTTGGAGTAGTGACCCACAACTCCACATTCATAGCAGTTGACGGTGGACTTGTCTTTGGGGTTGACGGGAACAGTGTTGCTTCCAGTCCTCGGGGCAGTATTGGGGTTGTTGTTGTTACCATTGGGGTGGTTGTTGTTGTGGTTGTTGGTGCTGTTGTTGTTGTTGCCTCCGGGCTTCGGGGGTCCTCCATTGTTGTTGGGGTAGTTTGGGCGGTAAGTCTGAGCAGGGGGCTTGTTGTATCTTGGGGCAAATCCTCCAGTTGAGTTGTTGCGGTGCTTCTGTGCATGGTGGGGTCCATTCTGATTCATCATCCTGCGCTTGCGGTTCTCATTGGCTCGATTCAGCTTCCCTTCCATCTGTATTGCTGAGTCTACTAAGGCTTCGAGGTCAGCGAACGGAATGTTCACTAACACAGTTTGCATCTCGTCATGCAGTCCGTTCAGAAATCTTTCCTTCCTCTTTTCATTTGTGTCGGTCTCATCCGGGGCATACCTTGACAGAGTGAGAAACCTGTCGCGGTATTCCACCACGGACATCCTTCCTTGCTTGAGTTCGCGGAACTCGTCTCTCATCTTCTTGATCAGTCCTTGGGGCACATGATATTTGCTAAACTTCAGCTTGAAGTCTTCCCAGGTCATCATCTGTCCTGCATTCATGGCACGGGTGCTGGTCCACCAGGCTCTGGCAGGTCCTGCGAGGTAGTGGGTGGCGAACAGTACTTTTTCTGCGGCTTCAACTCCCGCAACTTCAAGGTTGTTCTCCATTGTCTGGAGCCAGTCATCAGCATCAAGGGGTTCTTCTGTCTTACTAAACATTGGGGGATTAGTGTTTTGGAAATTCTTCAGCTTCGATCCAGGGTGATCGTGGTTTCCATGGCCGTTGTTGTTCTGAGCGATCTGCTGCAGTGCAGCAATGTTGGCTTGTCGTTCAGCTCTCTCGGCTTCGCGGTCTTCCATCATCATCTGGATCATCTGCATCATTGCGTCTTGGTTGCGGTTTGGTGGGGCCATCTGAAGATTGAGATAGATGATAAGATAAGAGGGAAATTTATATGGTTTGTTTGAGTTAAATTCACAAAGTTTCAAAACTTGAGTAGTGTTGAGGGGGTAGAAACCAACAACACTTTTTCATTCATACCAAGCATCACACATTACAAATCTAACACACCGTTGGTTTGAAGAACCATTCATTCGCTCTACGATACAAGGGGATCCTGATACAAACTCACACCTACGAAAGTGCTTAAATGATACTACTCTTCAGGGGGTTCTTTGTCTTTACGGTTGAGGTGCTTGGCGAGAGGTGAGGGCGTTGTCCAAATCCCTGTGGGTTTTGTACTGCCTGAAGTCCTGGTGTGCCACATAGGGGTTCATCTCCGTGGGCGGGGGCATGGTCATCGGTCTTCCCATGGGGTCATGTCTTGGGTAGTAGATGAAGCGAGTGTTCTTGATCTTGTTCTCATTTTGTCCACACAGACGGGAAATTGCTTCTTGCATAGCTCTGACTAGTCCTTCCTTCCAAGTGTTTCCCGTTACAGAAAACCAGATGGTTTCCCATACCGGGGCTCCAAGCTTTCTTCGTAGATCAGTAGAAACTTCCCACCGAGGTGGTTCTCCGGAGTGGTTTTTGAGGGGTATTCCGAAGAACTCGGGATACGGGTGGCCTAGATATTCCACTAGTTGCTTCAAATCCTTTTCGAACCTCAGGTCGCCTCCGGGACCAAGCTGATAGAACTCCCATTGGTACTCCATCTGTGAGCAATTAGGATAAGTAAGTTAGAGAAGTGATCAAGTGTGCAAAATTTTATGTAACATTACAAGGAAAAGTAGAGTATGGATTTCTTTCTTTGAAAAAGATCTCAAGGATAAGAGTGAGAATAAGTTTTCATAAATATTCACTTCATTGTTTTTGAAACTAAGTTTTTCAGACGTCCATTCTAACTAGGGTCTCCTAAGGTCAACAATGGCTCTGATACCAACTTGTCAACACCCGGATTTTTAAGTCCAGATGCCTATTATGCCATTCCTCGCAATCCCAGGAATATTGTTTTTGCGAGACATAATAGATTGATATCACAACACATCATTCATTACAACACATAATCGTCTTACAACAAAGGATCACATGATCCAGTCTTAATACATCATAGTGGATCTAGAGATCCTATTACAAAACACATAGCGGAAGCGAAGTAGTAGCGGTCGTGGTCCATCTGTTCCACAGGCAACTGTTGACGTCAGGAGTAGTCCTAGTTGTCGTAGACGTCCTGCTGTCCATCTTCCTCGTACTGTTGTTCCTCTTCATAGTCTGGCCATTTGAATAGCCAGGGACAAAGCCATGAGTACTTTAAAGTACTCGCAAACTAATACTAATGTAAGTACTATCAACTATAGTAAGGGGGTGCTAAGCTCTAAGTTTATTTGCATAAAGCCAATTTTAGTTCACAAACATTTAGTAAAAGCCTCTTCATTTGCTAACTAACTCAAGTGGGAACATTAGTGTCATTCCCACAACTCTGTTGTGATTCAAATCAAATTCACCATTCACCTTTCAAGTTCAAGTCACAAGTCATATGTCACATTTTTGAAAATGGTCTGATGACGGAACAGTATGGCCTTTCCAACCGTCCTTAACCGTGGACGCGGCTATTCGAATAGTTTTACACTCTGCAGAGGTCGTACACTTGTGCCACAACATTTGCAATAATCCGTCAGGGTTAACTGGCCCTGATTTATCACACTCCGTGTGCGGACTACCAACCATAACCTTTCACTTACATACCCTAGTATAGGCACCTCTCCCCATGAGCTTGGCCTCCCAGTGAAGACAGACAGTCAGCCTGGGAACTGCACAGGGCTTGGGCCGGACATTCACCTCATTTCACGTCATTTCACATCATTTCATATTTCTTTGGAGGCAGCCCTTGGCATAACCCCGATGACGCTTGTTTAGAGGGAACCCATACTAAGATACATAAACTTCTAGTTAAGCCCTTACCCATAATCAGGTATTGTGGGGGTACTTGTAAAATTGGAATGGTATCGCATCCGAACCCAACCATCAGTTTTTGTAAAGTTCACCATGTCATTCACAAGTCATATTCACCTTCAAAATCTTTCAATAGAATGACTCATCATTCCAAGGTTTTCAAAGTCATTTCATTTCACAAGTTCCCATCTAGAGTAGTCACTTTTATTTGTTAGCACTAGCAACTAGTCATGAGGGGTGCTAACTAGCTTATAGCTTTCTAGGCTAAGTTTGGTGCTCTTGTTCTACTCTATATCTAGACCAAGTGAATCATGAATCAAAAGGTAACTTTGATAAATCAAATTCAATAAAGCTTGTAAAGTAAAAACTTGGGATAGGACCATTAAGCATAAAGTAAAATGTGGTGGTGCCTTGCTCTTGTAGAGCTTTGCACTTAGCAAGAATATTAGCTTGCCTTGGTTGGAGTAGTGATCAAAGTTCTCTTCTTCTTCCTCTTGGTAGAAAACCTCCTCCTCTTGATAGTCTCCGGTACTAGCGTCTATAAACGAATACGAGGATACAATCACCAAACAATACTTAAGTGCTAGACTAATCACACAAATGGCTCACACAAGCTATTCTAGCATCACCACATTATTAACATGTTGGTTGACTTTGTTTTCTTTTAAAGAAAAATAATTTCCTCTTATTACAAATATTGATTAGGGTTTCTATTTATTTCTTTGGAGAAATACTTTCCTCTCATTGAATCTTGTTTAAGATTTAATTTCCTCATATGATAATATATGAACTCATGTTGACCAAGGTCAACACTTCATACTCATCATTTGGGAAAATGATTTAAATGAGGTGATGCACCTCATGCAATTTAATACCAACATAGTAATGATTTAATATCATCAAATAATTCCATATGAGAGTTGATAGACCATGGTCTCTACCTCATGTAGAATTACTTGAGACAAAGATTTAAATGAGAGGGATACTTCTCATATGATTTAATAATTAGTTGGAACAATTTAAATGCTACTATGGCAATTATTTAATATTCTTAAGTGAGCAAATATGAGACCAAGCAACAAGGGTCATCACATTACTTCATACAACTTGAGAATATGATTTAAATGAGGTGCTACACCTCATAGATTTAAAATCTTAAATTTGGAAATAATTTAAATGGGCTAGAAATGGCCATATAGCCACTATTTGAATCTAGCCCATGATCATATACAGTACCCATATCATATTTTTACATAATCAATTAGAGTATTTGAAAAGTGAATTATGAGAGTTGGAATCAACTCAAAAGCATTTATGGTTGATTTTTAATAATTGTTTGAAGTTTGAAAAGTTACTGCTTTGTTATTTTTACTATTCAAATTCTACAACATATTTTGATTTGAATCCAGTGTGGTTGGATGGGGCCTTTCATGAGCTTTCTAAATATATAAAATTTTCAAAAATGACCGAGTAGATTTGAAGTTATTAAAGATTTGGCAAAGCATCTGAGAGCAAAACACAGAAAATAAATAAAACGAAATTTGAACGAAAACTGAGGGCGGGAAGGAAGTGGGCCGGCCCAGCTGCTGCCCGGGCCGTGCATGCATGGCACATGCACGTGGCCGACGCGCGGGGCGCACCGAGCGTTGGATCGAGATCCAACGGCGCTGGTTCGTCGTGTACCTCGCGATTCTGCAACCTTGCGGGGGCCGTAGCTTTCGCCTCGGAGCTCGGATTGAGGCGGGGTTAGGTGCGTTGGAAAGCTCTTTCCAAGGGCTACAACTTTGGTGTAGGGCTCGAGGGCTATGGTGGCAAAAATCTGGGTGGCTTTTGGTGTGCCGGCGAGCTTGTGGACGCCGGTGAGCTGCGAGGAGGGCGAGAGGGAGGCGCTAGGGGGCAGAAGGGGATGCTGCTGGGTTGTGTGGTGATGTAAAGGTCGAGGGGCGGGGTTTATATAGGCACTAGAGAGGTGGGGCGTGACGTGGCCGGCATGGTGGCCATGTCGTCGACGGCGTGGCTACAGGGCGTTCTGGACCGAACGGTCATGTCTAGGAGGTGCGTGGGAGTGAGGGGAAGCTAGTGGCGCAGTGGGACGCGACGGGATGCAGTGTGCACGAAGAGGGAGGGTGATGTCCTCGGGTTGGTGACTATGGGCAATGGCATGAGTGTTGTGGTCATCCACTTGCTCTCCTTGACATAGGGTCATGTCTAGCAGGTGTCTAGGGTCAATGTCAAGCGGAATGACATGGTGATAGGAGGGAAAAGGGCCAGTGCATGTGGGTGCATGGTGGTGACTATGTGAGTGGCATGGTGTGGCCTTGAGGTGTGGAAGTGTTTGCTTGGGTAAACTCTGGTATGGTGGTGTTCAGAGGAGTGAGATGAGTCAACTTGACAAGGTGAGGGTGACCAGAGAGGGAGAAAGACAAGGGTTGGCATGGTGATGTCATTTGGAGTGGCATGGCATGGCATTGGATGCTTTGGTGCATCTCTCTGGGTTTCTGAGGGCAGGGCATGCTGGTGTGAGGTGAGGAAAGAGGGTTTGACAATGGTGAGCATGGTTGGAGAGGGGTAGAGGGTGCACAAATATTATTTGTCCAAGTGTATGTGACACATGACATAGTTTTGGGGCATGGTGTTGATGTGAGGTGACCATGCACACTAGGTGAGGTCAAGAGGGAGTTGTTAGGAGTACAAGACACTATAGATGAGCTCAAGGAGAGAGAGAGTGAGGTAGGCAATAGTGGTTGGAATAGTGTTTGTACTCTATGGCATTAAATTGATTATTTGCTATGCACTCATGTGTGATGACTTTTGACCAATTTTTGTGATGGATGGGTTCTAAATGATGTTGGGCAGCCACTCAAGGCATTGGTTCGAAATTTGAGGTTGATTTGTGAAGATTCGAAAATTTGTTGGAATCTAGAATTTGTTTCAAAGTGGCATTTTGGTTTGACTATTGTGAGCAATGGTCAAAGATCTGGTCAAAGTGGTCAACATCAAAAGTGTTCATCTTGATGAGGTCTTGGATGAGGTGCAAAAAGTTGAGAGGGTTTGGTTTGAGAATCTCCTAATAGAAGGGCTCAAAGTGGGTATGATATTAAAATTGTCAATTTTGACCATTAGTGCATGTGAGCTCATTTTGATTTCAAATTTGATTTGATTTGAGTTTCTTTGATTCCAAAAGTGTTAATAAGTGTTTATTAACCATTTACAACCAATGGTGCAAGCCAAAAGGGTCTAGGTTAAAGATTTGCAAAATTGGCCATAGCCACATATGTGATGAAGTGCATTTTTCTTAGTTTCTTATTTTCTTTTTCTTTGCTTCACTTAGGCATGGTTTAGGGTTTATTTAGTATTAGATTAGGTCTAGAGATGGTTTCACACCATTTGGGCAAAGTAGGAGTGCATAGGACAAGATTTGATAAAATGGCTAAGTGCCACATATGCTTCTATGCATATGTTTAATTTTCTTTTATTTCTTTTTGTTTCACCTTGGTTTTGATTGGGGAAGTACTAGATAAGGTTTATGAAGGTTTTCCAATCCTCTAAATAAAGTGGAAAGGCCTAGGGTAAAGTTTTACAAAAATAGCCATAGGCACATAGGCCTTTTCTTATTTAAATTCTTTTTATTTTATTTTAACTTGGATGGTAAAAAGGAATGTGAGGTTTAGGGTTTAAGATCATTTCAAAGTAATAAACAAACCATCATGGCAATAACACAAGTATCAAGCACAAGTAGTATGCATAGCACCTCATTCAGAAAAGTTTTTGTTAGTTCTCATTTTTGGAAAAATGGAAATTTCATTTTAAAAATGGGATTGATGTCACATGGCGTACTATGAAGGCGGCAATGAGAGCTCGTTTTGTTCCTACCAATTACTTGCGTTCTGTGTTTGATAAGTTGACCCAATTGAAGCAAGGTGTTATGACGGTTGATGCTTACTACATGGAGATGGAGATGCTTATGCAGCGTGCCTGTGTCCGTGAGTCTTTGGAGATGACACTACAGCGTTTTCTCAATGGACTCAGATTTAATATCAAAGGCATTGTGCGTCATCACAAATACACTACTATGAATGAGCTACTACATCATGCAAGAGAAGCTGAATCACAGTTGGCTGAAGAAGCGCAACAGAGGGGCCGTGCTACAGGCGCAGGGCGCTACACGCCTAGGCCGCCGCCCTCCACGGCGCCATCTACGCGTCCTACGGATGTTCCTTCTTCGTCTAGCAAGCCGGTCTCCAATGTGTCCCACACAAAGAAGCCCGTCCCTGCAGCAAGTGGAACTAGTTCTAATATGTCAACGGCGCGCAACCGTGATATGGTTTGTCATACATGTGGTGGCAAGGGTCACTTCAAGAAGATTGTCCTAACCGCAAAGTTATGATCATTAATGAGGACAATGAATATGAAACTGGAGACGATGCTGATCCGGATGCTCCGGAAGATGATGATTATGACAGCGATAGTTTTGATGCTTATCCTTCAGAAGCTCAAACTATAGTTGTTTCACAGCGTGTTCTCAATGTGCAGCCTAGTGCATCTACGCAGCGCTGCAATTTGTTCCAAACAAAGGCACTTGTTGGTCCTGATAAAGCTTGCAAGGTCATTATTGATGGCGGAAGTTGTCGCAATTTAGCAAGCAAAGAGTTATGTGCCAAGCTGAAACTGAAGTATCTACCGCACCCGCATCCATATTATATTCAGTGGTTGAGCAATAATGGTGAGATGAAGGTGAGCCACATGGTGCGTGTTGATTTTGAGATTGGACCGTATAAGGATTCCATTGATTTTGATGTGGTTCCTATGACGGTGTGTCACCTACTATTGGGTCGGCCATGGCTCTATGACCGTTCTGTGCAACACAATGGCCGCGCCAATACATATCACTTGGAGTTCAAGGGCAAGAAAATTAACTTACAGCCTATGTCACCACAGCAAATTGTCAATGAGTCTCGTCAGAAGATTGAAGTAAACTTGGAGGATGCATCTCTAGATAGGCGAGAGAATTGTAATGTCGTGAGTGATATAACGAAAAGTGAGAGAGTGAATTCCTTAGTCTTATTAGCCACCAAAGAGGACATGAGAGAATTTAGTGAGGATCCTACAGCCATGCCTCTTGTGCTCATGTACAAGGGTGAGGTTTTGGTTTCTAACGACATGACCCCTATTTCTCTTGGTGTTTCTAATGTTTTGCAGGAATTCAGCGACGTGTTTCCGGAGGAGGTGCCCGCAGGACTACCACCATTGCGTGGTATTGAGCATCAAATTGACTTGATCCCCGGCGCCTCGCTGCCCAATAGGGCGCCATATAGGACGAACCCCGAAGAGACGAAGGAGATACAGAAGCAAGTACAAGCGCTACTCGACAAAGGTTATATTCGCATAAGCCTTAGTCCTTGTGATGTTCCTGTTATTCTAGTTCCTAAGAAAGATGGTACATGGCGTATGTGCGTAGATTGTAGAGCGATAAACAACATTACTATTCGATATCGTCATCCTATTCCCCGTTTAGAGGATATGCTAGATGAATTGAGTGGTGCTGCTGTTTTCTCTAAAATTGATTTGCGTAGTGGTTATCATCAAATTAGGATGAAAGAAGGGGATGAGTGGAAAACAACCTTTAAAACAAAATTTGGTTTATATGAGTGGTTAGTAATGCCTTTTGGTTTAACTAATGCACCTAGCACTTTCATGAGACTGATGAACCATGTTTTGCGTGATTTTATTGGCAAATTTGTGGTTGTGTACTTTGATGACATATTAATCTACAGCCGCAATGAATCTGATCATACTATACATATTCGACATGTTTTGCAAGTGTTGCGTGATAATCAACTCTATGGTAATCTTGAGAAGTGCACATTTTGCAAAGATAAGGTCATATTTCTGGGTTATGTTGTCTCTAAGCATGGAGTAGAAGTAGATGTGTCTAAAATTGAAGCTATTCAAAATTGGCCTACTCCCATGAATGTGAGTCAAGTAAGAAGTTTTCATGGTCTAGCTGGGTTTTATAGAAGATTTGTGCCCAACTTTAGTACTATTGCTGCACCTTTGAATGACTTAACTAAAAAGGGTGTTGTCTTTGAGTGGGGCGCAGCCCAAGATCATGCTTTTGATGAACTGAAAAGATTGTTAACTTCTGCACCGTTGCTTGCACTTCCTGATTTCAATAAGCAATTTGAGATTGAATGTGATGCTAGTGGTATTGGAATTGGTGGTGTGTTGATGCAAGAGGGTCGCCCAATTGCATATTTTTCTGAGAAACTTTCTGGTGCTAAGTTGAACTATCCTATATATGATAAAGAATTGTATGCTTTAATTAGAGTTCTTGAGGTTTGGCAACATTATTTGTGGCCAAAAGAATTTATCATACATTCTGATCATGAAGCTTTGAAATATCTGAAAGCCCAATCTACTTTGCATAAGCGTCTAGCTAAGTGGGTTGAGTTCATTGAGTCTTTTCCATACATTATTAAGCATAAGAAGGGAAAATATAATATTGTTGCTGATGCTTTATCTAGGAAGAATATGCTATTAACTCAACTTGATGTTAAAATTCCTGGATTAGAGATACTATGTGATTTGTATGCTACTGATCATGATTTTGCTGAACCATATCGCTTGTGTGCTATTGGTAAAGCATGGGAAAAATATCACATACATGATGGGTTCTTGTTTAGAGCTAACAAACTATGTGTTCCAGAATCGTCTGTGCGTTTGCTCTTATTGCAGGAATCACATGCTGGAGGTTTGATGGGTCACTTTGGGCGTGAGAAGACGCTACTCATGCTAGCTGACCACTTTTATTGGCCAAAGATGAGGCGGGACGTGGATAGATATGTGAAGAGATGCATTACTTGCAACAAGTCCAAGTCCAAGCTGAAGCCTCACGGTTTGTATACTCCTTTACCGGCACCTACTACACCTTGGGAGGATATTAGTATGGATTTTGTGTTGGGTTTGCCGCGTACTAAGAGAGGCCATGATTCTATATTTGTGGTAGTGGATAGATTTTCTAAGATGTCACACTTTATTGCCTGCCACAAGAGCGACGATGCGTCGCATATTGCTAACCTGTTTTTCAGGGAGATTGTACGTCTACATGGAGTCCCAAAGACTATTGTTTCTGATCGTGACGTGAAGTTTATGAGCTACTTCTGGAAGACGCTTTGGAGAAAGCTGGGGACGAAGCTGCTTTTCAGCACTACTTGTCATCCTCAAACTGATGGTCAAACTGAAGTGGTGAATAGAACATTGTCACAACTGTTGAGATCCATGATCAAGAAGAACCTGAAGGAGTGGGAAGAGTGTTTGCCGCATGTGGAGTTTGCTTACAACAGGGCGGTACATTCTACCACAGAGCTGTGTCCCTTTGAGGTGGTGTATGGTTTCAAACCCATTACTCCGCTTGATTTGTTGCCTCTACCCATACATGAGAGAGTTAATATGGAGGCATCCAAGAGGGCAGATTTTGTGCGAAAGATTCATGTGAAGACTAAAGAGTTGATAGAGAAGAAAGGCAAGAGCAATGCTGCAAGGATGAATAAGAAGCGTAAGGAGATGTTGTTCAAGCCTGGTGATATGGTCTGGGTACATTTTCGCAAGGATAGGTTCCCGAAGCTACGGAAGTCCAAGTTGCTTCCTCGTGGTGCTGGTCCTTACAAAGTGCTTGCTAAGATCAATGATAATGCATACTCGATAGATCTTCCAGAGGATGAGTTTGGTGTCAGTAATTCTTTCAATGTTGCTGATTTGACACCATATGACGGAGAAGACCTTGGAGCGTCGAGGTCGACGCCTTTTGAAGGGGGGGAGATGATGAGACATTTTATACTACCTAAGTCGTATTACTTATGTATGATCAGGTATGAGGAGGAACCAAGCATCGCACGAGGAGGAGAGGAGCAGCTGGACAAGAAGCTGGACGTGAAGCTGGACATGGAGCTGGACGTGAAGACATCCCATGGACGCGCGAGGGAGGAGCGGGAGGCATGCGTGAGAGGAGGACATCTTCAGGCCGGCGCCAGGCCCGGTCAGACCGGCGCAGCCATCCGGTCCCAGCCCCGGTCGGCCGGCTCCCACGCCGGATGAGCCCGTTCCAGACCGGCTCCTACACTTGTGCCAACCGGGCCAACATCCAGGGAGCCTGGACGCTTAGTCCGGTTGCCACCCGGTCCCACGGCCGGTCAACCGGATTCCAGACCGGATGAGTCCGAGTCTGTCTCGACCGATCTATTCTGGGTCGTTATTTCGTATTTTTCGACCTGAGGTCGTCCTGAACGCCTATATAAGTCCCTAGGACGCCCCCAAAGTAGCTTTAGACCACGTTTAAGATAAACCCTAGTTCTTAGTTAATTGCTATGCAAAACTATTGAATCCCACTCTCCAATTCGCATCGATCTGGAGTTTTATGCTACTGAAAGTTTGTGTGATCTGCTGTTCCATTGGGGATTAGAAGATTGCAATCTACCGCTTCGTGGTCGGCGGCTACGTGCGCAAGTGTGTGGAGTTGCGAATATCTTGCAGGGTTGAGATCTGTTGCATTGGCTACAGGAATCAATCGAGAGACTTCGTCGGCGTCATACAAGTTATCTACCTCATATCATCGATTCCCTCCGCTGCATTCACCGTGTGTTCATCACCACCCGTCGCTTACTGAGAAGATCGGGCAACCCCATATCAGGGACTAAAGCCCCTTTTTCTACCAGTGCCGGTCCGCAGGCATCGGCGCCGGCAACACACCTCGTCCCCGGACCAGGCCGCAACATACGGTATGTGCCAGTGCTGGAGGCGCAGTGGCGGTGGGCGCATGGCGACCCTTGCCGCCACCGCGACTTTCTTCCTCCCACACGGGTGACATTTGAATGGGGGAGGCTCCCTGTTCCGCCACCTCCGGCGGGCCGGAAGCCTGCGCCGGAGAGGCGCCGCCGATCGAGCGCCGTCCGCGGCGATGCAGCACCATGAGGTGTACCAGCGGGAGGATTTCGGCACGCGTTCCTCACCGGGAGCACGAGGCGCGCCGGGTTATCCGCGATCACCGGGATTTCATGCCCGGCGACGACACGCCCGGCAGCGAGAAAGAGGTCATCTACGACGAGGAGGAGGACGATGACAAGGAGGAGGACGAGAAGATGGGGGGACATGCCTCCAGCCGTGAAGCCGGAGGACGTCGTCCCCGAACACTACGACGAGGATGCAGCCGCAATGGCCGCTTCATTGGCCGACGAGGACGCCATGATGTAGCCCCGCTCGCCAACGACACTACATCAAGGCCAACAAGTCCCCCAAGTGGACCAATGACACGGGCTCGAGCTAAAGCGATACATGACAAGGTGAACTCGCTCCTCACTACCCTCGACCTCGGTACACCATTGGATGGAATGCTACCTCATGCCGAAACGCTTTGTGTTATTAGGTACGTGGAGCATCAAGACCCCGGAGAGGATGAAACGCCATGGTCAAGGGAAGGAGAGGAGCAGCTGGTCGAGAAGATGCCCAAGAAGCTGGAGAAGACAATCAAAGCGCACGAAGAAGACGTGGCGACCGGCGCAGACCCGGACGCCCGGCAACCCGGTCAACCGGCCCCAACCGGCCAACCCCCGGTCAAGACGTGCATCGTACCGGGCGCCAACCGGAGGAGAATCTGCGAGGTTCCCGGTTGGCGACCGGTCGACCGGCCCCGACCGGACGCCCGGCGCCAGCCCGGGACCGGCCGCACGACCGGACACCCGGCGCCAGTCTGACCGGCCGCCAACCGGATCCGTCGGGATTTCCCCACCAAACTGCTTAAGTTATCCTGTTTGCGTACCTTTTCGCCTTGCTGGCCTTGTATGCCTATATAAGTACCCAGGACCCCTCCTTTACCCCTTAGACATAATTTTGAGCTTAAACCAACTTTGAGCTTAGTCTCCCTAGGGTTAGCATCCATCTTGGATAAGCATCCCTCTGTAATCAAGGCACTCTTGTTGTTGATTTGTGAATTGTTGAGTGAGATTCTAGTGCAAGGCACTCTCTCTCCCTCACCAATCCCCTTTCTCCAACACCAATCTCTCTCCGGGAATTCTGCCGCGTGCCTCTTCCTTGGAGATTCTATTGGCGTGATCTACCGAGTCACGAGGGTAAGTATCGGGTGTATCGGGTTGGTGTGCGTGCGTGAGTACCGGTGTTCTTCGTGTTCCTCGCGCTCTCCCACCTCTTCCCCTTGGTTCTTGGGTCGAATCGCGAGATCGGGCCACATCCTAGATCTCAGATCTCATCATATGGTATCAGCAGCCTTTGGTTACCGCGATTTTGACCCTCCACCCACCCGATTTCGTTTCTAGAAAATTTTCCAAAAAATAGCCCCAAATTGCCTTTGGACCGATCTGTGATTTGGTTGAGTTTTGAGTGGTTTTGATCCGTGGATTTGGTGTCTTTGTGCTTGATCTACTATTCCCCCAACTTTTAGCCTCCAATTCCATCGTTTCCCGTCGATTTGATCTTTTGGTTTTGGTTTGGGGAAGAACAAGAGAGAGAATCGTGAAACCCGGTTTCGAACCCGGTCAACCGGCCCCCAGACCGGACCGTCCGGCGCAGCACCCGGCCAACCGGCCGCCAACCGGACAGCCGGCCCAGAGACCGGCCGACCGGCCCCCAGACCGGACACGCCGGCGGCCCGGTCCGACCGGCCCACCGACCGGGCTCCCGTCTTCGACATCGACTAACACCACCGCCGACCACCACCACCACCATCATCTCCACCATCGCAGGTATAACTTGCAGTAACCCTTGTAGCCCTCTTCTTTTTGCGATCTATCCCACGAGCGAAGCTTTCGAGTGTTGCGAAACATCGCACGAGGTCCCGACCGTGAGGGTGTGCGTTGTGTGAGTAAAGCTCATAAGTGGAGCTCGTGAGTGGCAAGCAAAAGAGTAAGAGCATAGTGTGCTAGTGAAAAAAAAAAGAGAAAAGCAAAGTGCAAAGTGCCACCAATACAAAAAGAGTGAAAAGCTTTTAAGCAAGCAAGAGAGATAGAGAAGAGAGACCTCGTGCGAATCTTGGTGTTTCTACTCTATGCAACCTAGCTTCGATCTCTTCTTGCGTTAGTGTGACATTGAGCACCCTTGCTTAGGGGTTTTTCCTTTTTCCGCTCGTTCCTTGGTTGCACTAACCCCGCTCATCTCGTGTGTGAGTTCCACATTTTTCCGTGTTTATAGTGATCTCCACTTTGACACTTGATTTTTGGACCTTACCCACTCTTAACAACATACTCGATTTTGGATTTCGTCTTTTGGCTTTCCACCATCCACACCTAACACCATATTTGCTAGCTTTTGCGTGTGCCTTTGCGTGTGTCCCGATACACTTGGTCTTACTTTTGGCTTGGTTGATTGCCTCAATACTATCTTACCAAGGTAAGAGTGCGAGGTAGTCTCCTTCCACTAACATCCACCACATAGTTCTTGTCTTGTTATCATGGATAGGCACGGAGACCAAGCAAAGGAGGATGAGGTCCTACGCACCTCCGAAAGGTTGGCCACCCAACACAACCTATGGGTGCAACGCCAAGAGTTCAAGGACCAACTCAACTTGTTCGAGACACGCATCGACGAGCAATATGAAGAAGTGGCTCACAACTTCGGCCAAGTGAACCAAGATATGAATCTTCTTCGTGAAGCTACGGACAACTTGCATCATCAAGTGACGGCCAATGATGCAAACATGGAGAGGCGCATGGATAGCCTCGAGCGCGCCATCACCAACTTGGGTCGCCGACATCGACATCGCTCTACTTCCTCATCGTCATCGACCTCCTCACATGATGACTACTCCCATGATCACCATTCGTCCTCAAGCTCCGACTCAAGGCATGGAGATCATCATCGCTCTCGTCGACCGCACGCTCGTCATGAAGATTCTCGCTCAAACTCAAGGCGCGGAGAGTTCCATCGCCATGCTCGTCCTCATGAACGTCCTCAACAAGAACAAGCTCTTCACCAAGATCGTCATCAAGCGGCTCGCCATGCCCACCATGGGCATGACGACCAACCCCACGACAACGTCCTCCACAACATGGAACCGGCACCTCATCGTCAAGCCCATGTTGATGCTCAAGACCAAGGTCATCAAGATCCACCAAGGCGTGACCTCCGGAACCATCCTCGCCATGACCAAAGGGGCCGAGGACAACCACAACATGATCAAGATGAGAGGGCCATCATTGGACAACGCCAACAACCTCGTCAAGATCCGCAACAACATCATCAACGTGAGCCAAGTGAAGCTAGTGTTCACCTCCACCGCCAACCCAATGCTATGGTTGGCCGTGGAAGACCTCCTCTACCACCTCAAGCCGCAAGGGATGAAGGCATCCGTCCTCGCCGCCGAAACTTGGAAGATGAAGAGAATATGTATGGAAAGCTCAAGTTCAACATGCCCAAGTTCAAGGGTGAAGATGATGCCGAGGCCTACCTCTCATGGGCACTCAAGGTTGACAAGATCTTCCGCATCCACAACTACTCCGGTGCCAAGAAAGTAGCCATGGCCTCCCTTGAGTTTGAAGAGTATGCCAACACATGGTGGGAACAAGTTGTTACTCAAAGGGAAGAAAAGGGTGAACCTCCAATTGACACTTGGGAAGATATGAAGGAGGAGATGCAAGCTCGCTTTGTCCCAACACACTACAAGACCGATCTCTTCAACAAGCTCCAAAAGTTGAAGCAAGGCACCAAGACCGTTGAGGAGTTCTTCAAGGAAATGGAGTTAACTATGATGCGAGCAAACATCCAAGAGTCCGAGAACCAAACCATTGCTAGGTTCTTCAATGGCCTCAACTACCCCATCAAGAGGATTGTGGAGTTCCAACAATACTCCAATATGGTTGAGTTGGTTCACCAAGCTTCCAAGGCCGAGCGTCAAGTAAATGAGGACATCAAGTACTCGAAGTCCAAGCAATACTTCGCCTCCAAACTTGCTACAACAACTCCCACAACAAGTGTCAAGCCAACCGCATCCTCTACACCTTCCAAGCAACCTTCTATCCAAAGTCGCATGAAGCAAACGGTGTCCTCCACCGCCTCCTCCAAGGCCTCTACGGGACCCTCCAATGTCACTTGTTTCAAGTGTGGCACCCAAGGCCACAAGTCCTTCGAGTGCAAGAACACCAAGGTTATGATCACTATGGAGAATGGTGACATAGAGACGCTAAGTGAGGGCGAATATGAAGCCCTAGTACAAGCCGCCGTTGCTAATGAGGAAGATTATGATGAAGAAAGTGGAGAAGACCCTCTCTTATGCACACACGACCCAAGCCCCTCACTTGTGGTCACAAGAGTGCTCACAACTCAACCCCAAGCTATGGAAGACCAAAGATGCAACATCTTCCAAACTCGTGCCGGCATTGGTGGCAAGTCAATCAAGGTCATCATCGACGGTGGGAGTTGCCACAACTTGGCAAGCACCGAGTTATGTGAGAAGCTCAACCTCACGCTTCGCAAGCATCCTCATCCATACCATGTTCAATGGTTGAGCGACAAGGGCAATGTCAAGATTCAACACACCGTCACCGTCAACTTCAAGATAGGACCCTATGAAGACACCGTTGAGTGTGACGTGGTGCCCATGACCGTGTGCCACATGTTGCTTGGCCGCCCATGGCAATTTGACAAGAAGGCCATACATGATGGTTATTCCAATGCATACACCTTCAAGGTCAAGGACAAGAAGTTCGAGCTTCGCCCAATGACTCCTAGCCAAATCATCGCCGACAATGCGAAGGCTTTAGCGAGGGCACAACACCACACCCACCATAGTGAGTTGAGAGGAGAGGGAGCGACCCACCAAAAAGAGAGTGAGCGCCACCACCCACATATGAGTGAGAGAAAGAGTGTCCTCTTAGCCACAAAAAGCGAGTGGAGAGAAGTGAAAGACAACCCATCCACCACCATACACTACGTGCTCATTTGCAAGGGCCTCTCGTCGGAGACTAACGACTTATCCAACATTCCTTCGTCTTTGTTGTCTCTTTTGAAGGAGTTCCAAGACGTCTTCCCCGACGAGCTACCTCATGGACTACCACCGCTTCGGGGCATCGAGCACCGCATCGACCTCATACCCGGCGCTCCCCTACCAAACCGTGCCGCCTACCGCACCAACCCCGAAGACACCAAGGAGATTCAACGCCAAATACAAGACCTCCTCGCCAAAGGGTACGTTCGAGAAAGCCTTAGCCCTTGTGCCGTTCCCGTGATTCTTGTTCCTAAACCGGATGAGACGCAACGGATGTGTATGGATTGTCGCCCCATCAATGCCATTACCGTCCGTTATCGCCATCCCATTCCGCGTTTAGACGACATGCTTGATGAATTGAGTGGTGCCACCATTTTCTCTAAGGTTGATTTGCGTAGTGGCTACCACCAAATTCGCATGGCAATTGGTGATGAATGGAAGACGGCATTCAAGACCAAGCTTGGTCTATATGAATGGCTCGTCATGCCATTTGGTCTTTCCAATGCTCCTTCGACTTTCATGCGTCTTATGAATCACATCTTGAGACCACTCATTGGCAAGAGCGTGGTTGTTTACTTTGATGACATTCTCATCTATAGCAAAACTCTCGAGGACCATGTTCAACATGTGAGAGAAGTCTTGTGCATATTGCGCCACGAGAAGCTCTTTGCCAACCTCCCAAAATGCAACTTTGCTCAAAACAAATTGGTTTTTCTTGGTTTTGTGGTTTCCGCCAACGGGATTGAAGTTGATTCTTCCAAGATTGAGGCCATCCACAATTGGCCCACTCCCACAAATGTTGGTCAAGTTCGGAGTTTTCATGGACTCGCCGGTTTCTACCGCCGCTTTGTAAAAGATTTTAGCACCATCGCTTGCCCTTTAAATGAGCTTACTAAAAAGAATGTTCCGTTTGTTTGGGGCAAAGCACAACAAAACGCTTTTGATGAATTGAAAAAGAGACTCACCGAGGCACCACTACTTGTTCTTCCCGATTTTGCTAAAACATTTGAGATAGAATGTGATGCGAGTGGCCTTGGAATTGGCGGTGTCCTCATGCAAAATGGAAAACCCGTGGCATACTATAGCGAGAAGTTGGACGGCGCACGCCTCAACTATCCTATATATGACAAGGAGCTTTACGCTTTGGTTCGTGTTCTTGAAGTTTGGCAACATTACCTTTGGCCAAAAGAGTTTGTTATCCATTCGGATCATGAGTCCTTGAAGTATTTGAAAAGTCAACACAATTTGAACAAGAGACATGCTAAGTGGGTTGAGTTCATAGAGTCCTTCCCTTATGTTATCAAATACAAAAAGGGCAAGGAAAATGTGGTTGCGGATGCCCTTTCCCGCAAGAATACTCTTCTACTCACCCGCTTGGAGTTTCACATTTTGGGTCTTGAGGAGATCAAAGAACTTTACCCTTCCGACTCTTTCTTTGGACCAATCTTTGCCAAGTGTTCCGTTGACCGAGGATTTGATGATTTCTATTTGCATGATGGCTACTTGTTTAAAGCTAACAAAGTTTGCATACCCGAGTCTTCTCTTCGTAAGTTGCTTTTGCAAGAGTCACATGGAGGTGGTCTCATGGGTCATTTTGGACGCGACAAGACTCTCTCGATGCTATCCACACACTATTATTGGCCACGCATGAAGCGAGACGTGGAGCGCCTTTGCAACCGTTGCACCACATGCTTACAAGCTAAGTCGACATCCAATCCCCATGGTCTTTACATACCTTTACCCATTCCATATGCACCTTGGTCGGATATAAGCATGGACTTTGTGTTAGGCTTACCAAGAACAAAGCATGGGCATGATTCAATCTTTGTGGTAGTGGATAGGTTCTCAAAAATGGCTCATTTCATACCATGTCATAAGAGCGATGATGCTTCACACATTGCTTCATTGTTTTTCAGGGAAGTGGTTCGCCTACACGGAATACCGGCAAGCATTGTGTCGGATCGAGACGTCAAGTTCATGAGTTATCTATGGAAGTCGCTCATGGCAAAGTTTGGAGTGAAGCTCTTGTTCTCATCGTCCTCGCACCCCCAAACCGATGGACAAACCGAAGTGGTCAATCGAAGCCTCTCAACACTCCTCCGCACACTTGTGAAGAAAAACTTGAAGTCATGGGAAGATTGCCTCCCCCACGCGGAGTTCGCCTACAATAGAGCCAAGCACTCCACAACATTACGGAGTCCCTTCATGATCGTCTATGGATTCGAACCTCCAACGGCACTCGACATCCTCCCACTACCTCTTCATCAAAGGACGAACATGGACTTCGACAAGCGCACCACCGCCATGAAGAAACTACATGAAGAAACAAGAGCAACCATACAAGACCATGTACTTCGCCAAGCTACCCGCCTCAACGCCAAGAAGAAAGAACGAGTGTTTGAAGAAGGAGACCTCGTTTGGGTTCACCTAAGGAAAGAAAGGTTCCCTCAAGAACGCAACTCCAAGCTCAAGCCAAGAGGAGATGGGCCTTTCAAGGTACTCAAGCGCATCAACAACAACGCCTACGTCATCGACATACCGACATCCAAGTACTTGGTGAGCAACACTTTCAACATCTCGGATCTATCCCCACATCATGGAGATGAGGAGGAACAAGAGTCGAGGACGACTCTCTCCCAAGGGGGGGAGATGATGTAGCCCCGCTCGCCAACGACACTACATCAAGGCCAACAAGTCCCCCAAGTGGACCAATGACACGGGCTCGAGCTAAAGCGATACATGACAAGGTGAACTCGCTCCTCACTACCCTCGACCTCGGTACACCATTGGATGGAATGCTACCTCATGCCGAAACGCTTTGTGTTATTAGGTACGTGGAGCATCAAGACCCCGGAGAGGATGAAACGCCATGGTCAAGGGAAGGAGAGGAGCAGCTGGTCGAGAAGATGCCCAAGAAGCTGGACCCGAAGACAATCGAAGCGCACGAAGAAAGACGTGAAGCTGGCCGGCGCAGGACCCGGTCGACCGGCCTCACGACCGGACCGTCCGGCCCCAGGCCCGGTCAACCGGCCGCCAACCGGATATCCCCGGTCAAGACAGGCATCGTCGGCGCCAACCGGAGGATAATATGATGAGGTCTAAGACCCCGATTGTGGCCCGATCTCGCGAATGACCCAAGGAACAAAGGGGAAAGAGGGGGAGAGGCGGAAGAACACGAAGAACGCGAAGAACACACGAAGAACCACGCACACCAACCCGATACAATCGATACTTACCCTCACGGCTCGATGGACCGTGCCAATAGAATCCGCCCGGAAGAGACTCGAGGTAGAATTCCGAGAGGAGAGACCGGTGGGGAGGACGAATCAAGGAGTGGGAGAGAGAGTGGATACACTAGAATCTCTCACTTCCAAATTCATACATCCACAAGGGTGGCCTTGATTACAGAGGGATGATACCCAAGGGAGACTAAGCTCAAAGTTAGGTTTGAGTTCTAAACAAGTCTGAAAAGTAAAGGAGGGGTTCCAGCTACTTAAATAGGCACACATGGCCAGCAAGGGCGAACAGGTACGCGAATGGATAAGTCAAGGCAGTTTGGTGGGGTATTCCCGTCGGATCCGGTTTGGGGTCCGGTCAGACCGGGCCTGGGACCGGGCTGTCCGGTCATGGGTCCGGTCTGACCGGGCCTGTGACCGGGCTGTCCGGTCCTGGGTCCGGTCGACCGGTCGCCAACCGGGATTCTGCGAGGAATCCGGTCCTGGGTCCGGTCGTCGTCCGGTACGAGGGCGCTGGCCCGGTTTGCGCCCGGTTGACCGGGCCTGTGGCCGGGGCGTCCGGTCGTGGGTCCGGTCTGACCGGGTCCTGGACCGGCCAGCGTCCGTCTCTTCCTTGGAGCTCTTCGGGCGACGTCGGCTTCGGCTTCATGATCATCTCCATGTCCAGCTGCTTCTCTCCTTCCCTTGACCTTGGCTTGTCCTCCTCTCCGGGGTCTTGGTGCGCCTTGTACCTAATGACACATAGCATTTCGGCATGAGGTAGCATTCCATCCAATGGGGTACCAAGGTCGAGGGTAGTGAGGAGCGAGTTCACCTTGTCATGTATCGCTTTAGCTCGAGCCCTTGTCATTGGTCCACTTGGGGGACTTGTTGGTCTTGGTGAGGAGGTGTCCGAAGGCCACCCCGCATCATTGATGGCCCACACGTTCGTTGGGAACCCCAAGAGGAAGGTATGATGCGCACAGTAGCAAGTTTTCCCTCAGAAAGAAACCAAGGTTTAATCGAACCAGTAGGAGCCAAGAAGCACGTTGAAGGTTGATGGTCGCGAAATGTGATGCGGCGCAACACCAGGGATTCCGGCGCCAACGTGGAACCTGCACAACACAACCCAAGTACTTTGTCCCAACGAAACAGTGAGGTTGTCAATCTCACCGGCTTGCTGTAACAAAGGATTAAGCGTATCGAGTGGAAGATGATTGTTTGCAAGAAAACAGTAAACAAGTATTGCAGTAGATTGTATGCTATGTAAAGAATAGGACCGGGGTCCACAGTTCACTAGAGGTGTCTCTCCCATAAGATAAAAGCATGTTGGGTGAACAAATTACAGTCGGGCAATTGACAAATAGAGAAAGGCATAACAATGCATGTACATGATATGATAAATATAGTGAGATTTAATTGGGCATTACGACAAAGTACATAGACCGCCATCCAACTGCATCTATGCCTAAAAAGTCCACCTTCAGGTTATCATCCGAACCCCATTCAGTATTAAGTTGCAAAGCAACAGACAATTGCATTAAGTATGGTGCGTAATGTAATCGACAACTACATCCTTAGACATAGAATCAATGTTTTATCCCTAGTGGCAACAACACATCACAACCTTAGAACTTTCTGTCACTGTCCCAGGTGTCAATGAAGGCATGAACCCACTATCGAGCATAAATACTCCCTCTTGGAGTTAAGAGCAAAAACTTGGCCAGAGCCTCTACTAATAACGGAGAGCATGCAAGATCATAAACAACACATAAACAATAGATTGATAATCACCATAACATAGTATTCTCTATCCATCGGATCCCGACAAACACAACATATAGTATTACAGATAGATGATCTTGATCATGTTAGGCAGCTCACAAGATCCAACAATGAAGCACAACAAGGAGAATACGACCATCTAGCTACTGCTATGGACCCATGGTCCAGGGGTGAACTACTCACTCATCACTCCGGAGGCGATCATGGTGATGAAGAGTCCTCCGGGAGATGAATCCCCTCTCCGGCGGTGCCGGAGGCGATCTCCGAATCCCCCGAGATGGGATTCGCGGCGGCGTCTCGAAGGTTTTCCGTATCGTGGCTCTCACGGGGGTTTCGCGACGGAGGCTATTTGTAGGCGGAAGGGTAGGTCAAGAGGCGGCACGAGGCCCACACCACAGCCGGCGCGGCCGGGGGGCCGCGCCGCCTCGTGGCGTGGCCACCTCGTGGCCCCACTTCTCCCCTTCGGTCTTCGGAAGCTTCGTGGCAAAATAGGACCCGGGCGTTGATTTCGTCCAATTCCGAGAATATTTTGTTACTAGGATTTCTGAAACCAAAAACAGCAGAAAAAGAATCGGCTCTTCGCATCTTGTTAATAGGTTAGTTCGAGAAAATGCGTAAATACGACATATAATGTGCATAAAACATGTAGGTATCATCAATAAAGTAGCATGGAACATAAGAAATTATCGATACGTTGGAGACGTATCAATCATCTCCCCTTGGGAGAGAGTCGTCCTCGACTCTTGTTCCTCCTCATCTCCATGGTAGGGTGAGAGATCCGAGATGTTGAAGGTGTTGCTCACCAAGTACTTTGATGTTGGTATGTCGATGACGTAGGCGTTGTTGTTGATGCGCTTGAGGACCTTGAAAGGCCCATCTCCTCTTGGCTTGAGCTTGGAGTTGCGTTCTTGCGGGAACCTTTCTTTCCTTAGGTGGATCCAAACGAGGTCTCCTTCTTCAAACACGCGTTCCTTTTTCTTGGCGTTGAGGCGGTTAGCTTGGCGAAGTACATGCTCTTGTATGGTTGCTCTTGTCTCTTCATGTAGCTTCTTCATGGCGGTGGTGCGCTCGTCGAAGTCCATGTTCGTCCTTTCATGAAGAGGTAGTGGGAGGATGTCGAGTGCCGTTGGAGGTTCGAATCCATAGACGATCATGAAGGGACTCCGTGAAGTTGTGGAGTGCTTGGCTCGATTGTAGGCGAACTCCGCATGGGGTAGGCAATCTTCCCATGACTTCAAATTTGTCTTCACAAGTGTGCGGAGGAGTGTGGAGAGGCTTCGATTGACCACTTCGGTTTGTCCATCGGTTTGAGGGTGCGAGGACGATGAGAACAAGAGCTTGACTCCAAACTTTGCCATGAGCGACTTCCATAGATAACTCATGAACTTGACGTCTCGATCCGACACAATGCTTGCCGGTATTCCGTGTAGGCGAACCACTTCCCTGAAAAACAATGAAGCAATGTGTGAAGCATCATCGCTCTTATGACATGGTATGAAATGAGCCATTTTTTAGAACCTATCCACTACCACAAATATTGAGTCATGACCATGTTTTGTGCGTGGTAAGCCAAGTACAAAGTCCATGCTTATGTCCGACCAAGGTGCATATGGAATGGGTAAAGGCATGTAAAGACCATAGGGGTTGGAAGTAGACTTAGCTTGTAAGCATGTTGTACACCGTCGGCAAAGGCGTTCCACGTCGCGGTACATTCTTGGCCAATAGTAGTGGGTTGAGAGCATGGCATATGTCTTCTCTCGTCCAAAGTGACCCATGAGACCACCGTGATTCAATTCCGAGAATATTTTGTTACTAGGATTTCTGAAACCAAAAACAGAAAACAGAACGGCTCTTCGGCATCTTGTTAATAGGTTAGTTCCAAAAAATGCATACGACATATAATGTGCATAAAACATGTAGGTATCATCAATAAAGTAGCATGGAACATAAGAAATTATCGATACGTTGGAGACGTATCAGCATCCCCAAGCTTAGTTCTGCTCGTCCCGAGCAGGTAAAACGATAACAAAGATAATTTCTGAAGTGACATGCCATCATAATCTTGATCATACTATTTGTAAACATATGTAATGAATGCAGCGATCAAAACAATAGTAATGACATGAGTAAACAACTGAATCATAAAGCAAAGACTTTTCATGAATAGTACTTCAAGACAAGCATAAATAAGTCTTGCATAAGAGTTAACTCATAAAGCAATAAATCAAAGTAAAGGTGTTGAAGCAACACAGAGGAAGATTAAGTTTCAGCGGTTGCTTTCAACTTATAACATGTATATCTCATGGATATTGTCAACATAAAGTAATATAACAAGTGCAATATGCAAGTATGTAGGAATCAATGCACAGTTCACACAAGTGTTTGCTTCTTAAGGTGGAAGAGATAGGTAAACTGACTCAACAATAAAAGTAAAAGAATGGCCCTTCGCAGAGGAAAGCATCGATTGTTGTATTTGTGCTAGAGCTTTTATTTTGAAAACATGAAACAATTTTGTCAACGGTAGTAATAAAGCATATGAGTTATGTAAATTATATCTTACAAGTTGCAAGCCTCATGCATAGTATACTAATAGTGCCCGCACCTTGTCCTACTTAACTTGGACTACCGGATCTTTGCAATGCCATGTTTCAACCAAGTGTCACAAAGGGGTACCTCCATGCCGCCTGTACAAAGGTCTAAGGAGAATGCTCGCATTTTGGATTTCTCGCTTTTGATTATTCTCAACTTAGACATCCATACCGGGACAACATGGACAACAGATAATGGACTCCTCTTTAATGCATAAGCATGTAGCAACAATTATTATTCTCATATGAGATTGAGGATATATGTCCAAAACTGAAACTTCCACCATGATTCATGGCTTTAGTTAGCGGCCCAATGTTCTTCTCTAACAATATGCATGCTCCAATCATTAAGGTGATAGATCCTTCAGACAAGACGGACATGCATAGCAACTCACATGATATTCAACAAAGAATAGTTGATGGCGTTCCCCAGAAGCATGGTTATCGCACAACAAGCAACTTAATAAGAGATAAAGTGCATAAGTACATATTCAATACTACGATAGTTTTTAAGGCTATTTTGTCCCATGAGCTATATATTGCAAAGGCGAATGATGGAATTTTAAAGGTAGCACTCAAGCAATTTACTTTGGAATGGCGGAGAAATACCATGTAGTAGGTAGGTATGGTGAACACAAATGGCATAGTGGTTGGCTCAAGGATTTTGGATGCATGAGAAGTATTCCCTCTCGATACAAGGTTTAGGCTAGCAAGGTTATTTGAAGCAAACTCAAGGATGAACCGGTGCAGCAAAACTCACATAAAAGACATATTGTAAACATTATAAGACTCTACACCGTCTTCCTTGTTGTTCAAAACTCAATACTAGATATTATCTAGACCTTAGAGAGACCAAATATGCAAACCAAATTTTAGCAAGCTCTATGTATTTCTTCATTAATGGGTGCAAAGTATATGATGCAAGAGCTTAAACATGAGCACAACAATTGCAAAGTATCACATTATCCAAGACATTTTAGAATTACTACATGTAGCATTTTCCAATTCCAACCATATAACAATTTAACGAAGAAGAAACTTCGCCTTGAACATTATGAGTAAAGCCTAAGGACATATTTGTCCATATGCAACAGCGGAGCGTGTCTCTCTCCCACAAAGTGAATGCTAGGATCCATTTTATTCAAACAAAAACAAAAACAAAACAAACCGACGCTCCAAGTAAAGAACACAAGATGTGACGAATAAAAATATAGTTTCAGGGGAGGAACCTGATGATGTTGTCGATGAAGAAGGGGATGCCTTGGGCATCCCCAAGCTTAGACGCTTGAGTCTTCTTAGAATATGCAGGGGTGAACCACGGGGCATCCCCAAGCTTAGAGCTTTCACTCCTCTTGATCATAGTATATCATACTCCTCTCTTGACCCTTGAAAACTTCCTTCACACCAAACTTCAAACAAACTCATTAGAGGGTTAGTGCACAATTAATAATTCACATGTTCAGAGGTGGCACAATCATTCTTTATACTTCTGGACATTGCATAAAGCTACTGGACATTAATGGATCAAAGAAATTCATCCAACATAGCAAAAGAGGCAATGCGAAATAAAAGGCAGAATCTGTCAAAAACAGAACAGTTCGTAAAGACGAATTTTAAAGTGGCACCAGACTTGCTCAAATGGAAAAACTCAAAACTAATGAAAGTTGCGTACATATCTGAGGATCACGCTCGTAAATTGGCAGATTTTTTCGAATTTTCTACAGAGACCTGTGCCCAGATTCGTGACAGACAGCAATGCTGTTTCTGTGCAGCGATCCCAAATATAACATCAACTTTGACATAGAAACTTTACTTGGCACAAAAACATGATAAGGAGAGGTTGCTACAGTAGTAAAAACTTCCAAGACTCAAATATAAAACAAAGTACTGTAGTAAAAACATGGGTTGTCTCCCATAAGCGCTTTTCTTTAACGCCTTTCAGCTAGGCGCAGAAAGTGCAAATCAAGTAACATCGAGAGATGAAACATTGACATTACCTTGGGCTTTACCCTTACCTTTCTTGTCCTCTTTCTTACTCTTTGGCTTAGGGAATATATGGCTACCCCCGGGTGTAGAGGTGAATTTTAAGGTGCCTTCTCTCACGTCTATGACTGCTCCCAACAGTTTCAGCAGGGATCTTCCGAGTGTGATTTGTCCTGTTCCTGCGCATTCAATGACAAGGTAATCAATGGATATTGTTATCCCAAGAATGGTTGTATGCACACCCGCAGCTATCCCTTTGGGAATTATAACAGAGTTATCAATAAGAGTTATTCCTTCTCCCCCTTCAGAGAATTCCCAAAGTTTCAATGATTTATGAATACTCTTAGGCATTAGGCAAAATTCAGTCATAATATCACAATTAGCATGAAGAGTTTGATTACCTATGACAATTTTAATAGTAGGATTCCACAATGAAGGTTCAGAGTTCACTAAAACTTGATCAAGACGGTTACGAATATATCCATAATTTTCATTTAGGCGAGATGCACTTGTTTCAAGAGTGTTTAATCTATTATAAATGCTAATAAGGGCTGAATCAAAGTTATTAGCTGAATCATGTGATGCAACCAACTTTTTTATGGCATTAAAAGCTTGATCCCCATTACAATGAAGGAAATCTCCTCCCACTAGAGCATCCAAGGCATATCTATAGCGAATCATAAGACCAAAATAAAAATTACTAAGGAGCAAACTTAGAGTCATTTGAGGTTCAGTTTTACGATAAGAAGTAAAAATCCTAGACCAAGCATCTTTAAAACTTTCCTCATCCCCTTGTTTAAAAGTAAAAACTAATTCCTCAGGTGAAGAAGTAACAAGTACAGAACTAGACATGATAACAAAAGTAAACTAAATGCAAGTAACTAATTTTTTTGTGTTTTTGATATAGAGAGCAAGACAGTAAATAAAGTAAAACTAGCAACTAATTTTTTTGTGTTTTGTTTAGGTGCAGCAAACAAAGTAGTAAATAAAATAAAGCAAGACAAAAACAAAGTAAAGAGATTGAGAAGTGGAGACTCCCCTTGCAGCGTGTCTTGATCTCGGCAACGGCGCCAGAAAAAGAGCTTGATGGCGTGTAACTCACACGTTCGTTGGGAACCCCAAGAGGAAGGTATGATGCGCACAGTAGCAAGTTTTCCCTCAGAAAGAAACCAAGGTTTAATCGAACCAGGAGGAGCCAAGAAGCACGTTGAAGGTTGATGGTCGCGAAATGTGATGCGGCGCAACACCAGGGATTCCGGCGCCAACGTGGAACCTGCACAACACAACCCAAGTACTTTGTCCCAACGAAACAATGAGGTTGTCAATCTCACCGGCTTGTCGTAACAAAGGATTAAGCGTATCGAGTGGAAGATGATTGTTTGCAAGAAAACAGTAAACAAGTATTGCAGAGATTGTATGCTATGTAAAGAATAGGACCGGGGTCCACAGTTCACTAGAGGTGTCTCTCCCATAAGATAAAAGCATGTTGGGTGAACAAATTACAGTCGGGCAATTGACAAATAGAGAAAGGCATAACAATGCATGTACATGATATGATAAATATAGTGAGATTTAATTGGGCATTACGACAAAGTACATAGACCGCCATCCAACTGCATCTATGCCTAAAAAGTCCACCTTCAGGTTATCATCCGAACCCCATTCAGTATTAAGTTGCAAAGCAACAGACAATTGCATTAAGTATGGTGCGTAATGTAATCGACAACTACATCCTTAGACATAGAATCAATGTTTTATCCCTAGTGGCAACAGCACATCACAACCTTAGAACTTTCTGTCACTGTCCCAGGTGTCAATGAAGGCATGAACCCACTATCGAGCATAAATACTCCCTCTTGGAGTTAAGAGCAAAAACTTGGCCAGAGCCTCTACTAATAACAGAGAGCATGCAAGATCATAAACAACACATAAACAATAGATTGATAATCACCATAACATAGTATTCTCTATCCATCGGATCCCGACAAACACAACATATAGTATTACAGATAGATGATCTTGATCATGTTAGGCAGCTCACAAGATCCAACAATGAAGCACAACAAGGAGAATACGACCATCTAGCTACTGCTATGGACCCATGGTCCAGGGGTGAACTACTCACTCATCACTCCGGAGGCGATCATGGTGATGAAGAGTCCTCCGGAGATGAATCCCCTCTCCGGCAGGGTGCCGGAGGCGATCTCCGAATCCCCCGAGATGGGATTCGCGGCGGCGGCGTCTCAAGGCTTTCCGTATCGTGGCTCTCGGCACGGGGTTTCGCGACGGAGGCTATTTGTAGGCGGAAGGGTAGGTCAAGAGGCGGCACGAGGGCCCACACCACAGGCCGGCGCGGCCAGGGCCTGGGCCGCGCCGCCGTGGCGGCCACCTCGTGGCCCCACTTCGACTCCTCTTTGGTCTTCCGGAAGCTTCGTGGCAAAATAGGACCCTGGGCGTTGATTTCGTCCAATTCCGAGAATATTTTGTTACTAGGATTTCTGAAACCAAAAACAGCAGAAAACAGCAACTGGCTCTTCGGCATCTTGTTAATAGGTTAGTTCGAGAAAATGCGTAAATACGACATATAATGTGCATAAAACATGTAGGTATCATCAATAAAGTAGCATGGAACATAAGAAATTATCGATACGTTGGGACTACATCATCTCCCCCCCTTGGGAGAGAGTCGTCCTCGACTCTTGTTCCTCCTCATCTCCATGGTAGGGTGAGAGATCCGAGATGTTGAAGGTGTTGCTCACCAAGTACTTTGATGTTGGTATGTCGATGACGTAGGCGTTGTTGTTGATGCGCTTGAGGACCTTGAAAGGCCCATCTCCTCTTGGCTTGAGCTTGGAGTTGCGTTCTTGCGGGAACCTTTCTTTCCTTAGGTGGATCCAAACGAGGTCTCCTTCTTCAAACACGCGTTCCTTTTTCTTGGCGTTGAGGCGGTTAGCTTGGCGAAGTACATGCTCTTGTATGGTTGCTCTTGTCTCTTCATGTAGCTTCTTCATGGCGGTGGTGCGCTCGTCGAAGTCCATGTTCGTCCTTTCATGAAGAGGTAGTGGGAGGATGTCGAGTGCCGTTGGAGGTTCGAATCCATAGACGATCATGAAGGGACTCCGTGAAGTTGTGGAGTGCTTGGCTCGATTGTAGGCGAACTCCGCATGGGGTAGGCAATCTTCCCATGACTTCAAATTTGTCTTCACAAGTGTGCGGAGGAGTGTGGAGAGGCTTCGATTGACCACTTCGGTTTGTCCATCGGTTTGAGGGTGCGAGGACGATGAGAACAAGAGCTATAGTATGCCACGGGTTTTCCATTTTGCATGAGGACACCACCAATCCCAAGGCCACTCGCATCACATTCTATCTCAAATGTTTGAGTGAAGTCGGGAAGAACAAGTAATGGTGCCTCGGTGAGTCTCTTTTTCAATTCATCAAAAGCGTTTTGTTGTGCTTTGCCCCAAACAAACGGAACATTCTTTTTAGTAAGCTCATTTAAAGGGCAAGCGATGGTGCTAAAATCTTTCACAAAGCGGCGGTAGAAACCGGCAAGTCCATGAAAACTCCGAACTTGGCCAACATTTGTGGGAGTGGGCCAATTGTGGATGGCCTCAATCTTGGAAGAATCAACTTCAATCCCGTTGGCGGAAACCACAAAACCAAGAAAAACCAATTTGTTTTGAGCGAAATGGCATTTAGGGAGGTTGGCAAAGAGCTTCTCGTGGCGCAATATGCATAAGACTTCTCTCACATGTTGAACATGGTCCTTGAGATTTTTGCTATAGATGAGAATGTCATCAAAGTAAACAACCACGCTCTTGCCAATGAGAGGTCGCAAAATGTGATTCATAAGACGCATGAAAGTCGAAGGAGCATTTGAAAGACCAAATGGCATGACAAGCCATTCATATAGACCAAGCTTGGTCTTGAATGCCGTCTTCCATTCATCACCAATTGCCATGCGAATTTGGTGGTAGCCACTACGCAAATCAATCTTAGAGAAAATGGTGGCACCACTCAATTCATCAAGCATGTCGTCTAAACGCGGAATGGGATGGCGATAACGGACGGTAATGGCATTGATGGGTCGACAATCCATACACATCCGTTGCGTCTCATCCGGTTTAGGCACAAGAATGACGGGAACGGCACAAGGGCTAAGGCTTTCTCGGACGTACCCTTTAGCGAGGAGGTCTTGTATTTGGCGTTGTATCTCCTTGGTATCTTCGGGGTTGGTGCGGTAAGCGGCGCGGTTTGGTAGAGGAGCGCCGGGTATGAGGTCGATGCGATGCTCGATGCCCCGAAGCGGTGGTAGTCCATGAGGTAGCTCGTCGGGGAAGACGTCTTGGAAATCCTTCAAAAGAGACAACAAAGACGAAGGAATGTTGGTTAAGTCGTTAGTCTCCGACGAGAGGCCCTTGCAAATGAGCACGTAGTGTATGGTGGTGGATGGGTTGTCTTTCACTTCTCTCCACTCGCTTTTTGTGGCTAAGAGGACACTCTTTCTCTCACTCATATGTGGATGGTGGCGCTCACTCTCTTTTTGGTGGGTAGCTCCCTCTCCTCTCATCTCACTATGGTGGGTGTGGTGTTGTGCCCTCGCTAAAGCCTTCGCATTGTCGGCGATGATTTGGCTAGGAGTCATTGGGCGAAGCTCGAACTTCTTGTCCTTGACCTTGAAGGTGTATGCATTGGAGTAACCATCATGTATGGCCTTCTTGTCAAATTGCCATGGGCGGCCAAGCAACATGTGGCACACGGTCATGGGTACCACGTCACACTCAACGGTGTCTTCATAGGGTCCTATCTTGAAGTTGACGGTGACGGTGTGTTGAATCTTGACATTGCCCTTGTCGCTCAACCATTGAACATGGTATGGATGAGGATGCTTGCGAAGCGTGAGGTTGAGCTTCTCACATAACTCGGTGCTTGCCAAGTTGTGGCAACTCCCACCATCGATTTTTGGTCTTCCATAGCTTGGGGTTGAGTGGTGAGCACTCTTGTGACCACAAGTGAGGGGCTTGGATCGTGTGTGCATAAGAGAGGGTCTTCTCCACTTTCTTCATCATACTCTTCCTCATTAGCAACGGCGGCTTGCACTAGGGCTTCATATTCACCCTCACTTAGCGTCTCTATGTCACCATTCTCCATAGTGATCATAACCTTGGTGTTCTTGCACTCAAAGGACTTGTGGCCTTGAGTGCCACACTTGAAGCAAGTGACATTGGAGGGTCCCGTAGAGGCCTTGGAGGAGGCGGTGGATGACACCGTTTGCTTCATGCGACTTTGGATGGAAGGTTGCTTGGAAGGTGTAGAGGATGCGGTTGGCTTGACACTTGTTGTGGGAGTTGTTGTAGCAAGTTTGGAGGCGAAGTATTGCTTGGACTTCGAGTACTTGATGTCCTCATTCACTTGACGCTCAGCCTTGGAAGCTTGGTGAACTAACTCAACCATGTTGGAGTATTGTTGGAACTCCACAACTCTCTTGATGGGGTAGTTGAGGCCATTGAAGAACCTAGCAATGGTTTGGTCCTCGGACTCTTGGATGTTTGCTCGCATCATAGTTAGCTCCATTTCCTTGAAGAACTCTTCGACGGTCTTGGTGCCTTGCTTCAACTTTTGTAGCTTGTTGAAGAGATCGGTCTTGTAGTGTTGTGGAACAAAGCGAGCTTGCATTTCCTCCTTCATGTCTTCCCAAGTATCAATAGGAGGATCACCCTTTTCTTCCCTTTGAGTAACAACTTGTTCCCACCAAGTGTTGGCATAATCTTCAAACTCGAGGGAGGCCATGGCTACTTTCTTGGCACCGGAGTAGTTGTGGATGCGGAAGATCTTGTCAACCTTGAGTGCCCATGAGAGGTAGGCCTCGGCATCGTCTTCACCCTTGAACTTGGGCATGTTGAACTTGAGTTTCCCATACATGTTCTCTTCATCTTCCATGTTCCTTCGGCGAGGACGGATGCCTTCATCTCTTGCGGCTTGAGGTGGTAGAGGAGGTCTTCCACGGCCAACCATAGCATTGGGTTGGCGGTGGAGGTGAACACTAGCTTCACTTGGCTCACGTTGAGGATGTTGTTGCGGATCTTGACGAGGTTGTTGGCGTTGTCCAATGATGGCCCTCTCATCTTGATCATGTTGTGGTTGTCCTCGGCCCCTTTGGTCATGGCGAGGATGATTCCGGAGGTCACGCCTTGGTGGATCTTGATGACCTTGGTCTTGAGCATCCACATGGGCTTGACGATGAGGTGCCGGGTCCATGTTGTGGAGGACGTTGTCTTGGGGTTGGTCGTCATGCCCATGGTGGGCATGGCGAGCCGCTTGATGACGATCTTGGTGAAGAGCTTGGTCTTGTTGAGGACGTTCATGAGGACGAGCATGGCGATGGAACTCTCCGCGCCTTGAGTTTGAGCGAGAATCATCATGACGAGCGTGCGGTCGACGAGAGCGATGATGATCTCCATGCCTTGAGTCGGAGCTTGAGGACGAATGGTGATCATGGGAGTAGTCATCATGTGAGGAGGTCGATGACGATGAGGAAGTAGAGCGATGTCGATGTCGGCGTCCCAAGTTGTTGATGGCGCGCTCGAGGCTATCCATGCGCCTCTCCATGTTTGCATCATTGGCCGTCACTTGATGATGCAAGTTGTCCGTAGCTTCACGAAGAAGATTCATATCTTGGTTCACTTGGCCGAAGTTGTGAGCCACTTCTTCATATTGCTCGTCGATGCGTGTCTCGAACAAGTTGAGTTGGTCCTTGAACTCTTGGCGTTGCACCCATAGGTTGTGTTGAGTGGCCAACCTTTCGGAGGTGCGTAGGACCTCATCCTCCTTTGCTTGGTCTCCGTGCCTATCCATGATCACAAGACAAGAACTATGTTGTGGATGTTAGTGGAAGGAGACTACCTCGCACTCTTACCGTGGTAAGATAGTATTGAGGCAATCAACCAAGCCGAAAGTAAGACCAATTGTATCGGGACACACACAAAGGCACACGCAAAAGCTAGCAAATATGGTGTTAGGAGTGGATGGTGGAAAGCCAAAAGACGAAATCCAAAATCGAGTATGTTGTTAAGAGTGGGTAAGGTCCAAAAATCAAGTGTCAAAGTGGCGATCACTATAAACACGGAGAAATGTGGAACTCACACACGGGATGAGCGGGGTTAGTGCAACCAAGGAACGAGCGGAAAAAGGAAAAACCCAAAACAAGGGTGCTCAATGTCACACTAACGCAAGAAGAGGTCGAAGCTAGGTTGCATAGAGTAGAAACACCAAGATTCGCACGAGGTCTCTCTTCTCTATCTCTCTTGCTTGCTTAAAAGCTTTTCACTCTTTTTGTATCGGTGGCACTTTGCACTTTGCTTTTCTCTTTTTTTTTCACTAGCACACTATGCTCTTACTCTTTTGCTTGCCACTCACGAGCTCCACTTATGAGCTTTACTCACACAACGCACACCCTCACGGTCGGGACCTCGTGCGATGTTTCGCAACACTCGAAAGCTTCGCTCGTGGGATAGATCGCAAAAAGAAGAGGGCTACAAGGGTTACTGCAAGTTATACCTGCGATGGTGGAGATGATGGTGGTGGTGGTGGTCGGCGGTGGTGTTAGTCGATGTCGAAGACGTGTGCCCGGTCGGTGGTCCGGTCGGACCGGGTGTGGCGCCGGCTGCTCCGGTGGGCCGGTTGACCGGCTTCTGGACCGGCTGCTCCGGTTTGCGGCCGGTTGACCGGGTTCTGCGCCGGACGGTCCGGTCTGGGGGCCGGTTGACCGGGTTCGAAACCGGGTTCGTCGATTTGGAGCTTTCTCTCTCCTGTTCTTCCCCAAACCAAAACCAAATCGACCAAAACGAAGGGAAACGATGGAATTGGAGGCTCAAAGGTGGGGAAATAGTAGATCAAGCACAACAACACCAGATCCACGGAGCAAAACCACTCAAAACTCAACCAAATCACAGATCCGTCCAAAGGCAATTTAGGGCTATTTTTTGGAAAATTTTCTAGAAACGAAATTGGGTGGGTGGAGGGTCAAATCCGCGGAAACCAAAGGCTGCTGATACCATATGATGAGGTCTAAGACCCCGATTGTGGCCCGATCTCGCGAATGACCCAAGGAACAAAGGGGAAAAGAGGGGGAGAGGCGGAAGAACACGAAGAACGCGAAGAACCACGCACACCAACCCGATACAATCGATACTTACCCTCATGGCTCGATGGACCGTGCCAATAGAATCCGCCCGGAAGAGACTCGAGGTAGAATTCCGAGAGGAGAGACCGGTGGGGAGGACGAATCAAGGAGTGGGAGAGAGAGTGGATACACTAGAATCTCTCACTTCCAAATTCATACATCCACAAGGGTGGCCTTGATTACAGAGGGATGATACCCAAGGGAGACTAAGCTCAAAGTTAGGTTTGAGTTCTAAACAAGTCTGAAAAGTAAAGGAGGGGTTCCAGCTACTTAAATAGGCACACATGGCCAGCAAGGGCGAACAGGTACGCGAATGGATAAGTCAAGGCAGTTTGGTGGGGTATTCCCGTCGGATCCGGTTGGGGTCCGGTCAGACCGGGCCTGGGACCGGGCTGTCCGGTCAGGGGTCCGGTCTGACCGGGCCTGTGACCGGGCTGTCCGGTCCTGGGTCCGGTCGACCGGTCGCCAACCGGGATTCTGCGAGGAATCCGGTCCTGGGTCCGGTCGTCGTCCGGACGAGGGAGCGGGCCCGGTTTGCGCCCGGTTGACCGGGCCTGTGGCCGGGCGTCCGGTCGTGGGTCCGGTCTGACCGGGTCCTGGACCGGCCAGCGTCCGTCTCTTCCTTGGAGCTCTTCGGGCGACGTCGGCTTCGGCTTCATGATCATCTCCATGTCCAGCTGCTTCTCTCCTTCCCTTGACCTTGGCTTGTCCTCCTCTCCGGGGTCTTGGTGCGCCTTGTACCTAATGACACATAGCATTTCGGCATGAGGTAGCATTCCATCCAATGGGGTACCAAGGTCGAGGGTAGTGAGGAGCGAGTTCACCTTGTCATGTATCGCTTTAGCTCGAGCCCTTGTCATTGGTCCACTTGGGGGACTTGTTGGTCTTGGTGAGGAGGTGTCCGAAGGCCACCCCGCATCATCTGCCCCCCCTTGGCGACCGGTCGACCTCGACTCGCCTCCTCATCTCCATGACCGGGTGCACGATCCGACACTTGAAGGTGTTTCTGACCGGCCGCCAACCGGATCCGTCGGATTTCCCCCACCAAACTGCTTAAGTTATCCTGTTTGCGTACATGTTCGCCTTGCTGGCCTTGTATGCCTATATAAGTACCCAGGACCCCTCCTTTACCCCTTAGACATAATTTTGAGCTTAAACCAACTTTGAGCTTAGTCTCCCTAGGGTTAGCATCCATCTTGGATAAGCATCCCTCTGTAATCAAGGCACTCTTGTTGTTGATTTGTGAATTGTTGAGTGAGATTCTAGTGCAAGGCACTCTCTCTCCCTCACCAATCCCCTTTCTCCAACACCAATCTCTCTCCGGGAATTCTGCCGCGTGCCTCTTCCTTGGAGATTCTATTGGCGTGATCTACCGAGTCACGAGGGTAAGTATCGGGTGTATCGGGTTGGTGTGCGTGCGTGAGTACCGGTGTTCTTCGTGTTCCTCGTGTTCCTCACGCTCTCCCACCTCTTCCCCTTGGTTCTTGGGTCGAATCGCGAGATCGGGCCACATCCTAGATCTCAGATCTCATCACGCCAAGTCACCTCCTCCACTGCGGCCGCACGCGCCAGCACAAGAGGCATGGGACGGCCAGGAGGTTCCAACTCCTCCACCAGCGACACCACCGCAGTTCGCGCTCTCCACACGGCCACCACCTCCGCATTACGAGCCACCGTCTCCGCATCATGCGCAGCCAGCGGAGATCACTGCTTGGGCACCGGAGGTGTGGGCGCCCGCCCTTCATCGACCTCGCCTCCGACGATGAAGAAGACGACGTCGCCTAAATTAGTTTAGATTTTATTTTAAAACTATGTAAATTATGTTTAAATCAATGAAATCTCTAACAAATTTCCGCGCGCTTTTAAACTTCACGCCATATTTTCCTCTCGCGCGGCCAACTAGCCAGTGGACCGAATGTGTCGCGCCGGTACACGCGTTGTCCGAACGGCTGGACTGCGCGACGCATCCTAATCTACGACCGCCGTACGTACTCGTCGTGTCGCGGCCTACCGTGCTCGGGTTAATCGTAGTCGCGCGGCCTACTACTAGCCGCGGCGTGACCTTAGGGGCTGGCGCGTCTTGAGAGCGCATCCGGGCGGCAACCGCCTTGCGCCGTTCGCTTCGGATTTCCCCGGAGGCTTCCTCCTTCCACCGGTGGCGTTCGATGTCCTCTCGCGAGAGGAGTCCCATTGGATTCTCTCGCGCCCGCCATCGTCTCCTACGCGCTACCTCCGCAACCTTCACACACGCTAAGCGCGCTAGCTCCTCCGCCGCCTCCATGCGCGCCATCTCCTTCACCGTGACGTCGCCGTGTCGGTGCGGTAGCGGGCCCTGTCCCTCGCCGCTGCCTCCACCGCTCGTCCCTCGCTGTGATGGCGTCCTCTAGCTCGCGGTTCTCCCGGTCGATCCACGTGTGGTCCCGTCCCATCTACGCGACCGCCGCCAGTTCGGAGCGCACGTACGCCCGCCTCATGGCGAGCGCATAGCCGGGATCTTGCGCTCCGCTGCTAGAGCATAATGGCGACCGACGTCATGAGGGAGGCTCTCGAACGACTCGAGCAGCGCCCGCTGTTCGACGCTTGCCCTCACCCTCCTCGTCATCGGGAGGAAGCCGATGTCGCATCGATCGCGTGGATGACGGCCTCGGCGGCCGGGGACGCCGAGTTCTGCCCTTGCCTCCGTGAGCTACTCCGCCTAGAGGTCGTCCATGGTCGCCGCCGCCTCCGCGCTGGCCTGCGCAGCCTCTGCTCCACCTCCGAGTCCGACTCCGCCGTTGCGTTCGCCTCCAGCAGGCTTGGCGGCCGTCTGCTCCTCCTTTAATGCCTCCGTCGTGTGGAGGGCGGCGAGGGCCGGATCATCCGGGTAGGCATTGTGGGCCATCTCAACAAGGAGAGCCCAGGTGCGATCGTGCTCGGCCATGGATGATTTCTATGGTTATTGGGTTGAGGTGTGCCCTTCACACCCACCGGCATCGACCATATATAGGCACGGGGGCGGGAAATCCCAATCACGCGCAAGCCGCTTCCCGCGAGCGTGAAACAGCGGCGAAACATGCCAATCTATTGGCCGCGCTCATGAACCACCGCGCGCACACGGAAAGCGGTAATCGTCGGCGGCAGGCCGCGACGGGCGTTAAACCGCCATTACCGACCTTTACGCCGTCACGGAAAAAAATGCATCGGCCGGCTGGGCATACTCGACGCTAACCGGTTACTACGGTCATGTACAACCGATTTGGTGTCCGTAGGCCGACGTAAACGGTTACTCACCGTTAGTTTTGACATCCTTTTGCGTCGGCCGTGAAGATTGCCTTCGTTAACAGGGGAACCACGAAGCACACAATCTATGAGCAGAGAAAGAAAAAGGCGATTTCCTGAACAGAGTTGGATCTGTTTTTTCAGAAGTTTTAGCTCTGCACATCCATCGAAGGTTACGACGGCTGAGCCAGACCAGTCACCTGCGGGTGCCATTGCTGGTCATGTTGGTCCAGAACGACGCAAAGTATGTGTACCGACGCAACAACAGAACAAGACCGTCCTAATAAATGCGCTAACATCTGGTTCAGGCCACTGTTCATTATGCGTTGTGCGCGGCCGAATACGGCAGGGAATACCCTGACTGCAATCGATCTGGACCAGGCTGATTGGTCTAACTATCCAGAGCAGCTGCACCCGGGTGCCAATATGGATTTCCGCAAAGAACTAAAAGTTGAGAGCGTAAACATAGTATGTATTCCTTTCTCAAAGCTGTTAAGAAAACAGTCAGCAAGGTAAAAAAAAAAAGGATTTTACGCCCTGATTGCCAATCCTTCAATGGATTCTTTTGTGAGGTGTGTCCAGAATAGCGTGTATTCATTTTTCTGGATGCCATTGCAATCTAAATTTCTGGGGTAAGATTATATACCATCATGGTGTGCGGGTAATTGTGGCGTGAAAAAAACGAAGAGTGTAGTATTAAAAATCTCGAAACTTTTTTTTTTGCAATAGAAGGTGGTATTTTATTAGAGTGACACGTGACGGGTACAAATTGCATACAGGCCCTTTACAATACTTGCCCTAAAGAACCTAGTATTTAGAGATAAGGCCTATAACTTTACAAAGCACACCCCAGAACGAAAAGTGAGAAAGCAATCAGGTCCTGGAGCTCCACCGTCGTCGCTCACCGGCATCCTCGAAGCGTCGCCGCCAAGGAATGGAGAGAAGATGCTCGAACTCTTCATTCCGCGAGAACCCATCCTCGCTGCAACCTCCACGCCGCCGGAACGAATCACTTGGCTGCGAGGAGGCGTCGAGCTCCAACAGGGACAGGAAAGGCCTCCGTCTTGGAGGTTGAGTAATAGCCGTCGTGCGGCTGCAGATCACAACGGCCATGGTGCCGATCGCGTGTTTGCGCTTGTAGAAGAACCACCGGAGATAGAGCTGGCGCGCCTGTTCGGAAGCTCCGCACGCCCCTTCTCCCCTCGCCTCCATGGCCGGACAGAGAAAGAGACAGGGTTGTGCATCCCTTGAGCAGATGGCACCAGCAAGCCCTACTCGTCCCACTCTTCACAGAGACAGAAGGCGCTCCCCGCCACCATGGCCGGGGAACGATCTTGCCGAAATCTTCACCGCCGTGCTCCCCCCTGCCGCCACGGCCAGCCAGGAGGAGCAAGGCAGTCGCCGAACACCCGCAAAGAAAGAAACATCTACAAGGCCCTTTATTGAAGGAGACGCCTGGAGCAGAAAGCCCACCGCAGTTGCTCCCACCGTTGGAGCTTGCCGTCGACCCACCACCGAAGCACCAGATCCTGGCCGGAGATCCAGATGCCCTACTCCTAGAAACCGGCAAAAGGCCAAAAACCCTACATCTACACCTAAGATCTACTCCGCCTCTTCGCCATCTCCGGCCGGCTGAGCCGGCGGAGAAGGCTCGGGATCGGCCCGGCCCTTCGAGGAGGCTCTCAGCTACTATAGAGGGGAGAGAGAACGAAAGGGGGAAATGTTGTTCCTCCCAACTTATAAGTATCAATATCTGCTAGCAAGCCATCTATAATTTGAAGGTAAAAAGCACCACTTAAAATCACTTTCGTATCAATTACAGATTGTACATAGTGGCGAGCTCTGTTACCAATCTCAAAATTTGATTACATGTTACGTTGTTAGTGCTCACAGAGGAGCAAGCCCAGACACTCAGGCAAAACCATTACAGTTCAAACTTTTGAGGCCAAAATTTCCACACGGGAGTAGAACTTCGAGATGTAAATAGAGTTGCAATCAAACACCAATTCTTGGAACACCGCCATCTCGAATTTGGAGATTCCTGGCCAAGTAGAGCACCTTCTGTCAATGTGGCGACTCATTTCTAAAGTTCTAAGTGAGAGAATACAATAGGCGATTAGGGAGAAGAGAATAATGATTCACGGTTCTTGAGGAGACGAGGCATAGTACATTTATACCCACTACTGATTTCAGCTATTTCAGAATACATACAGTTTCGAGCAGAGCATGTTGTCCTATTATGTATCCTGCGCCAGAGTGATGGAATTTGAAACCTTTATCTGCTATAAAGCAATGTATGCAACTGACATATCCATACCATGTGAACACTGGATACATGATAATTAAGGAAAGGTTATAATTATACTAGCTGATTGCCCGCGCTTCGCAGCGGATCATTCACACACTCCCTCTACCTATCAGTTTAAACGTATTGTTAAGAAAAATCGGCAAATTCAAGTTTTCTCTAAAAATAAGACGGTAATCATTGTAGAAAATTGAAAGTGTTAGATGGCAGAATTATACCATAGATTGACATTGATCATGGCGGACACCCAATATATAACTCAGTGGCGCACTGTTATTTACGTGGTACAGGGAGAGCGTAGCGCAACGCCGGTGATCCTCCGACGATATGCATGTGCAATTAACATTGCTCCGCGGATTCTATAAGAAATAATACTCCCTCAGTACCCATACTGTAATAAGTATCTGGGATTTAGTTTAAATTTGAGTTAATTTAAACTAAAACCTAACATGTATTATTGATTGGAGGGAGTGATATTCTAATTCTTTATTCAACCATATTGATGCTTTACTGTTCCACGATCTGTACATGCAAAATCTTAATTCATCCGCAAACAGTTGGAATTGAAAAGAAAAACACAAGCTAACACACCTACCAGCAAATCACGTCCTGGATATCTCCATGTATGGGCAAACCACGAACCAGCGGCGAGATGACGATGCCATCAAGCTGTTACCATTTGACACGTTGTTGCTTGTCGTGCTTCCGCCGATCTACCAGTTCTTGCACGTTGATGCCATGATGGCCCGCGAGCACAGGCCTCCCTGGCCAGCACTCGCCATCTTAACCAGTTAACCCCCATCACTGCCAAGCTCACGGACTGCTCCGACATCACCATGGACAGCTAGTCAGACGTTGTTCATCCATGTGTCAGGTTCGTCGAAACGGAGTATGTTGACGATGCCGCCGACATGCGCCAGCTCGCCTACTATGTCAAGCACGACACTGAAGCCTTCCTATTGCTGGTGACGGAACTCGATCTGCACAAGCTGCTGGCGCCCATAGTCACCGTATAGGGAATTATTTCCGCCAGCCGCCAGCGCGGCCAAATCGCGACTTAAGTTTTGCTGGCCATGGTGAGCCGCCGCCGCTGGCGTGGCCTCGTAAGGCATCCTGACGTCGTCCCACCTTGTCCTTGTAGTAGTTATAGCGCTCGTTGTCGTCGTCCGCCCGGACGCCGCCGGATCACGCGTTTGTTATCGCTCGCCACAGCGAGCTGTCGCGGGCGTGGCCTCCTTGAGCAACCTGACGTTGTCCTCCTATAGTTCCAATCCAGCCACCCACCTCCTCCTTTGTAGTAGTCATAGCACGGACTGTCGCTGGCCATGGTGAGCAGTCAGGCGGTGTGGCTACTGAACAAGTCCAACTTCGTCCTCGTGCGGCTCCAAATCCCACCTCATCCTTGTGGTACGAGACTCTCCTATTAGGGACGTGCTACGATCGGATATTAGGTTGAATCAGGACTCAGCTACCGTTCGGCTCGGGAGATCGGGAAGCCCACGGCAAGAAACCAACGCGGCCAGGGTATGGCAAGGAGAATCCGATCTTTTTTCTCGCGAGTGGAAGGGTAGACATACGACGTACCAGACCGATCCCAATTTAATACAGTAGTTACGATGACTTCCAAATCTGACAGCTTTGGCTTCTTTCTGTCCAAATCTGGCGCAGCTATCTCCTTGGAAATCGAGCACCGCTTTGGCCCAACAGGAGAAGGTCCAAAAACAAAGCTGCTAAACTGGAAGATCGGAAACTTAAGAAAATGGAATAAGTGATACTAACTGGAAGAAGTTAAACGTGCCATTGCCTGATTGGGCAAAATCTCTTGGTGAACAGTATTCAAATAGCTGAAGTTTCAGTAAATAGTGTCAGCTTTAATATAGAGTATAATTTAACTAGTAAGGCGGCCTCCCAGTTTAGACATACCAGCGAACAACTACAACAACAAAAAATACTCCATCCTCCATCCGTTTCAATGAGTTTTTTAAAGTCAAGCTAAATAAAATTCGGCTAAACTTTTAGAAAAACTATCAGGAACTATGATATTATATGAATATCATATGAAAATGTATTTCATGATGTATCTAATGGTGTTGATTTTAGATTGTACATGCTGATGTTTTTTCTAAAATTTTGGTCAAACCAACCTTACATAGTTTGACTTAAAAAGACCTTATTCATTGGAACAGATGTAGTATCGCCTACCAACAAGGTGAATTACATTAGCACAAACGGCATCAGCCTTGATCTTCCTCTCTGGGAACAGGCAGCACTGCAGATTTTCTCAAGCTACTGTACATGTCATGGCAGAAGAATGAAAAATCAGCCATGTTTCTGAAGAGCTCAGGCAGGTGCATCCGGAGATTTGCGAGCGTCTTCTCCCTCACCTGCCTCGCAAGCCTAAGGTGGTGCCCCTCCTCTTCCTTCAGCCTGATCTCTACTTCCTCAATGGCTATTCTCCTCTCAGTGACAGGATCTTCGCTAGGAGCATCGGCTGCTTCGGGGTTAGTTTCCTCACCCAGGGATGCCCTTCTTTCTGTGTACCTACTATGCCAGTCTTCGAATTGTGCCTTCTTTCGGTCAAGGTCCCTGCGAGTTTCCTCACACCTCCGCCTTAGGCTGACTTCCTCCTCCTGAAGTACTACAATATTGCTTATGACTTCAGCAAAGCTTTTGATGGCAGTTTTTGCAAGTTCAACTGGAAGCCTCTCGAGCTGGTCATGCCAAGCATGTAGTAAATTCTTGATGGGTGGTTCCACCTGCCTCGGAGGAGAGGATACCTTCTCCTTCAGGTTGCTCTCAATGGGGATGAGATTAAGCTTCAACCATGCATTGAGTGCTCTGATGTACCCTTTCTGATGGTCCATAAGTTTCTCGAACTGCATATGCCACTCCCTGACAATGTCTCGTAACTCGCACGTCTGCTTATAATGCAAATCAGTTGTTTCCCTTGGAACAGGAGGGACCTCAAAAGCTCTGATACCCGATATGATCAAAAACTGGCTCTTATGATGACGGTGCATAGAGCTCCACATGTTTCCCATTCTGCACAAAATATAAATTGATATAAGGAGAAATGGTAAACAAAAACAAGCACTAGCTATGATCTAATTTAATAAGAAAAAATTGCCATACCATTACAAACTCTTTTATTGTCTATGGCGGCAATTCTTATTTTATCATGAAATTCACTACCTGTCACTGCATCTTGACTACAAAACATAACTTGGTACTATTGAAGTAGATAAAGAGATGCACTGTCTGCTATTCATGTCTATACTCAGCTAATTATGGAATTCTACTCAATTTCCATTAATTGCAGAATATTTGATCCAGCTATTCTGGCATCAAATTGGATGCATAGACAGATATTTTGGGTCAAAAACAAGTGCTCGAATAGTGAACAATGTTGTGCTTAAATAGAGTGCAATGTCAAAATTGAACAATATATACGTATTAAGAATATATGATCTGAATATAAAGGGAAAAGGCTTTCTTCCTCTTGATAATCTATTCGGAGTTTATTGAGGAAATGTTTTTTCCCGGTTTTCTTTTGTGGTTTGTGTGGCATGTGAGAGGGCAAGGTTAACTTATTTTACCTTTTTTAGCTTGTGTCAAATGTGGCAGGGACTTTCTTGGTTGTGGGATACGTAAATGAAACGCTAGATCACCAAGTATTTGTTCAAAGTGTTATACATTAGAAGTTAAAGCCATAACATTTGAAAATTCTTTTGCTTGTCCAACATGCCGATACAATTATCAAGTAACCTCGATGAACAGAGTCCAGAAAGTTTGGCAGCCATGCAGGAAGTGTGAAATTCTTTCTGGGCTAATGGGAGTATTTAATTGTCAGTTGAAAAAGCAAGGTGCAATCAAGGCTGCGAAGCGCTGTGCTTACGTGGCGGCATATTTCCTGCACTTTACATGATTAAACTGTCTAGCCAATGCATTTTTATTTTACCTTGTTAAACTAATCCCTATACAAATAGACATACATGTAGTTCCATCATAGTAGCAAGGAGAATCAGGTAACTTAGTCAGCACATAGATTAGATTAAAGAAGGAACCGCAAATAGACAAACAGGCCGGTATATATCATTGACACAATTAATTGCATCTGAACGGTAGAAACCCAATCTATACCTAATAATAAAAGCAAAAGAGCTTGTTGGTCCGTTTTTTCTTGCCCCTGATTTTCATTGATATTACAACAGATGCCACCGTCCCCCTTCCGTCTGCCCGTTCTTGCCCACAACCGACTAGAGCTCTCACGGCATCGCGCCAGGGAAACAGATCGAGTGGCCTGAAGACCTGTCCGATCTTCCTCGTGGCCGGAACGAGCACCACGATAACCAGATCAAGCGCTCAGGCAACTTGATAAAGCACCTGACGGCCAGATCTTTCACTCCGGCGACTGGATCAAGCACCTGACAGCCAGATTAAGCTCTTGATTTGATTTGTGTTCATCTTCCTGCACTTTTCTTGATTTGATTCACGGTTGTGGTGGCCGCCATGGCGGCGCCGGGAGGGCTAGCGCGTGTGTGACTTGCCCTGCTGCAGATTCTTATGCCGGCCCACCATGTGAGAAGACACTTTGGGCGGTCATCTTGCTGGACATCCTCACACGCTGTTCGCTAGAGGAGGCCACCATGGTACTGTGCGCTCTATCGGCAAGTCCTATTGCCAATTGACTGATGGCAGAGAACGGAAACAAGAGATACATCAACAAGAAATTTGACAGGGGAGGAAGATCTAAAAACAGAGCAGGTCCTTATTTTTCCTGTTCGCATGAAGAAAAGAGGAGAATCAGGTGAGAGTTTTAGGAATCAACAAGTAGCAGCACGCTGACATTGTCCAGAACTCCAGTCTCCAGAAGCACACGAGCGTGGAGGTGAGGCTTCAAGTTCTATGGTCTATGGTTTCATGTTTCAGTTCAGCTCCATGGGTCTGTGCTAATTTCTTCGGCATGGTGACTGGATCAACTGTGAAGCTCGCTGTGATGCTGCAGTGTGATTTAGGTGTGTTGTGTGCTAGCTACTGATGTTATTAGACGTGAGAGATTTCTAGATGTTTGTGTGTTACTAATAGATAGCACTATTATTTTTCTTTTCCAATTTTTATAGGTGTTTTTACCCGTCGCTCACGCCCGAAGTAGCCGACCAGTATAGGAGGAGAAAGACAGGTGAGATATAGGCCTACTAGCGCATCCTAACCACCAATGATTGATACCAGGCTCAGCTATATAGCGGAGGGATTTCAAAAACCAATGTCCATGCCCTGTTTTTTTGCTCATTGTTGATTCAGTATTACTATGAATAGTGTTTATGCAATCAAAATTCGCTCTTCCAAGCCCACAACATGAGTTCTGTAATCTTTTTCATATGTTGCTAAATAAAATATAAAATGCTGATGTATTGCAAAGAAATGGAAATCATGTTTCAGTTTATTATCTGTTTGTGAGTTGCATTCAACTTTCTTAAATTTTGGTTGTAAACCATTAATTGGGTGAACATCTCATCACCAGCAGCACACATCCATGTGCATATAACTTACCAAAAAAAGAGCTGGAATTTTATTAAATCTACAAAATATGTAAACTGCAATGTTAGGTAACTTATAGATTTATATATATATAAACTATCTAAATAACAATTTAGGTGGGTGAGATTTATGGACAGTGTTAGACAATTAACAAAAACATATCCTCAAATATGCAATTTAGATGACTGAGATGTATGGACACTGCCTGAAAATCAACAAATAAATATATTTTTAAATATTCTATATGTAGCTGATATTCAGTTAAAATTAATCCGCCGCAACGCGCGGGCATATTTCCTAGTTAACTTAAAAAGGAAAATGCCACACATCATTTCTTAACAATTCTCAGAAGTGAAAGAACACTCACCCGTCAACAAGGTCCATTAACTTCGGATATAGCTGTTTATCACGTAGCCGGTTTATTTCTGAAACTGTTGAATCCATGGATTGCATATCCACTATGTACCTTGTGTGCAAGTGGCTAACAGAAGCCTTTGTCTTCTCAAGGGTTTCAAGTTTAACACCACGTTTCTTTTGTTTATGCAGTAGAGCAACCTTCTTTTGATAATCAATTTTCATATGTTCCCCTGCCTGGTTTGGCACATCCATAGAATTAATCAGCCAATAAAAACAGAGATGGAAACACCAAAATTGGCAAATGAACAACAGCTGAAAATTTCACATGGAAAGGGCACTAAAAGAAACCCAAGTCGAACGTGGATGGGGGAGGCAGTTTGGTTTATACTCATTGCTCCTACTTACAAGAATTGACTCAAGAATTGACTTATCACTGCATTTATACTCCCTCGAAATGCAAATGCAAGTTGCCATGGTCCCACATTACTAGATTCATTGTGAATCTGCTTTCATAATACATGATTTTTGCAGCTTGCAACAACACATGATACAACACCAAATGTTCACAACATTGTGAATATGTGTTTATTTACCCTGCGTTCTAGGTTTAATCACAGTCAAATTTTATAAAGTTTGACCAAATACATAGAAAAAATATCAATATATACAACACCAAATGCATACAATATGAAACATATTTTATCACGATTCTAATGCCATAGATTTTATATTATAGATGTTGCTATTTTCTTCTTACTATTTAGTCAAACTTTACATAGTTTTACTTTGACTAAACCCAAAGCGCAGGGTAATTGTGAACAGAGGGAGTAGTAGCAATTAGCAATCCAAGTGGCTTATAGACCGTCTCAACACCCAAATAGCCTATATTTGAAGTTTCAAAAAAAAATAGACTATATTTGGAATTGGAGGAACTATCTTTTGAATGATAGATCTTTAAAAAGCAAGTAGTATTTAAAAAATGGTTAATTACACTCCCTGGTAAAAGGTGATGAGGACATCCCTATTACAGTTAAACTTACATCCACTGCCCCTACAGCTACACATGCTCGACCATCACAAGTACAAGGACCAATCACTAGAGCTCACAAGCGACAACTCAATTATTAGGTACTTATGTTTCTCAACTATTCCTAATGTTCATGAGAATATGATGCAGCCTGAATCAGATGAATTTCTCTTATCCAAGAATGAAGGACCTAGCATGGACAAGAGAGACAAGGATTGGAGCATGATCAAGCATGAAGATGGCAGCAAGCCAGCAACAATGCAAGGATTGGAGATGGTGCTTCAAGTGTAGATTTCAAGACTTTGAAGCCACCATAATATCACATGAAGACGTGGACGAATCATACAAAATGAAATTTCATAAATTTCGCCCATAGACATCTAGGTGCTGCGTCACCTTATCCTCAGGCCATGCCCTATATAATTTCTGACTGCATCAATTAGGCAGTTTTTTAGAGTGTAAAGGGCTGACCACCCCTTCCAAGGCTGGACAAAGTCCCCTTTGTTCATCCTTGAATACCCCATAGGCATTGTTTGGTACTCCCTCCGATCGGTTTTAATTGACGCTGGCACCAGCTACCGTACATGCATGCACATGTCAGTCGGCGCGTTGATTAAAAGCGATAGGAGGTGGTACTATTGTTTTGTAGGGGATTTGTGGGAATTATTCTGTCTAACCCCAATTCCCCCGATATCCCCAAAAGCATGTTTGGAACTGAGTGTTGGGCAGATTTTATCCTCAACTTAACCCAGAAAACCTGATGCCCTAATGGTTTTTTTTCCTCGACCCAACCGTGACCCCTAGTGTTTTTCCCGACCCGAGATGAAGCAAGAGGGGCAGTACGGAGCTGCAGCGAGAGGGACGGGTGATACGGTGGCAAGAGGGGCAGTGACTCCTTTCATCCCAATTCCCAACTGTGAAGCCCATCTTCTCCCTCCATGTGAAGCTCTGCTCTTTCCATCCCAAAGGCAACTCCTTCCATCCTTTCGGTGAAGCCCGGCTCCTCCCACCACCCCTCTTCCCCGGTGAACCTGGATCTCTCTCCGGTCCGTGATCTTCCCCCTCGTCCTCTCCTCTCACCATCCACCGTTTCTATGTGTTTGCCATGGATCTCAAACTGTACCTTAGGCACATGTTGCATCTTAGTTTTACTTCGTACTGAGAGGAGTTCGTAATGCTGTCCTCAGCTACGATTCATGGTTGCCTCGATTAGAACGGCGTTACAAAGTTCGCTCTTAGCTCTAATCAGAAGTCCAGAACTTCCTAATATATCTTTGATTACTTGAGAGGTTAATAACATGTCAGCTATGATTTTTTTTGTAGGGACCTGCTATTTATGTTTTTCGACATGTTACAGTTATACATTAGCTTGGACCATTAGAATATGTCCATTGTTCTCAGAAGGACCAAATTTGCTCTGCCTCTGTGAACAGCGTTTTGTTGAGATGTTTACCACAGGTTATGCCGGTTTGATGATGTCTCCTGTTGAGGAAATTTCTGAAGCTGTTTTCTGTTGTTCAAAAATTTATTTTGTGGACATGTGTAACATTTGAAGATAGTTATATCAGGTTGATCTTTCTGTAGATGTTATTGTTGCTGGGGTGCTATACTGCTTATTTGGAATAACTTGGAATCATGTAAAAGATTAGCTTCTTATGGAGCAAACCATACATCCACCGAGTTTTTCTGCGCCAAATAGATTATTTATTTTTTGTAACTGATGCAGAAATTTGCTGCTTGTTCTTCTTGAACACCACACAAAATAAAGCAACAATGATGGAGACGAGCCATATGTTCCTTCGCTAAAGAACATTATCTTGATACAGAAAAACAATACTGAAAATTCTTGTATGCTACTGTTCCATCAGTAGTTCATAGTATCATGTGATATAAGTTTTATCTGTTGGATGCTTGGAATTCTTGCATGTTGATTTTGAAAATGTGTTGTTCATGTGCTGCTATAGAAATTGAATCTTTTATCTACGAAGCACCAATACGGCGAGACAGATACGGCAATACGGATACAGGATACGGCAATTTCTAGAAACAACAATACGGCGATACGGCGAATATACATATAAAATTAATGAAATGCTATGCAATGACTTGTGAAGTCAAAGAATAATTGAGGCGGCAGGAGAGAACGGTTCCAGGTTGCGGCGAGGCGATTCTAGACGGCGGTGAGTGAGTCCAGACGGCGACGGTGGCGGTGCGCTCACTCCTGAAACCTCAATCCAAACTACTTCCATGGTTAATCAAGAAAATAGATTGATAGCGCACTGGCTATTAGGGTCACTAGTGGGCTTTGATTGGGCTTCCCAACGTTCCTGTGTCCTAGCCGTGTCGATGATGTCCCTGGCAGTGTATCGGTATTTTTTTTCTTTTAAAATCGGAAAGCCGATACTCCTGGGATACGTGTATCGCCCGTGTATCGGGGTATCGGAGTATTATACGCGGACACAGGCAGACTTTGAAGTATCGGTGCTTCGTAGTCTTTTATAATCTATGTTGATTTGCCTAACTATCTGCTTGACAAAACTGTTATGAATTTGTGTAACAATCCCCGCCTACCAAATGACATTTTTTTTAACAAAGAGGATTATGGATTAGAATGGAAGATGTTTTCAGGGGATTGGGTAAACTCTAGTACCAAACAAGGCCATTGGGCATCATTTAGAATTGGGTTTTGTTCAGTTAAAAGTTCGCTATGGTTGCAACTTCGACTTCTTAGGATGTGTTCGGTTCTGGAATTTGGTGGAATGAAACGGGACGGTTCCGCACCCAGCACCCATCCTTGTGTTCGGTTCAAGAGAAGGAACGGAACCGAGTCATTCCCCAGAAGCGAATATACCGTGAAGATGCAGAACCAAGTCGTTCGACCGATTTGGCCGAATCTAGAGGAATCGCTGGTATCTATCACCGCACCGACTGAAAAAAAACTCTTCTCTCACCTGACCCCAAACCCTATCCGCTCTCTCCCTGCGCGGCGCTCCTCTCCCTATCCTCTCAGCCGCCGCTCTCTCTCTCTCAGCCCGCCTCTCTCTCTCTCTCTCTCGGCTGACACTCCTCTCTCTCACCGCGCCGCGCTGCTCCTCTCCCTCTCCTCTCCGCCGACACTCCTCTCTCTCTGTCTCTCGCGCGCGCGGCGGTGGTGGTTCCTTCGCGTGCCAGCGGTCCGTTCGGGCGGGAGCGGCGGGAGTGCCGGCGGTCAAGGTGGGCGCGGCGACCGGCGGTGAAGGGGGTCCAGGCGGAGGCACTCCTGCAGGTACGTTTGTTCCATGTACTGTGTAATCGTGCAAGGGAACAAGAACGTATCCGCAATGAACAACAAGCACTTGAAGAACAAGAACGGCAACAACAAGCACAAGAAGCTCAAGCTAGAAGACAACGCCTTAATGAAGAGGAACAAAGGCAAGCGCACCAAGAGCGCCAAATCATCAATGTTGTTCAACCTCAACATGATGGGGCACCACGCCCTCAAGGTCAAGACAATCGTCGCCATCATGATGATCGACCTCATGGTAGAAGACCACATCATCGGGCACGAGAGGTTGAGATAAATGAAGAATCAAGTCATCACCAAGCATCAAGTGAAGAAAGTGTGATGCCTCGACACCGCCGCCACAATGAAGATCAAGCTCAAGGTCATGGAAGACCGCCTCCTCGTCAACAAAATAGAAACAACAATCGAGATGCTCAACCTCAACAACGTCAAGACCATGGTGAAGAAAGACCACCTCCTAGGCGCAACATATGAGGAAGAGATATTTGGGAAGCTTAAGTTCACCATGCCAAAGTTCCAAGGAGAAGAAGACATCGATGCATACTTATCTTGGGTACTCAAGGTTGACAAGATCTTCTGCATTCACAATTTCTCCGAAGCAAAGAAGGTGACCATGGAATCACTTGAATTTGAGGGATATGCAAATGTTTGGTGGGAAGAGGTAAACAAGAAGCATGCTCAAGAACACTTAGAGCCCATTGACACATGGGAAGAGATGCAAGAAGTGATGCACACCCGCTTTGTGCCCTCTCACCACAAACGTGACCTCTTCAACAAGCTCACTCAACTCAAGCAAAGTTTCAAGTCCGTTGAGGAGTATTACAAGGAGATGCACATGACCATGATGAGTGCAAATGTCGATGAGCGAGAAGAGCAAACAATGGCAAGATTCTTAAATGGATTGAACATACCCGTCAAGAGGATTGTGGAATTCTTGCCATACACCAATATGGTTGAGTTACTTCATCAAGCTACAAGGGCCGAGCGCCAAGTACGAGAAGACCTAGCAAGTGCTAAATCCAAGTCCTTCGCCGCAAGAAATGCAATCAATGACTCCACTAGCACCATGAACACAAGTGATAGCTCTTCAAAGGACCCCACAAACCCAACTAAAAGTGCCATGAAGACCACAAGTCTCAAGCCATCTACATCAACCATGTCATCCAAGGCTTCAACGGAATCTAGTAACATCACTTGCTTCACGTGTAGTGCCCAAGGACATAAATCTTTTGAGTGCACAAACACAAGAGTCATGATAACTCGAAATGATGGGAATGTGGACTAGTTAAGTGAAGATGCATATGAAGCCTTGGTGCAAGCCGCAACAACACTTGAAGATGAGGAATTGGAAAACCATGAGAATGTCTTATGTGAGCATGATACAAGTCCTTCTCTTGTGGTATCCAAAGTTTTGACCACTCATGCATTTCACAACGAAGACCAAGGGTGCAACATCTTCCAAACAAGAGCCGGAATCAATGGCAAGTCGATCAAAGTCATCATCGATGGAGGAAGTTGTCACAACCTTGCAAGCAACGAACTATGTTCCAAGCTCAACCTCCAACTTCGGAAGCATCCTCACCCTTACCATATCCAATGGTTAAGTGACAGCGGAAAAATGATGAGTGTCCTCCTAGCCACTAAACGTGAGTTAAGAGGAACACAAGAAAACCCATACACCATACCACACCATGTGCGCAAGGACAAGGAACCACCGTCGGAGACTAATGAATTCACCTTTCCTTTATCTTTGATGTTTATTTTGAAGGAGTGCCAAGACGAGTACCACGACGACCTTCATCACAGACTTCGCCCGCTACAAGGCTTAGAGCACCGCACCGACATCGTACCGGACAATCCTCAACACCAACTTGATGATCCTCTTGAGAAGGGACGAGACAAGACACTTACCATGCTCTCCACACACCACCATAGCACCAAGATGACGAGAGACATCGATCTCCTATGTATACAACGCCCCATGTGTTTTCAAGCTAAGTCCATTTCCAACCCCTATAACCATGCTCCAACTTTTGATGTGGTAGCTAGAGTCCATTCTTTCGATCAATGCAAGCCATGCTCTAGAACGGTTAATGCTTCACACATGCATACATTGTTGCTTAGGGAGAATATTCGACTACATGGACTACCAACAACCATCGCCACGGACCACGACATGTGCTTCATGAACCTCCATGGTACGACCCTCGAGACCAAGTACGTCATCAACATCAAGGATATGATGCCAAGTCGAGGAAATGAAGACACTTTAGAGTCGAGGACGACTCTTTTCAAGGAGGGAGATGATACGGGGTGGCTTTTCGACACCTCCGCCTCAAGACCACCAAGTACTCCTCATGACCCAATGACACGAGCACGAGCCAAAACCACGCACCAAGAGGTCAATTCGCTCTTTTCCATGCATAACATTGATACATGATGGATGGCATGCTACTTCATTCAAATATCTTGTATCAATCGTACATCGAACAAGACGCAAGCCATGGAGACCAAGCCAATGGAGAGGGAGTGAGGATGAAGATGAGCTCCGGCGCCTTGCTGGTACCACTCCAGACCAGGAACTTCTCCGCCAGATGCCTCCAGATGCGTAAATGATGTCCGAGAAATGAAGAAAGTCTCGGTGAAGAGGATCCAGCCGGAACCGCCACAAAGCACCGACCTTGCCGCGCTTCTCCCTGTTCCGCCAAGGAAAACGCGCTCAAAGCCCCTGGATGTTCTTGCAAGCAAATCAGTCATTTTCGGAAGACCAAAAGTTGGCCGAAACTTCCGCCTGAGAAACTTCCGTTAGGGACGGAACTTCCGCTAAGGACCGGAACTTCCGCGATACAATTTCAATCAAAGCTGTATGTTTCAGCATGTAACTTATCCTTCGCCCCCACCCACTATAAATAGCCTTGTTGGCTCAGATCTAAGATTAGACTTGAATTGAGAAAGAACTTGAGCCATGCTCTTGCCCCCATGTGGAAAACCCTACCATAGATCTTAGATCTTGTATCACTCGATCTCCTTGTTGAATCCTTATGATCTCTTTGGTGACTTCTATCAATTGTTGGTCTTTTGCTTGCACTTCTACCTTTGGGTCTTTTGCTTGCACTTCTACCAACCTTGATCTTTTCACCCTTCTAGATCTCTTGGATTTGATTGTCGATCTTTGGCGGGACTCTACCGAAAGGTCTTTTCCTTGCAACTTCTATCGAGTTGGTGGTTCGGGCCACCGAGGACAAACCGATTTGTGTGTGTGAGAGTTTGTATCCCCGATCCCTTCGTGTTCTTCGTGTCCTACCTCCCCCGCGAATCCCACCCAAATCCGTGAAGATCGGGCCTCCCCTAGGTTCAACCTCATCACTAGCTAAAACTATTTCTTAGCTATTTAGGACACACTTCATATCATTTAACATTTGTCACTATATAGGATTGTATTGGAGCAATTGATGGCACACATGTGAGAGCATGTGTTCCAAAAGATATGGAAGATGCTTTTCGTGGTAGGAAAACATATGCCACTCAAAATGTGATGGCAGCGGTAGATTTTGACCTTCGCTTCACATATGTGTTGGCTGGTTGGGAGGGGGACAGCACATGATGCATGTGTTTTAGCTGATGCATTAGCACGTGAGAGAGGCCTACAAGTACCACAAGGTAAACAAAGTTGACTTTAGATATAATTGTCCATATGTTGTCCAAACCATTGTCACCACAATGTGTTTTATTTTTAGGCAAATACTATCTACTTGATGCGGATATGGAGCCAAGCAAGGTTTCTTGCCAGCTTTTCCTAATGTGAGATACCATTTGAACGAGCAAGAATCCCGTCAAAATGCGAGGAGCTATTCAACCTTAGGCACTCATCTCTATGGGTGACGGTAGAGCAAGCTTTTGGATCACTCAAGAGGAGATTCAAAATTTTAGATGATGCCACACCATTCTTCACTTTCTTGGTACAAGTGGACATTGTTGCACCTTGTTGTGTTCTTCATAATTATGCACTATCTCAAGGAATTGATGAATTCATTATACCGAGGTGACTTGGACCACACAACCAATCCGGACACAAAGCCAACAAGCAAGAGACCATAGGGACATGGTAAACAGTAGGCAACAAATGGCTAACCAAATGTGGGTGGATAGGCCTTGTATGGTCATTGAGTGTGACATTCTTCATGTATTTGTAGTGCTATCTATGTAACGAGACCATGTATTCAGTTGTGCTACATTTGTACTCTTTTATTGTAATGAAATCATATGTTTGTGATGCTCAAAATCAGGTTTTGGCAATATTTTGTGGCTGGACAGAATGTACTCTTTTATTGCAATGGTACCACTTGCTTGTGATGCTCAAAATCATTTTACCCTTGGTTTTGTTGGCTGGACAGGTATGGTCGTATGGACAGCGTTGAAACCATCGATACAACCGTGACCGGTTGCAAGCAAGAGCACCAAGGGAGGTGGTAGCATGGACCAACTCCATGTCCACCATGTATCTAGGATTTTTGGCTGACCTTGTGGCTAGTGGTGCAAGAACTTCAAGTGGCTTCAAGACTTGTCATTACAACCAATGTGCCAAGTTTTTGAATGACCATTTCAAGCTATCTCTAACCGGAAAACAATGTTCCAACCATCTTAAGAAGTGGAGGAAGATTTGGGGCAGGCTAGTCCAATTGAAAATTTTGAGTGGGCCTTGTGGGATGAGGATACTTGCACTATTAGGCTCAGCGATGAGCACTGCAGGCCATTGTGTGTAAGTTTGTTCCCTAAACATTTTGCTACTAACTTTCACTCTTTGCATCTATTATATGTTACTCACTTCTTCATTTTTTTGTAGAACAACAAATCTGATATCCCCTTCTTGAATAACCCACTTGAGCACTATCGTGCAATGGAAACAATTTGTGGGTCTACCACGCTTCGAAATACGCCAAGTCGGGAATGATCCCTTCTCTATTGATGTTGAAGATGAAAGTGAGATGCAAACTTCACCAAATGTAGATGAGTCTTCCTGCCAAAGCACCACCAAAAAAGAAGGCCAAGCTTGTGCACATTGAAGATGATCCACTGATCACCACTCAAAGATGGGTACAAATGATGGCTGATGCTATTGCAAAATCTGGTGGGGATGACGCGTATCACAACTTGTGGGATGCTTTGGCTGCACTCAAGATTTGATGAGGACCATATTGTTCACTACTATGCTCATCTTGTTGACAATCCGAAGATTGCAAAAGCGTTCATGACGCTTAAAGTTGACAACAAGTTGGTTTGGTTGAGTAGGTATGTGGAGAAGACCTTTGGAGTGCTCTATAATTTGAAGTGATGATATGAACTTCAAGTGCGTTGATGGGCTGCAATGAACTTATTATTCCATGGACCATAATATGTAATATGGACTGTAATGAACTCTATTTAGTTGCTTTTGGATCACTACTATGACATTAAACTTGACATGGTTGAATTTGGACTATTTTGATGCCTATTATGGTCGTTTGGATCTAATCTATAATATCTATAAAGTTCATCCCCACTAACAAGCATTTAATGTTTGCAAGCTGAAAGCTGGTGCAGCCACATCACCCTAATTATTTCTAATATTTGATTCAAATCGGCAAATTACTACTCACAGCATAATCCATCATTTTGGTTGTGGGTTCATACTTGCAACGGTCTTGGTGATCTCCGCGCCCGCCCACTTGTTCCAACACTTTCATTAGATATCCAGCTCAACCGTCGAAGCCCACGATGAGTTATTGTATCACGGGGTGCTCTTCCACTTCGAGAACGGTCTCGCAGCGCCGGTGCACTTCCACTTCCGCCGGAGCTCACACCATTTTATGCCCCGCTTTCATAGTATCTCTGGACCGAGCCTCGGAGCCCCATCCGACTTCTCTCTTTCTGCAGGATGTTAGTTTTGCCGTGAGAAGGAATGAAAGAAGGGAATAGCAAGAAGGAGCTAGCTTGCTACCACAGAAAGTTGCAGGCTCCACCACCTCGGACGGTGGTTCGGCCGGCCGAGGGAGAATGCAAGGTTTAAAGGAGGCGTCATTGGCGCCGGCAGCCTCCTGCTCCGACTACGGAACGGCGCAGAGCCTCCAGCCCGTCTCTATTTCTTTGCTGGAGCTCGAGATTGATCAACACTGCTATGGATTTTCTTGCCAACAAAAAGAATCGGTGGATTTGTAACTTCTTGCCAAATTGAAGGAACGGAGAGGATCAGGGAAGGCATAGACATACGAATATCCGTAACGGAGGTACCAAATCCGATTCCTTTTTTTTTTTTGCCGGATTATGTATATAAGACTATTTTTCCGAAAAATAATTATAGCTTTTAAAACAGACACTATTTTCTCCTACAGAAGGCTAACCACTGAATGGGGTGTCCTCTCATTTATATTGAAGATGATGGACCTCTGTCATGCGATATTACATAATGCTTTTTGTTTTTGCATGTGATTTGATAGGAAAGCAACAATTCCCGTCCTAGACCAGGCCATTTACATTTTCTAGAGACGTGTGTTTTACTTGGTAGGTAATTTTCCATGCAATAACTTGCTCCTTTTTAGCAACCTACCAAAAATGAAGACAACGTAAAGACAAGGCTTCAAAGTTACTTGCATAATATGTATTTCACTGAGCGTGGGATGCTCGGATATAATTCTTAGATTAACACTTATTCATCTCTTTTTTTATCTTGTTGCTGTGAGTGGACGAGTAATTGAGATTCAAGAGTAATTTGTTTTTTCATATGTCTTATTTAGTATGAGGATTCCATAGTAATCATCACTTCATGAAACAATGGACACATATTCTACTACAAAGGTTATTATTGTGCTATGAAATATGCACAAGATTTTACTACCTAAATTTGCTGGTTAATTCATCTTTGGATACATTTCTTCTTGCATACAAAACATCCGAATGCAGTGTTTGTCGTCCAAGATTTTCGTATCTTTTTATGCATATCTGAAAATTATCTACTATCTCACTTTCGCAACGCGCGTGCCAACTGTTGTGTAATATATTTGCTGCCATATACTACCCTCGGTAGTCCGATTTAATCGACGCAAGAAAGTTACGTAATTATAGGCTACCGATTCCTTGCCTGCGGTCGCATCTTTTCAGACCGAGGGGAGGTGTTATGCATATATGAATATATTTGTTATTGCCATCGCCAAAATATAAACAAAGTGCTGCCAAAAATTATTGGTATGTTGTTAGATGCGGCAGGTATGTTCACCATAAGCATGAAACAAAAAGAGCTGAACCAAATCCTGCCATTCCGCTCCAATGCTTTTCCCTTTAACCGAACATGGGTACTTGAATCATTCCGTTTCATCTATTTCATTAACCTAACACAGTAATTTGTAACCATTCCATGACGTTGGAATTAATCCATTCCATTCCATGCCTCGTGTTCCTGAACCTAACACATCCTTACTGGAACCTAAATCTTTAATCTAATTAATCTATATTCGCAATATCCGCATTGCATATTGTAGGTCTCACTTATTCTTAGATTGCAATTGTTATAGTATTAGACTTCCCATTAGGTTCATCCTGCCCCTAAGATGATCAATAACATCTCTAGAGTTTGTTTAGCGACAGCATTGGCACAACAACGCTCCATGTTGCAGAAGTCGATCATCAAAGTTATCTCCACCAGATCAATCCATTTGTTTCTCATTGTTGGGACACCCATACATATCAAGAAGCATTTTGGTAAATGCTGGACATGATGCAACAAACAGTAGGAGAGGTGGTCGAGCACAATAAAAAGTACGTAAGTGTGTTTAAGGTTGGAGCAAATTTATGTTCCATGGTTTAAAAGCTCGCAGCAGTAGGGGTTTGGCTGCAGAGGTGTTCACTGTTCAGCACGGTTTCAAAACATCATCACAGAGACTTAGACAAATGCACTAATATTCTAGCAGGGAAAATTCCGCATGGATAAACCGATAAAAAATGAGGTATATATTACCAAACTAGTTTAAACAGTCAGTTTCAGCGACATTACCTTCACTTCATCATACAACTTTTTCTCCCACGCACATCTCGTCCAGTATCATGGCATGAGTTTCAATCGCTCAATCTCAAAATTTCCACGTATATCCTCTTGGTCAGGTGTTCCCTTGAAGGAGCGGTTCCATGTGATAACATGCATAATTTTGTAGAATGATCATCATGTCCTGAAAAATATCCACTATCTTTAGAAAGCGTAATTGGATACCACACTCTACAAGCCACAAATTGGGAGGTCAAACTTCAAATTCAGTAGACCAGGAAAGTAGCTGCTAGGGATCACAACTGCTATGACCGAGATAAGTTATCTGAATTTGAAAATGAAACTAGATATAAAACAATAAATGACGGTAAACATAGTAGCCCCACAGTAAATTTAGCATCCAAAAACAAGTACAAAAGAAACCCTTCCGTGACGTGTCTGTGAGCAACTACCGACAAAGTATTACAGATGGAAGCCCGATTCGAGTGGGTGCGATGACAACAGGTTCAAAGGGAACCCTCACAAATGAAATCAAAATGATGTACCCATTTTATGCCTAGTTTAGAAAGAAAATGCGGTGCCTTGAAGTAAAGCTAGTCTAAATGGGTACCAACATGTTACATTAAACTGCCACGAGCAGAAATTTAGTTTTCACTCATATCTATTCCAAAAGAACGTGGAAATTGATGACAAATGTTAATCGTTTCTAATTTCGAAAACAAACATCATGCGTAGGGTGATTTTCTAAATCGATGGGTGCACCTTGTTACTTAAGATTCAAAACTACTTGATTACAAAATAAATTGAGTAGCCACACTTGCTCGGTCGCTTACGGTTGGAGTGATAATGCATCCTATGGCCTCAAGCTTTTTTGACACCTCATGCACTTCTCAAGACTCTAAGAAAGTTATCATCAAGCTGAGCAACAATCTGCAGTAAGCTGTAGACACCATCAGAATCTTCCCTTCTGCTCAACCGCACCCATAGACATGGCATGCTGGTGGTGCACTTCTCTGCTGGCGGTCCAGGTGCCTTGGGTGGTTTCCAATAATCGGGCTTCGATGGAGGAAGGTCATAGCTCATTGATGTTTCGCTTTCTCCAAAGGTCGTCACAGAGATGCAGCTGGTTTCATCATGGCCTGCGTCGGCTACCTCGTGCCTTCACTGCAGGAACTGACTCTTCTCCCGCCTATCCATCCAAGTCTCCCAGCTTGCTGCTCCAAGGTGGGTGGTGGGGTTGGACCAGCAGTAGTCCCAAGTAGCCATTTGTGCCTCGGCATGGGGCGGTGGTGTCGCAGGACGCCGGCCAATGCTGATGGGTTTAGCTGAGGTGGTGGCGGTGGTGTCACTGAGAAGACCCCACACTGTCTATCACCTCACGCTTCAGCGGCTGGGTCCGCACCAGTATCGTCAATGCTGAAATCGTCATGCTCGTGGTGATTATCACTGTCCTCCCTCCTCATCGTCAGCCATCATCATCATCATCGTCGCCGTCATCATCATCATCATCATCGCTGTCAGTTATGATATGACCATTCATCTTCTGCCCTCCTCCTCCTCCCGGGATAGAGCCTCAGCCAACGGGTGGTCCTTGGAAGCAACTCGGGGTCGGGCATGGGGATATTAGTCGATGAGGAGCGCTGGAGGCTGCCGTGAGAGAAGTCCGCGAAGGGCGGGGGCGGCGGGGAGGGCGATGAGGACGGCGGTGGTGATGGCGGCGGCAGTGCAGACGGATGTTGGCGGCTGCGGCCGCTACGGCGCCTGGTAGGAACGGGAGGCTATCATGCTGGGGTCAGGCGCCTCTAAGGGCGAAGTCGGAGAGCGCGTGCCGCTGGTGCTCTCGAGGAGGACGCTGTACGCAGAATGGGCGGCGGCGAAGGCGTTGCGCGCCTGACGGCGTCGGCCATCAGTCGCTTCCGTCGCGGCAGCGGCACACCGCTCCCCTCCAGGTCGATCTTGATCGCCTGCACCCCCATCGAGGCGGCGATGGGAAACCGGGGCTCTGGCGATCGCTCTGAAAGGAATTTTTGGGGAGGTGATGTGGCGGCGTGGTGGCCAGTTGCTGATGGCCGGGAGATTGGCTAGGGCCGGTGCTTAGCCGCTTGCCCTAGTGTAGTAGTGCTCTACAGCTCTAGAGTGGGGAAAGTGAGGGCAACTCCCAAGTCTCCAACCACCGCATTTCCATCTGCGGGAACAAAGATATACTGTAGCTTTCTTCTTTCCCTCCTATCTGGCGGAATCTTTTGATAAAAAGTATTTTACTATACAAATCACGATAAAGTAAACTATATTGTTTACAGAGCTGTGATCATCCACTTCGATGGGTGAGTTGAACAAAACAACAACTTTTCTAGCGACTGTCAGGCAGCTGAGTATATATTGCATGTTACAATAAATTTAACATGAAACGGGTGATGAACCCTTTAGGTTTCGCTAGCTCTATTGTCGCAAACTTCTTACAAATTAATTTGTGAACTTGCTTATTACACACTCTTCAAATTTGGAAGCAAAAAAATCTTAAAAGATGCGAACTCTGCTGATCTCATCCTACACATTCTAGTTCAACTAGAGGTTCTTGTCACTATTCTGGATAGTCTTGAGACAGTTGCATTGTTGACCAGATGGCAGTGGTCAATAACTTGGAGTTTAAGACCGGCAGCAGATGTTCGAGCTTTGGCCTCCTCGGGTATTGTAGCATCTAGGTATTATTTCAGCCCGCAGATATGAGAGCTCTACATATATGGTTTTAGATGACTAGAAGGCAATGACGCCCAATTTTAGAATCGATGAAGCCTCATCCACATTGGCTTGATCCAAGGTGGCTTTGGTCTTGTCCAGTCTTCTGCTGCCAACTACAAGAAATGACAGGTTGGGGAGCTTATAAGGTATTGACCAGAAAGTGCAAGCACACAACCTCCCCTTACCCTCCTCCGATAACTCTCGCTTGTTTAGAATTCCATGTCTCATGGAAGAAATATAACCTTTGGGAAAAATCACCGAGCCACCGATTGTGTCTTCACCTTATACTAAAGCATAATTTAATAGTTGATTACGGGAAAACAACTCATAAATAACCAGATGGAGAATTAATCAGCTCAAACCGTATCAATCGTTAGTCCGTGGCACGCCCTCTCGCAAACCTTGGCATGTATTTCGTTTGAAATGAAACCTTGGCTTGTATGGGCATCCAGTTCTCACACATCCTTCCTAGTGCAATACCAAAAGGAACAACCATCATTCTTACCGTGAACTGAATTAAGCACGACAATATCGCAAAATCAAGAGGAACGCCCGTCATTCTCACCAATGGAACCCAATGAACGCAATTAAGAACGAGGATGTGGAAGGAGTGGTTAGGGGAATTCTTGGGGGACGACATTTCTTGTCGTGGGGTTCATCAAGGTCTAGGGATGGGAGACGTTAGTGACGACCTAGAAGAGAGATGGCGGGTCATGTAGATAAGGTGGTCCTCGACCAGCAGAGGCGGTGGGATTCCACCGAGACAATTCAAGCCTATGGGTGTGATGGTGGCGGCAGCTAGCGACCTTCAATGGAGGTGGCCATGGTGGCGTTGAGACATGTGGCGCAAGCCGCGTCGGGAGGCGGGTGCGTGGCACGTGGCAGTAACTGTACCCCAATGGAAACTCGTAGGCGGCGACTGCGGGGAAAAAATCCACCATGATTTCGCATCGGGTTTTGAGTTTTTTGGACTTATGATTTCCAAGGCCTACATGATTTTCTTTTCATTGATTCTCGCGGCAGTTATCCTATTGCTAATTCTCTCGGGCCCTAAAAATAGGGAGACTCTGCCACATATTATTTAGGACTTCTACAATTTGCCACACATTACTTGCCTCTTTATAATTGGCCACACATTACATTGTTTTCCTTATAATTTGCCATGTTTCTTCTTTACATATCTATTTTTTTACTCATAAATACGTTATGAAATACAAAAGATGTTGATGCTTCGGGGCAGATGATACCAGGTGTCCAAAGTCAATCGGGAACAGTGGACCTGAGAATGGAGAGTAAGAGTTGCGGTCGGCAGACCTTTCGCCGCTGCCCGGACCACCACTTGACTAAGGGAGACCGCAGCTCGCCACCCGTCGACCACCAATACGACGTCGGCGTAGCGCCCGACCTTCCTCCGGCGGCGACCATGGACGGCGCACCTACCACGACGGCGAATAGTTGTGCACCGCCATCGCCCACCCAAGAACACTGACTGCACCAAGGGCTAAGCCCTCCTCGCCCACGCAGCCAAATCTCTAAAGAATCGCCCATGAGGGAGTGGCATAACCGTATACACGTTCTCCAAGTACAGACAACCAGCTGCTGCCGAATGTCGTGGGTGCCGTAACCGAAGACTCGATGATGTTGGGACTTCGATCGAACATGCATCAATGAGACTCCTACTACTCGCTAGGCATGTTCTTCTTGCTAAGTCGAGGCACTATCCTTGCCAGTAATCATTACGCTTATGTTCTTACCTCTCCAACTCACTAATCTTCTCCAAGATAATAGACAAGAAAATGATGTGGAAAGAGGGAAATTCAGCAGTTGGGAATGTGTTACCCGGATCACTGCTCTCCGCCGTTGTCCCGGATCATGGATCATGGTCACACACCTGGTCCGGGGCCCGCCTGCTGCTCTGGCGGGGCGATCCCTGCCTAGCTACCCGTTCCCCAGGGGAACCGACAATTGTTGAGAACGCTTGTTTCTCCCGCTAAGCCCGACACAGTAGAAAGAGAATGTCAGCACGCCCTTTTTCTCTCGGGAGATGCATGCTTAATAAACAAGGAAAGAAACTAAGTCCTGATTTTTTGTATGTGCGTTGATATATACAAGGATTGGACACGAATAAAAATGTTTCACGGCAAGCGACGTGGAAACATTGCTCGAAGGACGTGGGGAACTATATTTGATAGACGTTTTTGCGGGTGATCGACCTAAGTAGGATTGCTCCAACGTTTGATGTCAAGGCACACCATCCCCACTCGCAATATAATTGGGAAGATATTAGTAAAGATCATCCGATAATTTTCAAATGTATGAACATAAATCATGCAAACAAGATTGTTCAAAGTACTCGGCCTACATTGTTAACACACCAAAAGAGGATCAAACATCACATCATCAAAGAGGATAATGATCAAGCATCACCGCCGGCTCCCCGGCGCACCCATACGGCAGCCACCACTCCGTCGTAGCATCATCACCTCGGCACCACTCATGGCAGCCATGGCACAAGGCAACATCCTCCTCTCGCGTCAGAGACTTCCATCTTCGCATGATTCCACCACTCAAGACGGAAATCATCCATCCAGCCCAGTTCATCATCATAGTCGATTCTCCCGCTGACAGAGCTCCGCTATGGCCCGGTTCTCCGACGCATGCTCTCTCTCCTCGGGACATGTCGCCCTGCGCTTTTGCATCTCTGAGCATGCTCTATTTTGCCTCCTAGTTTGTTCTTCTTCCTTATCATCTCCTTCTTTGCCCTCCAAAGTCTTCATCACCAACAATTCTTGGATTTCACCATAACGTCGATCTTGAGAGACAATGTTGCGCTCTTTTTCCGATCTTATATCCTTTTCCATCTTTGTTCCATCCTAAGCCTCTTCTTGTTCTCTTTTTCTTGGTCTCAAGCACATCATCCTCTTCCACATCCTCCAACTCGACAAGCTTATGCCTTGTATGTTCTTGCTCCCTCAACTTCCATTTCGGATTGTGCTCAAGAAGGGCATAGCAATGACTAATGTAAATGGTTTACTTTCAAGAGCGGTTCCCATGAAGGACGTTATCTCAACCAGTAAGGTAGATCATCCCTCTTCTTTGTTTACACATGTACTTTAGTTTTATTTATGACACTCCCCCAACCTTTTGCTTACACAAGCTATGGCTAACCGAATCCCAGTGCCTGCCAACAATCTCATACCATGGAGGAGTGTCTATTTGCAAATTTAAGTTGCTTATTGATAGATCAGAGCAAAACATGAAGAGAATTATTAATGTAAGTTAATTAATTGGGCTGGGAACCCCATTGCCGGCTCTTTTTGCAAAATTATTGGATGAAGCCACTAGTCCATTGTGAAAGTCTGTCATAAGTAAATGACAAGATCGAAAGATAAAACACCACATACTTCCTTCATGAGCTATAAAATATTGACACAAATAAGAGATAATAGCTTTTGAATTGTTTAAAGGTAGCACATGAAGTATTTACTTGAATGGCAGGAAATACCATATAGTAGGTAGATATGGTGGACACAAATGGTATGGGTCGGCTCAAGGTTTTGGATGCACGAGAAGTATTCCTCTCAATACAAGGTTTGGACTAGCAAGGTTGTTTGAAGCAAACACAAGTATGAACCTGTACACCAAAACTTACATAAGAACATATTGCAAGCATTATAAGACTCTACACTGCCTCTTGTTACCCAAACACTTTACCAGAATATCTAGACCTTGTAGAGACCAATCATGCAAAAACCAAATTTCAACAAGCTCTACAATAGTTCTTCACTACTAGATTTAAACTACATGATGCAAGAGCTAAACATGATCTATGAGAGCTCAAAACAATTGCCAAGTATCAAATTATTCAAGACCATATGAAGTATTTTTTTCTTATTCCAACCAAATAGCAACAAGGAAGCATCAACTTTCTCTCCCTTGAACATTAAAAAAGTACGAATGAAGAACACTAGGTGTTCATATGAAAAGCTGAGGCTACATCTCTCTCCTACACAAGATGAACTTATTAAGAGAATGAAATAACAAAACGAAAATAAAAGCACACAAACGCTCCAAGTAAAGTACATGATGTGACCTAATAAAAATATAGTTTCAATAGAAGAAACCTGATAAGTTGATGAAGGGGATGCCCTGGGCATCCCCAAGCTTAGACGCCTTGAGTCTTCTTGAAATATGCAGATGAACCACGGGGCATCCCCAAGCTTAGGCTTTTCACTCTTCTTGATCATATATCACCCTCTTGACCCTTGAAAACTTCTCCACACCAAACTTCAAGCAAACTCATTAGAGGTTAGTGCATAATAAAAATTCACATGTTCATGAGGTGACATAATCATTCTTAACACTTCGGGACTTGCATAAAACTTCTGAAAGTTAATGGGAACAAAGAAACCCATTCAACATAGCAAAAGTGGCATGCGAAATAAAAAGGCAGAATCTATCAAAAACAGATAGTCCGTAAAGACGAATTTTGCAGGGGCACTTAACTTTCTCAAACGGAAAAAAAAACTAATGAGAGTTGCGTACATATCTGAGGATCACACATGTAAATTCTTGTAGATTTTTCTAGTTACTTCACAGAGACTGCACGTTAATTGTGATGTGACAAGAATCATTGCGCATCCAAATCTAGCATCAACTTTACCATAGAGACTTTACTTGGCACAAAAACATGATAAGGAGAGGTTGCTACAGTAGTAAACAACTTCCAAGGCTCAAATATAAAACAAAAGTGCTGTAGTAAAATAAACGCATGGGTTATCTCCTAAGAAGTTCTTTCTTTATAGCTATTAAGATGGGCTCAGCAGTTTTAATGATACTCTCGCAAGAAATAAGAGTTGAAGCAAAAAGAGAACATCAAGAAGCAAATTCAAAACACATTTAAGCCTAACCCACTTCCTATAAAAGGAATCTTGTACACAAATAGATTCATGAAGAACAAAGTAGCAAGCATAGAAAAGCAACAACACAAGCGCAATTTCAAGATTTTCAACATAAAGAGGTGAAACTTAATATTATTAAGATGCATATAACCATGTTTCCCTCTCTCATAATAACTTTCAGTATCATGAACAAACTCAACAATATAACTATCACATAAAGCATTCTTGTCATGAGCCACATGCATAAAATTATTACTCTCCACATAAGCATAATCAATTTTATTAGTTGTAGTGGGAGCAAATTCAACAAAGTAGCTATCATTATTATTCTCATCAAGTGTAGGAGGCATAGTATAATCATAATAAAATTTACTCTCCATAGTAGGCGGCACCAAAAGACCACTATCATTATAATCATCATAAATAGGAGGCAAAGTATCATCAAAGAAAATTTTCTCCTCAATGCTTGGGGGACTAAAAATATCATGCTCATCAAAACCAGCTTCCCCAAGCTTAGAATTTTCCATATCATTAACAACAATGGTGTTCAAAGCGTTCATACTAATATCATTGCTACTAGCATGCAAATAAGATTCCATAGGTTTTTTAATTTTCGCAACAAACAATCCATGTCTTAACTCAGGAAATAGAATAAGAAGCTCATTGTTGCTTTCCATTATGCCTAACTAGTGTAAACAAGAAACCAAAAGATGCAATTGCAGGATCTAAAGGAAATAGCTTCGAGCACTTACAACGGCAACATAAAATAACTTAGTTACCTGGGACCGGAGTATGAGTGCCTTTTACCTTTCCTCCCCGGCAACCGCCAGAAAATAGCTTGCTGTCCACAACTGGCGCGTGGTTGACGTGGGAGGTTTGATGGCGGTTGACGGGCTTGATGGAGTGTCTTGATTCGTCCCCGCATCCACACTGTAGTAGCTTTGATGTCTACTCACGCTTCTTTTCTTGTAGAAGTGTTGGCCTCCAAGAGCAGAGGTTTGTAGAACAGCAAGAAGTTTTTCTCTTAAGTGGATCACCCAAGGTTTATCGAACTCAGGAGGAAGAGGTCAGGAGATACATCCCTCCTACAACCCCGGGCATCCACGATACAAGAAGTCTCAGGGAATCCTCAACACACCTAATACACTTGTCGGATGAATATGTGCACTAGTTCGGCGAAGAGATAAGAAATACAAGTAGTATGGATGTATATGAGTGGTAGTAGTAATCTGAATAAAATATGCGCCGGTGCAAACATGCAATGTAATGAATAAGTGGTGTTTGCGTATTGGAAACAAGGCCTAGGGATCATACTTTCACTAGTGGACACTCTCAACATTGATCGCATAATAAATAATAATTTCCTCATTTGTGCTACATACACTCTTTTGTTGGATGACAAACACCATTCGGTTGTGTAGGGCTACAAGAGCACCAATGCCTGAGTTAACAAGCTCCACAACATTCGATGTTCATATTTAAGTAACCTCTAGAGCATAATAGACATTGCAAAATAAACCAAGAACTAACATAGCATACACACTGTCCACATTATTGGTGAAAGGAAAGGAATAGATCACATCAATACTATCATAATGATAATTAACTCCACACCTCTATAAGAGATCATGATCATAGCCTACGACAAGAACCACACGGTGCACACACTGCACCTTTACACCACGCAAGGAGGAATAGACTATTTTAATAACATCACATGAGTGGCACACAACTAGTAGCGATACAAAACTCATCATATGGATCTCAATCATGTAAAGCACCTCATGAGATCATTGTATTGAAGTACATAGGAGAGAGATTAACCACATAGCTACCGGTACAATCCCTTTAGCTCGAGAGAGAACTACCCTCCTCATCATGAGCAAAGAAATAAGGATGGAGATGGCGGTGAAGATGGCGGTGGTGTCGATGGAGAAGCCTTCCGGCGGCACTTCCCCGTCCCGGCGGCGCACGGAACAGAGACTCCTGTCCCCCACATCTTGGCTTCGCGATGGCGGCGGCTCCGGAACTTTTCTCGTACCGTGGCTTATGTCTTTAGGGTTTTCACGCGTGCCTTATAGGGCTAGTGCAGGCCTCTATGTGGCTCCTGGGGCCACTGTATCATAGGGGGCGCCCCCTTTGGCTGCCGCCCCAGGTGGTCCTGGGGCCCCCCCCGGCCTCCCCTCCGTGCCTCTCGGTGTTCGGAAGCTTTCATTCAATTATAAGATGTCGCATTTCATTCGATTCCGAGAATATTTCCTTACTAGGATTTCTCAAACCAAAAATACAGAACAGGAATCACACGGTGATCTCACACAGGTTAGTTCCGGAAACGATCAAACGAGTATAAAGTGTGAACAAACATGTAGGTATTGTCATAAAACAAGCATGGAACATCGTAAATTGGCGGATACGTTTGACGTATCAAAGGACCGTGGCTAAAAGAATTACGCGAGTGGGAGCCACGAGAGCCTAATCTACACCAGGTGGCGCGCCCCAAACATGTAGGGGCACGCCACCCTGGCCCGTTTGCGCATCGGGCACTGCCTCGGCCCCCTATACCGTAAGCTCTGTTACTTAAAACCGACAAGGGGGTGGGCCCGACCTTCCAAGAAGTGAGCGGATGGTGATGAACACGATATGAACTCAAGGATATGGTGGATTGATGCGGGCTGCCTCGATTGTGTGGCCCGATCTCACGAATTGACTAGAACAAGAGGGGTGAGGGATGAACACGAAGAACACGGCGAAGAACACGATGAACGCACGCAAACTCAACCCGATATATCTGTTTACTCCCGTGCACCAACCACTGTCTTAGAACTTCCGAGAGAAGGCCCTCTGCTAAACCCGTTGAACTTCTTGGCTGCTCTTTTGGAGGTTTGATATGGGGTGCTCGATCTTCTCTGCATGAGGTGAATGGTGATGAACACGCGATAAACACAACGGATCAATACGATGATAAGTAGATGATAACTTGTATGACGCAACGAGTCTCTCGATTGATTCCTATCGCCAATGCAACAACTCTCAACCCTGCAAGATATTCGCCACTCCACACACTTTACACACGTAGCCTCCGACCACGGCGAAATTGCAATCTCTAATCCCCAATGGAAATGCCAGACACACAAACTTTCAATAGCAAAACACCGATCATGCGAATTGGTGTATAGAATTCAATAGAGGTGCATAGCACCAACTATGAACTAGGGTTTATCGTAAACGTGGTCTCAACCTAATTTGGGGGCGTCCTTGGCACTTATATAGGGGTCCAAGATGACCAGGGTACTAAATAACTGAGCATAAACCAACCCAAGATGGGTTTCGCCAAGGGTTGTTCTGACAGCAAGCCTGCAAAGCCGCTTAGTGGCACCCCCAAGTAAGTCCACCCATATCGTGTCAGACACACTAAAAATTCTAAGCAGCGCCTGCACCCCGGTAGTGCCACTTACACTCCCTATGATGAGACTTTAGTCAAGGGCAGTCAAACCTGCCTAAATTGACCAAGCTTCAGGGATGGAAAGGATGGGAAAGGAGGAAGAACACACAAAAACCAAACCAAACACACACACACCCAACACAAACCAATTAGTGACTCTCTTGCAGGGTTAGACCTCAAGCCAATAGAATCATTTCTTGGAAAGACTTAGTAGAATCATATGAGAGATTGGTGAAGGAGATTCCACACTAGAACTTGGATGAAAGAGGGTAGCCCTAGAATCATCCATGAAGAGTATGAGAAATCCTCAAGAGTGCCTTGATACAAAGAACTAGGGTTCTAGGAGAAAAAAGCTCAAGTCTAATTCAAATCTGTCTAACCCAATCTAGATGGGGAATGAGATACATATAGTCCATTCATGGCAGTGGGTAAAGGCATTGTAAAATAAAGTTAACTTGACCATATATAGAAAATGGACTGGCCGAGATTGTTTGAAAGGGTTTCAGGCTCTGGGTCGTTTGGTCATAATGCACTGGTGGGCCGTGCTAGACCGGCTCAATCTCCCAGCTTCACGTCAAGTGGCCGGGAGATGGTGGGGGACCCTATTGTAGGATAACGTAGATAGAAAAACAAAAATTTTCCTACCAGAATGCAATCCAAGCCAAGATGCAACCTAGAAGACGGTAGCAACGAGGGGATTGTCGAGACTACACCCTTGAAGAGATTCCAAAGCCTACAAGAGGAGGCTCTGGTTGGGTAGACGTCCACTTGCCGCTTGCAAAAGCGTAGAAGATCTTGATCACGATTCTGCCTTGCCACTACTAACGCACTGCACTTGGCCACATCGTTCGGCTGTTGATGAAGATTTACCACCTCCCCCTGCTCCAGTCGGCAGCGGAAGTAGTAGTTCCTCTTGAATCCGGCTGAAGACGACGGCGTGGGTGCTCTGGCGTGTAGAACCCGTGGAGCTTCGCTAAGCTTTGTGCGTGGGCAATAGAAGTGGGAGGACAGGCTTAGGGTTTGGGAGGGGGTGGCCGCCACTCTATGGGGGGCGGCCAGCTTGTGGTCTTGGGGTGGCCAGCCCCCCCCTCATTATATAGGTGGATCCCAAGTGTTGGTGTCCAAGTCTTCGAATAAGACCCGAAACCAAACCCTTCCATATGGTGGGAAACTTTCCCTCCCACTAGAGGTGGGAATTCCCACCTTCCACAAAGGGTCGGCTTCTGGCTGGGAGTCCACTTGGGACCTCCCCACTAGGTTGGCCGCCATGGAGGTGGGGAGAGTCCCATGTGGACTTCCACCTTCCTTGGTGGTTTCTTCCGATTTTCTAGAACCTTCTAGAACCTTCCATAGAACTCTTCCGTATCATTTTATTCACATAAATGACATCCTATATATGAATCTTATTCTCCGACTATCTTAACTTCCCTTGATGTCCGGATCCCATCCCGGACTCAACAAATATTCCAACTTCTCATTCCATATTCAAGTACTACCATTTCAACATCCAACTTTAAGGGTGTCACCCTACGGCTCGTGAACTATGCGGACATGGCTGAGTACTCACTCCGACCAATAACCACTAGCGGGATCTGGAGATCCATAATGGCTCCACATATTCAACGATGACTTTAGTGATCGAATGAACCATACACATACGATAAATCCCCTTTGTCACGCGATATTTTACTTGTCCGAGGTTTGACCATCGGACTCTATGCCTTGTTCAACCTCGTCTCCGACAAGTACTCTTTTACTCGTACCGTATGTGGTCTCTTTATGAACTTATTCATATGCTTGCAAGACATTTAGACGACATTCCACCGAGAGGGCCCGGAGTATATCTATCCGTCATACTCTGATGGACAACCTACTTATTGATCCATATGCCTCAACTCATACTTTCCTATACTTAATCCCACCTTTATAACCACCTATTTACGCAATGGCGTTTGATGTAATCAAAGTACCTTTCCTGTATAAGTGATTTACATGATCTCATGGTCATAAGACTAGGTAACTATGTATTGAAAGCTTATAGCAAATAACTTAATGACGTGATCTTATGCTACGCTTAATTGGGTGTGTCCATTACATCATTCATAATGATATAACCTTGTTATTAATAACATCCAATGTTCATGATTATGAAACTAATCATCCATTAATCAACAAGCTAGTTAAGAGGCTTACTAGGGACTCTTTGTTTGTTTACATATCACACATGTATCAATGTTTCAGTTAATACAATTATAGCATGGTATATAAACATTTATCATAAACATAAAGATATATAATAACCACTTTTATTATTGCCTCTTGGGCATATCTCCAACAGTCTCCCACTTGCACTAGAGTCAATAATCTAGATTACATTGTAATATACCTAACACCCATGGCATTCCTGGTGTTGGTCATGCTTTGCCCTAGGGAGAGCTTTCTTCTTAGTCAACCTGACCGCTACATTCAGATCAGTATGTACTTTGCAAATCTTTACTTCTCCATCTTCTGATACCATGTAACGAAAGTGGTAACGCAGCCTGATATGCTTCACCTCTTGTGTGACCTTGACTCTTGTGTGCATTGGCGATGGCACCCATGTTATCACAATAGATGACAAATGGGTCCAATGCACTAGGACCACCGAGCTCTACAATGAACCTCTTCATCCATACCGCTTCGATGAAGCCCAAGCCGCTTATACTCCGATTCACAAGGAGGATTTCGCCACCGTGCACTGCTTCGAGCTTGCCCAGCTTACTGCAGCATCATTCAATATAAACACGTACCCAAAATTGTGACTTAGAGTCATCAGGATCAGTGTTCCAACTTGTATCCAACTTGTTACAACGAAGCCTTGGTCACCTCCATAACAAAGAAACATATCCTTAGTTCTTTTCAAGTACTGTGATATTCTTTTGACCGGCCATTCAATGTTCCATTCTGCACTTTGATATCTGCTAGTTAAACTAACAGCATGTGCTATATCCGGTCTCGTACATAGCATGGCATACATGATAGAGCCCATCACGTATGGTTGTGGATCCTCACTCTATCCTTTCTCTTTCTTTCTCCGCTTCGTAGCCGGTCCTCTTGAGTCTTACCTAAGACCTTGCCCTGGTAACATAGGTAAGAATCCTTTCTTACTTTCGTCCATTCTAAACTTCTTCAGAATCTTGTCCAGGTATGTACTCTGTGATAGCCCTATTAGACGTCTTGATCTATCTCTATAAATCTTGATGCCTAATATGTATGATGCTTCACCAAGGTCTTTCATTGAAAAACTATTATTCAAATAACCCTTTACACTGCTTAATAGTTCTATATCATTCCCAATCAATAATATGTCATCTACATATAATATCAGGAATGCTACAGAGCTCCCACTCACTTTCTTGTAAATACAGGCCTCTCCATGACACTGTATAAACCCGAAGTCTTTGATCACCTTATCAAAACGTCGGTTCCAACTTCTCGATGCTTGCTTCAGTCCATAGATTGAACGCTGAAGTTTGCATACTTTGTCAGCATTTTTAGGATCGACAAAACCTTTGGGTTGTACCATATACAATTCTTCCTCAATGTCTCCATTAAGGTCACTGCTTTGACATCCATCTCGCCAAATCTCATAATTCGAAAAATGTAAAGTATTAAGCAATAAAATCCTCACGTATTTTAGCTTCACTACAGGTGAGAAAGTCTCATCGTAGTCAACACCTTGAATTTGTTGGAAACCCTTTGCGACAAGTCTAGCTTTAATAGTAATATTACCATCAGCATCTGTTTTTCTTTTGAAGATCCATTTATTCTCGCATTGTTTCATATATCGTAAGTCTACTCAAAGTCCATACTTAATATCATACATGGATCCATTTTATTTCATGGCTTTGCCATTTGTTGGAATCTCTGGCTCATCATCGCTTCTTCATACGTCGTAGGGTCCTCATCATTGTTATCCACAACATGACATTTAGACAAGGATCATACCAATCTGGAGTGGCACGATCCCTTGTCGATCTGCGAGGTTCAGTAGTTGTCTCATTTGAAGTTTCATGATCATTATCATTAGGCGGCACAGGAACATCTTCCGGCACTGCGCTACTCTGATCAACGAGTAGAGATTCTTCAATCTCATCGAGTTCTACTTTTCTTCCACTTCTTTAGTGAGAAACTCTTTTTCAAGAAAGGTTCCGTTCTTAGCAACAAAGATCTTGCCTTCGGATTTGTGAGAAAGTGTACCTATAGTTTCCTTAGTATCCTATGAAGACGCATTTCTCCGCTTGGGTTCTAGCTTGTCCGTTGTAACTTCTTTGCATAGGTTTGAATCTGAACTTTTAGAACGATAGCTCAGGTTTCTTATTAAAACCATAATCATACCACAGCTGCTTTCAACGGATTTTGATGGTGCCCTATTTAAAGTGAATGCGGTTGTCTCTAATGCATAACTCCAAAATGATAACGGAAAATCAGTAAAAGAGACACTGCAGAACTAACCATATCTAAGAGAGTTCGATTACGTTTTCTGCCTTGTTACTAACTGTGTTTGCTGTGGTTCTCTGCTGTGTCAATTGTAAGTATTCCGCATTTCTTAAATGCATGCTAAACTTACAATCAGACATTCACCTCCTATCTTTATCGTAGAATGCTTAATCTTCTTGTTACGCTTGATTTTCTACTTCACTTTTGGAATTCCTTAAACTTCTAAAGTTTCGGATTTATGTTTCATTAAATAGATATACCCATATCTACTCAAATCATCTTCATGAAGGTTAGAACATAACGTATAACCACCATGCCGATGCTACACTCATTATCCATACATCTGTGTATGATTTCCAATAAGTCAGTAGCTCGCTCCATAATACCATAGAATGGAGTCTTAGTCATTTTTCCATCAGACATGCTTCGCATTCCACCAAGTGACTCAAAGTCAAGTGATTCAAGTAATCCATCATTATGGAGTTTCTTCATGCGTTTCACTCCAATATGACCAAGACGACAAGGCTACATATAAGTAGAATTATCATTCAATTTAATTCGCTTTAGCATCAATGTTATGTATATGTGTATCACTACTATCGAGATCTAATAGAAAAAGCCATTCTTTTGTGGTGCTCGACCATAAAAGATATTATTCATAAAAATAGGAACAACCATTATTCTCAGACTGAATGAATAACCGTCTTACATTAAACAAGATCCAGTGATATAATGTTCATGCTCAATGCAGGTACATAATAACAATTATTTAGGCTTAAAACTAATCTCGAAGGTAGATGTAGAGGAAGTGTCCCGATCACATCACATTGACCTTGATCCGCTTTCCAACGCGCATCGTCACTTCATATCTTTTCAAAGAAGCAGAAACAAGTTATCTTTAGTTCTCTATGCTTTCTGAGCACATAAATATGAGCAATCAACCAAAGATTTGCACACTGGTACTAGAATCTAGAACTAGTGAGATAAAACATCTATAACATGTATATCGTATATACCTTCTTTCTTCTTTGACAAGGCCGCTCTTCAGATCCGCTAAATACTTGGAGCAATTACGCTTCTAGTGTCCCTTCTCCTTAGCACTCAGCATCAGGCTTAGGGCCAGACTTAGGTTTCACAGGAGGCGTGGTAGCTTTCACACTCTTCTTGTTCTTGCCTCCTTTAGATTTTGTTCCCTGCTTGAAGTCAGGTCTTGTTGGACCATCAACACTTGTGCTCTTTTCTTGATCTCAATCTCAATAGCCTCTTAGCATGCCAAAGAGTTCAGGAAACTCCTTGTTCATGTTCTGCATATTGTAGTTCATCAAAGTTCTTGTAACTTGGTGGCAGTGATTGAAGGACACGATTAATCCCTAGTCTGTTAGTTAGGAATCACTATTCCCAAGTCACCGAGCCTCTTCGCATGCCCGGTCAGTAACGAGCATGTGCTCACCGATGGAGCTGCCTTTCCCATCATACAAATTGGAAAAGTGTTTCATGCTCATAGCATTCCACGGTCACATGAGTCTCAAAAATAAAGGCTCCCAACTTTATCAACTCAAGGAGGACTGCAGGCTTCCAAAACGCTTTTTGAAGACTTGATTCAGATCGCGACAAGATGGCACACCAACTTGAGAGTACCGAAGCTCCGAGTCATGTAAACATTCTTTACTTCATCGGTTTCAGTTTCTGCAGGAGGGTCACAGCGGTGCTTCGAGCACATATTGCAGATTTCCGCCATTGAGGAAGATCTCATATGACTAACCAACAGAAGATGCTACCGCTGCTCTAAGCTTTTCTTTCTAGGAATCGTTAAAATTGACGAGACGCCACACCTACAAATATATTTGTAGTAGTTATCAAGTTTAAGTATTAAATTGTTCAAATTTTAATTCTATATAATTAAAAATCTAGGTGAACTCCCACCACTCAAAACAATATTCCTCGCATTGTCTTAGTGATCACATGAAAACCAAATCCATCACACCTATGCCCGATCATCACGAGACAAGATGTAATTTCAATGGTGTAACACTCAAAGTGTTCATCATATCAATCATATGATTCATGCTCTACCTTTCGGTATCACGTGTTCTGAGACCATGTCTGTACATGCTAGGCTCGTCAAGGCCACCTTAGTATCCGCATGTGCAAAACTGTCTTTGTATGCACTTGTTGATTCTATCACACCCGATCATCACGAGATGCTTCGAAACGACAAGTCTTGGCAATGGTGCTACTAAGGATGAACACTTTATTATCTTGAGATTTTAGTGAGGGATCATCTTATAATGCTACCGTCGCGATCTAAGCAAAATAAGATGCATAAAAGGATTAACATCACATGCAGTTCATATGTGATATGATATGGCCCTTTTGTCTTTGCGCCTTTGATCTTCATCTCCAAAGCACGGACATGATCTCCATCATCAACGGGCATGATCTCCATCATCGTCGGCGAAGCACCAAGGTCAATGGCGCCGTCTTCATGATTGTCCTCCATGTAGCAACTATTACAACTACTTTGAAATACTACTCAACATGAAATTTAAAGACAACCATAAGGCTCCTGCCGGTTGCCACAATACAATAATGATCATCTCATACATATTCATCATCATATTATGGCCATATCACATCACCAAACCTTGCAAAAACAAGTTAGACGCTCTCTAATTGGTTTGCATATTTTACGTGGGTTAGGGTTTCGATTAAGATCCAATCTACCTACGAACATGAACCACAATGCGATGATACTAGTGTTGTCAATAGAAGAGTAAATTGAATCTTCACTATAGTAGAGAGACAGACACCCGCGAAGCCACTTATGCAATACAAGTTGCATGTCGCTTGAGTAAATCTCATGAACGTTGCACATAAAGTTAATGAGTCATTTGATCCCACTATGCCACAAAGATGCAAAGTATCAATTAAAGATAACAAGAGATCAAACGCTCACAAACCATTGTGTTCTACTCATGCAACCATCTATGCATGGACACGGCTCTGATACCACTGTAGGATAACGAGCACAAACAAAAATTTTCCTACCAATAACACGCAATCCAAGCCAAGATGCAACTAGAAGACGGTAGCAACGAGGGATTGTCGAGACTTACCCTTGAAGAGATTCCAAAGCCTACAAGAGGAGGCTCTTGTTGCTGCGTAGACGTTCACTTGCCGCTGCAAAGCGCGTAGAAGATCTTGATCACGACCGGTTCCGGCGCCACGAACGGGCAGCACCTCCGTACTCGGTCACACGTTCGGCTGTTGATGAAGACGACGCCCACCTCCCTGCTCCACGGCAGCTTAAGTAGTAGTTTCTTCTTGAATCCGACAAAGACGACGGCCAAGGGTGCTCATGGCGGTGTAGAAGTCCTACGAGCTTCGGCGGGTTATGCGGGTAATATGAAGTGGGAGGAGCAGTTAGGGTTTGGGAAAAGTGTCACACTTGCTAGGGGCGGCTACCTTGTGGTCTGGGGTGGCCGTCTCTCCCCTTGGCCCTTGTTTATATAGGTGGATCCCAAGTGTTGGTGTCCAAGTCTTCGAATAAGACCAAACCAAAACCTTCCATATGTCAGGAAACTTTCCTCCCACTCAGAGGTGGAATTCCACCTTCCACGGGTGGGGTGGCCGCTCCCCTAAGGGGAGTCCACTGGGACTCCTCCCCACTAGGGTTGGCCAGCCATGGGAGGTGGAGTCCCATGTGGACTCCACCTTCCTTGTGGTTCTCCTGACTTTCTGTAACCTCTAGAACCTTCCATAGTCCTTCCGCATCATTTTATTCACATAAAATGACATCCTATATATGAATCTTATTCTCCTGACCATTCCGGAACTCCCTCGTGATGTCCGGGATCCCCTTCCCGGACTCCGAACAAATATTCCAACTTCATTCCATAATATTCAAGTACTACCATTTCAACATCCAACTTTAAGTGTGTCACACCCTACGGCTCGTGAACTATGCGGACATGGCTGAGTACTCACTCCGACCAATAACTAATAGCGGATCTGGAGATCCATAATGGCTCCTACATATTCAACGATGACTTTAGTGATCGAATGAACCATACACATACGATACCAATTCCCTTTGTCACGCGATATTTTACTTGTCCGAGGTTTGATCATCGGTATCACTCTATACCTTGTTCAACCTCGTCTCCTGACAAGTACTCTTTACTCGTACCGTGGTATGTGGTCTCTTATGAACTTATTCATATGCTTGCAAGACATTTAGACGACATTCCACCGAGAGGGCCCAGAGTATATCTATCCGTCATCGGGATGGACAAATCCCACTGTTGATCCATATGCCTCAACTCATACTTTCCGGACACTTAATCCCACCTTTATAACCACCCATTTACGCAATGGCGTTTGATGTAATCAAAGTACCTTTCCGGTATAAGTGATTTACATGATCTCATGGTCATAAGGACTAGGTAACTATGTATTGAAAGCTTATAGCAAATAACTTAATGACGTGATCTTATGCTACGCTTAATTGGGTGTGTCCATTACATCATTCATAATGATATAACCTTTTGTTATTAATAACATCCAATGTTCATGATTATGAAACTAATCATCCATTAATCAACAAGCTAGTTAAGAGGCTTACTAGGGACTCTTTGTTTGTTTACATATCACACATGTATCAATACCGGCTAATACAATTATAGCATGGTATATAAACTTTTATCATAAAACAAAAAGATATATAATAACCACTTTTATTATTGCCTTGGGCATATCTCCAACACCGGTCATACTGTCCGGGACCCGGGGTCATACGCCGGGTGGCACCCGGTCATACCGGCATGCTTACGCACGAATTTGCTCGAGTTCCCCGGTGTGCTGCGTGGTTCTGCCAGGCTTTGGGTAGGGTCGACCGACCGCTGCATGGGCCGTATGAGCGGTGTAACGACTCCCGGTAGTACCTCTAATAGAATTGCTTGTTGTTTTTATTTTATGCATCATCATGCATCATGCATCATATCATCCATGTTTTATCAAATAAAATTATTTTAAATAAAACTATTTATGCCTTCCCTCCCTATAGTTTATTCAACCCTCCTTATATTTTATTTTTAATAAAGCCCCAACCTATCTAACATGGCAGCCCATCTTTCTTTGTCCCATGGGTTCCTCTTCTCTTCCTCTTTCTTTCTCCCCCTGAGTCCAGTGCAAGCCCAGCCCACCTCATCATCTGTACCGCACTCCTTCGAGCGAGAGGCTTGCTTCGTTGTCTTCTTCTAAATAAGCACGCACATGGCGTGATCTTCCGTGGGTCCTCCTCCCCGCCTCAACCACCGCACCACCACGTTTATCCTCCTCCTTTTAATCCCCCTGATTTCCCAACAAGGTCCAGCCCTCTTTCCCTCTCTAGCGCCGCCACTACCTCCTCTTTCTCTCCACCGTTTTCCTTCTTTTCTCGTAAGCAAACGTGGAGGAGAAAACGACCCCCACAAAGACCTCTCCCCCTCCACTCCGCCATGGCGCCGCCGCGCCGCAGACCATCGTTGTTCCGAGGCACGGGGCGGATGCGCTCTGCCTTCCTCTCTCCGTGGTGCGAGGGAATCGAGCCCTGAGCTCCCTATTCGAGCGCAAGGTCGCCGCTTCACGCGCCGCCGTGCTTCTTCGATTGCGCCGCTCCATCCCTCCCCCTAGCCAGTCCGAGCCCCTCCATCGTGATCCTCGCTGGTGAGTGCGTGGATGCCAGATGTACACGCCCGTTGAACCCAAGAGGAAGGTATGATGCACACAGTAGCAAGCAAGCCTCGCAAGAAAACCAAGGTTTAATCGACCAAATAGGAGTCAAGAAGCACGTTGAAGGCTGATGGTGGCGAATGTGATGCGGCGCAACAATGTTGATCTTGCCGCTAACGTGGAACTCGCACAACACAACCCAAATATTTGCTCTAACGAACAGTTGAGGTTGTCAATCCACCGTCGAAGCGTAACAAAGGATTAAACGTACCGAGTGGAAGATGTTTGCAAAAAAACAGTAAACAAGTATTGCAGAAGATTGTATGCTATGTAAAGAATAGGACCGGGTCCACACCACTAGAGGTGTCTCTCCCATAAGATAAAAGCATGTTGGTGAACAAATTACAGTCGCGGGGAATTGACAAATAGAGAAGGGCATAATAATGCATGTACATGATATGATAAATATAGGGAGATTTAATCCGGGCATTACTACAAAGTACATAGACCGCCATCCAACGCATCTATGCCTAAAAGTCCACCTTCAAAGTTATCATCCTAAACCCCATTCGTATTAAGTTGTAAACAACACATAATTGCATTAAGTATGGTGCGAATGTAATCGACAACTATATCCTTAGACATAGAATCAATGTTTGTCCCTAGTGGCAACAACACATCACAACCTTAGAACTTTTTGTCATCCCATGTATCAATGAAGGCATGAACCCACTATCGAGCACAAAACACTCCCTCTTGGAGTTAAGAGTAAAAACTTGGCCAGAGTCTTCTACTAATAACTGAGAGCATGCAAGATCATAAACAACACATAAACAACAGATTGATAATCACCATAACATAGTATTCTCTATCCATCGGATCCCGACAAACACAACATATAGTATTGCAGATAGATGATCTTGATCATGTTAGGCAGCTCACAAGATCCAACAATGAAGCACAATAAGGAGAAGACAACCATCTAGTTACTGCTATGGACCCATGGTCCAGGGGTGAACTACCCACTCATCACTCCGGGGAGGCTTACCCATGGCGGTAGAGTCCTCCTAGGGAGATGAACTCTCTCCCAGCAGGGTGCTCGTGAGGCGATCTCCGAATCCCGGAGATGGGACTACACGGCGGCTGCCCCGCAAGGTTTTCCGTATCGTGGCTCCTCAGACCGGGGCTCTGCCGATCGAGGCTATTTGAAGGGCGGGGTAGGTCAAGAGGCGCACGAGGGGCCCAGTGATGTGCCGCCGCCAGGCTCCCGCCGCCGCCCGTCACCCGGCTTTTCACCTCGTGGCCCCACTTCGACCTCTCCTCTTGGCTTCTGGAAGCTTCGTGGCAAAATAGGACCCCGCTGGGCATTGATTTCGTCCAATTCCGAGAATATTTCACATTAGGACTTCAAACCAAAAACAGCGTAGTGTGTCAAAGAATCGTTCTTCGTATCTTGTTAATGTTGTCCTAAAATGCGAACATTTACATATAATGTGCATAAAACATGTAGGTATCATCAATAAAGTAGCATGGAACATAAGAAATTATCGATACGCTGGAGACGTATCAAGCATCCCCATGCTTAGTTCTGCTCGTCCCGAGCAGTTAAAACGATAACAAAGATAATTTCAAGTGACATGCCATCATAATCTTGATCATACTATTTTGTAAACATATGTAATGAATGCAGCCATCAAAACAATGCTAATGACATGAGTAAACAACTTAATCATAAAGCAAGACTTTTCATGAATAGTAATTTCAAGACAAGTATAATAAGTCTTGCATAAGAGTTAACTCATAAAGCAATAAATCAAAGTAAAGGTATTTTGAAGCAACACAAAAGAAGATTAAGTTTCAACGGTTTTCAACTTATAACATGTATATATCATGGACATTGTCAACATAGAGTAATATAACATGCAATATGCAAGTATGTAGAACTGTCGCACACCTACACAAGTATTGCTTCTTTATGGTGGAAGTGACATAGGTAAATCGACTTCAGCCACAAAAGGCAAAAGAATGCCTTTTCTGCAGGAATGATTGGCTGTATTTATATGATTATTTAAAAACATAAGCATTTTATAACTAGTATAATAAAATGATATGAGTTATGTAATATGATCTTACAAGTTATGTACTTCATATATATACTAATAAGCCGCAGCTTGTCTTCTGCTGAGCTTAATTTACCGATCTTTACAAACATGCATATTTTAAACTAAGTCACAAGAACTTCATGCCATCTTATTAAAGAGCTTCAAGAGAACAGACTTGATTTCTCTTGCTTTGATTCATGATTCAATGATATCCATACCGGGACAATATGGACAACAGATAATGGACTCTCTAAATGCATAAGCATGTAGCAATTATTATTCATATTAGATTGAGGATATATGTCCAAAATTAAACTTCAACCATGATTCATGGCTTTAGTTAGCGCCCAATGTTCTTCTCTAACAGTAATATGCATGCTCCAATCATTAAGGTGATAGATCCTTCAGACAAGACTGACATGGATAGCAACTCACATGATATTCAACAAAGAATAGTTGACATGCCTCGTGGCATGGTTATCGCACAACAAGCAACTTAATTAGAGATAAAGTGCATACACATATTCAATACTAATGCATAGTTTTTAAGGCTATTTTGTCCCATGAGCTATATATTGCAAAGGTGAATGATGGAATTTTAAAGGTAGCACTCAAGCAATTTACTTTGGAATGGCTGAGAAATACCATGTAGTAGGTAGGTATGGTGGACACAAATGACATAGTGGTTGGCTCAAGGATTTGGATGCATGAGAAGTATTCCCTCTCGATACAAGGTTTAGGCTAGCAAGGTTATTTGAAGCAAACTCAAGGATGAACCTATGCAGCAAAACTCACATAAAAGACATATTGAAACATTATAAGACTCTACAATGTCCGTCTCCTTGTTGTTCAAAACTCAATACTAGATATTATCTAGACCTTAGAGAGACCAAATATGCAAATCAAATTTTAGCAAGCTCTATGTATTTCTTCATTAATGGGTGCAAAGCATATGATACAAGAGCTTAAACATGAGCACAACAATTGCCAAGTATCACATTATCCAAGACATTTTAGAATTACTACATGTAGCATTTTCCAATTCCAACCATATAACAATTCTAACGAAGAAGAAACTTCGCTATGGAACATTATGAGTAAAGCCTAAGGACATATTTGTCCATATGCACCAGGAGCGTGTCTCTCCCACAAAGTGAATGCTAGGATCCATTTTATTCAAACAAAAACAAAAAAAACAAACCGACGCTCCAAGTAAAGAACACAAGATGTGACCGAATAAAATATAGTTTCAGGGAGGAACCTGATTGATGTTGTCTATGAAGAAGGGGATGCCTTGGCATCCCCAAGCTTAGACGCTTGAGTCTTCTTAGAATATGCAGGGATGAACTACTGGGCATCCTCAAGCTTAGAGTCACCTTTCTGACCATAGTATATCATTCTCCTCTCTTGACCCTTTAAAACTTCCTTCACACCAAGCAAACTCACTAGAGGGTTAGTGCACAATTAATAATTCACATGTTCAGAGGTGGCACAATCATTCTTTACACTTCTGGACATTGCATAAAGCTACTGGAAATTAATGGATCAAAGAAATTCATCCAACATAGCAAAAGAGGTCACAAATAAAAGGCAGAATCTGCACAAACAGAACAGTCCAGAAGACGAATTTTAAAGTTGCAGCAGACTTGCTCAAAATGGAAAAACTCAAAACTAATGAAAGTTACATATATCTGAGGATCACGCTCGTAAATTGGCAGATTTTTAGAATTTTCATGCGAGACCTGTGCTCTAGATTCGTGACAGACAGCAATGCTGTTTCTTCGCAGCGATCCCAAATATAACATCAACTTTGACATAGAAACTTTACTTGGCACAAAAACATGATAAGGAGAAGTTGCAGTAGAAAACAACTTCCAAGACTCAAATATAAAACAAAGTACCGTAGTAAAAACATGGGTTGTCTCCTATAAGCGCTTTTCTTTAACTAGGCGTAGAAAGTGAAAATCAAGTAACATCAAGAGAAGCATCAATATCATAACTTGTTCTAATAACATGGAATCAAAAGGCAACTTCATTCTCTTTTCTAGGGAAGTGTTCCATACCTTTCTGGAGGAAATTGACATTTAATATTACCTTCCCTCATATCAATAACAGCACCACCGGTTCGAAGAAAAGGTCTTCCCAACACAATAGACAAGATGCATTGTATTCGATATCTAAGACAACAAAATCAACGGGGGACAAGGTTATTGTTAAACAGTAATGCGCACATTATCAATCCCCTCCCAAAGGTTTCTTTTTAACATTATCGGCAAGATTAACATCCAAATAACAATTCTTCAATGGTGGCAAGTCAAGCATATCATAAATCTTTTTTGGCATAACATAAATACTTGCACCAAGATCACATAAAGCATTATATTTAAAGTCATTGAATTTCATTTTAATGATGGGCTCCCAAACATCTTCTAACTTTCTAGGAATAGAAGTTTCAAGTTTTAGTTTCTCTTCTCTAGCTTTTATGAGAGCATTTGTAATATGTTTTGTAAAGGCCAAATTTATAGCACTAGCATTAGGACTTTTAGCAAGTTTTGGTAAGAACTTTATAACTTCAAAGATGTGGCAATCATCAAAGTCTAAATCACTATGAGCTACAGCAATGGGATCATTGTTCCCAAGATTGGAAATTTTCAGCAGTTTTATCACAAGCAGTTTCAACAGTTTTAGCAATTTCAGGCAGTTTTGTACGCTTTGCACTAGGAGTAGAAACATTGCCAACACCAATTATTTTACCATTGATAGTAGGAGGTGCAGCAACATGTGAATCATTATCATTACTAATGGTGGTAATAGTCCAAACTTTAGCTACATTATTCTCTTTAGCTAGTTTTTCATTTTCTTCTTCTCTATCCCACCCAGCACGCAATCACCCATTAATCTTATATTCTCATTAATTCTAACTTGGATGGCATTTGGTGGTAGTAGTAATCTTTTTATCAATATCATCATTAGGCATAACTTTCAATTTTAAAGATTAACATCCGAGGCAAGTCTATCAACTCTAGAAGCAATAATATCAATTTTATTCAAGTCTTTCTCAATGTATTTGTTGTTACCAGTAATTAATAATTCTTTAAGCATACTTCAAGACCAGGGGTACACTCCTATTATTGTTGTATAATTCCCATAAGAATTACCATAACCATTACCATTAGCAAGGATATGGCCTATAGTTATTACCATAATTGTTCTTATAAGCATTGTTGTTGAAATTATTATTTTTAATGAAATTCACATCAAAATTTTCTTCTTGAGCAACCAATGAAGCCAAAGGAACATTATTTGGATCAATATTAGATCTACCATTTGCAAGCATAGACATAATCACATCAATCTTATCACTCAAGGAAGAGGCTCTTCAACAGAATTTACCTTCTTACCTTGTGGAGCCCTTTCCGTGTGCCATTCAGAGCAATTTATCATCATATCATCAAGAAGCTTGTAGTCGCCTCCAAGTGATGGACATAAAGATACCTCCAGCGCAGCCGAATCCAATAAATTCCGCGAAGAAAATTTTAGTCCCGCATAGAAGGTTTGGATGATCATCCTAGTAGTCAGTCCATGGGTTGGGCAATTCTTTACTAAAGTTTTCATTCTCTCCCATGTTTGAGCTTCATTATCTAATTGCTTAAAATTCATTATGCTACTTCTCAAAAATATAATTTTAGCGGAGGATAATATCTACCAATAAAAGCATCTTTATCTAGTCCATGAATCAATACTATTCTTAGGCAAAGATAGCAACTAATCTTTAGCTCTTCCTCCTAATGAGAAAGGAAACACTTTAATTAATAATATCACCATCTACATCCTTATATTTTGCATTCTACAAAGTTCAACAAAAATTGAGTTGAGATGGGCAGCAAAGATCATCAACTAGCACCGTAAAATTGATCTCATGACAAGATTTAGTAAAGCGGGTTTAATTTCAAAAAATTCTGCTGTAGTAGCAGGAGCAATAGGTGTGTATAGGAAATCATTATTATTTGCAATTGTGAAGTCACACAACTTAGTATTTTCAGGGGTATTCATTTTAGCAACAAGAAATAAAACAAACTAGATAAAGTAAATGCAAGTAACTAATTTTTTTTGTGTTTTTGATATAGAGAGCAAGACAAGAATAAAGTAAAACTAGCAACTAATTTTTTGTGTTTTGTTTAGGTGGAGGCAAACAAAGTAGTAAATAAAATAAATAAAGACAAAAACAAAGTAAAGAGATTGAGAAGTGGAGACTTCCCTTGCAGCGGTCTGATTCACGGCAACGGCGCCACAAATTTGCTTGATGCGCGCAGATGTACACGTCCGTTGGGAACCTCAAGAGGAAGGTATGATGCGCACAAGGCAAGTTTCTCAAGAAGAAACCAAGGTTTATTCCACTGGCAGAGGGAGTCAAGAAGCACGTTGGAAGGATGGTGGCGAAAATGTGATGCACCAACAAAGGATTCCTGCCAATAACGTGAACCGCACAACACAACTCCAAATACTTGCTTTCCCCAACGAAATGTTGAGGTTGTCAATCTCACCTATTTTTGCCGTAACAAAGGATTACTAAACGACGAGGGAAGATGTTTGCAAAGAAAACAATAAAACAAGTATTGCAGTAGATTGTACAAGCAGGTAAAGAATAGGACCTATCCACAGCTCACTAGAGGTGTCTCTCCCATAAGATAAAAGCATGTTGGGTGAACAAATTACAATTGGGAATTGACAAACAGAGAAGGGCATAACAATGCAAGGTACATGATATGATAAATATAGTGAGATTTAATCCGGCATTACGACAAAGTACATAGACCGCCATCCAAATCGCATCTATGCCTAAAAAGTCCACCTTCAAGTTATCATCCGAACCCCTTAAGTTGCTAAGCAACATACAATTGCATTAAGTATGGTGCTTAATGTAATCGACAACTACATCCCTAGACATAGAATCAATGTTTTATCCCTGGTGGCAACAACACATCCACAACCTTAGTTTCTGTCACTGTCCCATGTATCAATGAAGGCATGAACCCACTATCGAGCATAAATACCCTCTCTTGGAGTTACAAGTATCAACTGGGCCAGAGCCTCTACTAATAACGTAGAGCATGCAAGATCATAAACAATACATAAACAATACATTGATAATCACCATAACATAGTATTCTCTATCCATCTGATCCTGACAAACACAACATATAGTATTACAGATAGATGATCTTGATCATGTTGGCAGCCCACAAGATCCAACAATGAAGCACAATAAGGAGAAGACAACCATCTAGCTACCGCTATGGACCCATGGTCCAGGGTGAACTACTCACCATCACTCCCAGAGGCGACCATGGCGGTGTAGAGTCCTCCGCGAGATGAATCCCCTCTCCGGCAGGGTGCCGAGGCGATCTCCGAATCCCCCGGGATGGGACGGCGGGCGCGGCGCCCTGCAAGGTTTCCGTATCGTGGCTCTCTGGTGACCGGGGCTCACACGAGGCCATTTGTAGGCTAAGGGTAGGCTCAAGAGGTTTATCAGGCTCAGATGCTCTAAGGCGGCCAGGCCGGCCGCGCCGCCCGTCACTCCGGCCACCCTGCGGCCCCACTTCGACTCTCGGTCTCTCCTTAAGCTTCGTGGCAAATAGGACCCTGATTTCGTCCACCCGAGAATATTTCGTTAATAGGATTTCTGAAACCAAAACAGCAGAAATAAAGAATCGGCTCTTCTTAAGATTCAGGTTAGTTCCAGAAAATGCGTAAATACGATATATAATGTGCATAAAACATGTAGGTATCATCAATAAAGTAGCATGGAACATAAGAAATTATCGATACGTTGAGACGTATCGGCGCACTGCAGCTCCCCTACTTGTTCTCCATCTCCTCTAATTCGCTATGTCGGCGTTCCTCACCGTCACTTGCTCATAGGAGCTCATCGTCGCCACACTCCGTGCATCCCCCGGCCATCCCACCACCAATGCCTGAACCGCCATGCCAAGGCGCACCCTCGACGCCATCTCGCTTGTCCTAGTTCGCTCCCATCCATCGAATCCTTCTCCGACCAGAGTTGCCCGCCATGGATGTCATGTCTCGTATCGCAGAATATTAGTAGTGATAATGCATCATAATAGCTATAATAAAGAATTATCGCACTAAAATATATGGTTTTGCTATTCTCAAGTGAATAATCACCATATTTCTAGAGAATCCTTTACTATTTCTACTAGACTCCTACAGGTTTCTTCCCTATACTAGGTCTTTCCAACCTAAGGTCGCAACATTTGCTCTGATACCAGCTGCGGTGACCCAGCATACCACTGCATGTTGTAGTATACAAGTCGTTGATATGATCTTCATGAAGGGACTTCTTCACAAATATCACATCCCTCAGAGTGGTACAACAGAAACATTGCAGGTCATAACACTCGATAATATATTACAATCATGGTCTTAACAAGTTGGCATTCTCACAGGTCCGATGAGAACACCCTACGATAATTAAAGTACTATTACAAACCAACATAGATATAAAAGAGAGCTCAGCAACTTATTTAAGTATGCCACTACGCTGCTCGGCTCTGCTAACCATAAGAAACTACTACCTCCGCTTCTCGTGTTGTCTCGCTTCATTAGACTATCCCATAGTCTACTCCTTCAACTCCTCCGGTAAGATCAGGTTCCTCGTAGACCAGCTCGTAGCTTCCTTCTGGTGCTCCATCGGTGATGGCCTCCACTTCCATATCACAGTCTAGCAAGGGTGTCGAAATAAAGTGAGTACAGGGGTACTCAGCAAGTTCAAAAGAGTAAAAGGTGTTTGATGCACTAGCTACGACCCTCGATCAGAAAATCTTAGGTCAATGCATGTTTCGAAATCATTTCTTCAAAAGGTTTATTTTATTCTGAAACCGTCAGTCTTCACATGTTGACTAGAACTTCATGGAGTTCCTTCTGCCGCTGTCAGCCTCTTCCCGAACAAGGAGTGACAGCTACACCATACACTGTAGGTGCTACTTTTCCTACAAGAGACCTCATCCTTTTTCTCCAACCGCAGAACTTGTCCCCGTTTCACACTTCCGTGTGTGGAGGCCAGGAAATAAGATCCAAGCCTGCCACCGCCCTTCTCCGCGAATTCTCGCGCAAACTCACCTTTTGTCCATCCGTACACCCCCGGTAGACATCTCCCGATCATACAGCTTTACCCCCGATGTACTATGGACAATCCTTCATAGACGGTAGAGCCTCTCATCCACACGGATGGGGATTTTAAAGGATTTCCCAACCTACGGCAGTGTTATCTCCAACACCCCGCCAGGCTCTATCAAGTCCGTTGGCGTGCAGGAGGGAAAAGATACAGCTGGCTTCCCCAGAGCCATTATAGATCTTATGGTCAACGCGATATGTACGGCGGACGGCATTGGTACTTAATCCTAGATGAATAGTACCCTTGCAATGGAACCTCCACCAATCAACACATACCATGGTTCCATTGCCAACCACATAGTCATATTCATAATTGGAAAAGTAACATTTCATTTTCAATGCAGGAATGATAAGTATATAGCTTTGCATTAAATTGATAGAAAATACCTAAATTGACATGAGCAAGGGGCAGAACTTGCCTCTGGACTGCAAGATAATGCAGTTCGATGCGTTGAATGGAACCTGGACCTCGGGTTCTGTAAAGAAGCATCATTGTCCGGTAAGGACAATGTTATAAAATCCAAATAATGCATGCATGGATGTATTATTTTATGTTGAATCCCTTACCCTTATATTTTATTAAGATTTAAGGTTGAATTAAGATTTGTGCCTTTGGCAGTAATTTGCAATTACTTTAACTTATAAATTACTTATAAACTTGCATGAAGGAATACTTTTAAAAGTAATACAATTTTCCTTTTTGAAAATAATTAATTTGAAATAATAGAGTTTTCTCTATATTTTTGGAATAAGAATAATAGGATATTTTCCTTTGGAAAATATTTTTCTTTAAAATAAATGACTTGGAATAATAGAATTTCATTTTGAAATATTTGAAAACAAATATTTAAACTCATTTGAAATTTTTCCTTGATTTTTAAATACAAGGAAATAATAATTTAAAATTCCAAGTTAATTTAAATTCATAAAATTCCAAAATTTGAATTTGTTTCCTAAATTCCATTTCTTATTTTATTCTTGTTAAGAATAATTTATGATTCATAAATCTTATTTTTCTTGGTTTTTTAGAGGTTCAAATAATTTGTTTGGAATTTTGTAAATTAGTTAATTAAAATTGTGAAATTAAAATAACCCCCGGCCCAATTAAATTAAATAATCGCCCGTTTTGGTCGGCCCATTTGGCCGAGCCAAAACTCCTTGGTGGTGGAGACCGACCCTTCTCGGCCCACCCACTACCTCTCGCCTCTCACTCGTCTAACCCTAATCTCTGGCGACCCTGAGGCGATGGCGTCGCCGCCATGGCCGCCGCCTCGCCTCCGCTCATCTCTCGGGGTTCCTCCGACGCCGCCGCCATTGGCACCATTCGAACCGCCGCAGGAGATCTATTGATTCATTCCACGTGCCTTGCCGATCTCTTCCTCCTCCGCCGCATCGCCACCCTCTTCCTGATCTCACGGAGAATCGCTCCGACGGATTGGTGGATCACCGGCGAGCCGTGAACTCGCTCGTCGACGCTAGCGCTGCTCCTCGGGACCGACCTGGCGGTGTGCTGCCTGGTAGCACCGGTCGTCCCCGTGTTGCGATGCTGTTGCGCTCCGTGTTCGCTTGCCGTAACGCCGACGCTTCCTCGGACTCGCAAATGCTACGCCGCGCGGCACCGCTCGCCAGCGTGGCTTCGCCTCCAGCGCTCGTAAGCTCCTTCCGCTCCTCCTCCTTCTCAATACCATGTCTCTGTTCCCATGCTTTTGTGCTTATTCCTCCTCTCACACCTGCTTCCCGGCGATCCAATGATCATACAGGCCTGCCGCTTATGCATCCTATGCCTCTCTCCTCTCGCAAGTCCTAGCCAATCCACTAAGTTCGGGTTACCGGCCAAGTGTGTATCGTTTGTCGTTCATGGCCATTGTTGTTCTCTTCATCGCTTCGTCATGCCATACCTTGCTATGCTACTCAAATTGCTATACCATGCTATCTAGGCTTACCGTTATGCCTTGTTTGTCTAGGGTATATTGCTATGCTCTAATGAGACACTTGTGATGCTCCGTGAGGTGCTTCAGGTTTACCCAGAGGATCCAATGATTCATTGATCAATAGATCCCCGAGAAGCTAGACTTCTATAAGAGTCATTTGATTTAATTGATCCATTTGATCAATTAAATACCAAGTGGATGGTTTGCTTGTTGCTCCCTGCTATTGATACCAAATGACTGGTGCATGCTTAAGGATGAATTGGTGAAAGTATCATTTGCTCCTGAGCACCAGTGCTCTCGTCGTTCAAATAAATTTAAAATCATGGTTTACAAGTTTTAAAAAAATCTGAAAATAATTCTGCACATAGTTAGTGTTGTATCCCACAAGCATGTAAAATCGTGACTTGAAATTCTTTGTATTGTGGGCTACACAAAAATGACAAATCTGATAAAATTTGGGGATTTGAAACATACTTCTACAGATCTACATTTTTGTTATTTTTTTACGTACTTCTCTGTAATACAAAGTATTTGAATTGATATTTTACATAGCTTTGTGGGATAACTATGAACTACATCCTAATATTTTTTTCAATTTTTTAAAACTACAAATATGGTTTTGAATTTTTGAACTAAACTGTATAATCGGAGTGGTTCATCAAGAATAACTGACAGAAATTAAAACTTGGTAACAGCATGACTTGCACAGAAGGATTACTGAAGCAATTGCTTCAGTAATCCTTCTGTGCAAGTCATGCTGTTACCAAGTTTTAATTTCTGTCAGTTATTCTTGATGAACCATGTCTCGGTTATGATTCAATGCTTCGCCTGTTGAGCTTAAATTAATTCCAAGATCATCTTGGAATATAAATCCTTGACCGAACCCGGTGGTGATGATGTCAACTGCTCTGTGGTGGCTTTGCTTGCATGCTGAGATGGTTTGTGACCCCGCAGCTATCTACTATCCAAGTTGCATCCTATTTGGCTATCTCGTGGTTTTTGTGAAAATAGAATAAATCTCCACAACTGGAATCACCATGGTGAATTCCCCGTGGATGGTTTTGATGAAAAAGGGTTGAACTGGCGGGCTTAATCGACCATATGTGCTAGGTAATCTAGTTGGCTACTGTTTCTAAAGGCTTCATGGGATGTTGGATAGCGCTAGTAATAAGAATATCCGTGTTGACTAGATCCAATAGATCTTGTCCTGTGATATGGGGTTTCCAATCTTCTCGCAGCGTACGGGTGGTGATGAACACGATGGTGTATGCAGCGGAGGGAATCGATGATATGGTGTAGATAACTTGTATGACGCCGACGAAGTCTCTCGATTGATTCCTGTAGCCAATGCAACAGATCTCAACCCTGCAAGATATTCGCAACTCTACACACTTGCGCACGTAGCCGCCGACTACGAAGCGGTAAGTTGCAACCTTCATCCCCAATGGAACAACAAACATCACACACAAACTTTTAGTAGCATAAAACTCCAGATCAAGAATTGGAGAGTAGTATTCAATAGTTTTGCAGAGCAAACAACTAAGAACTAGGTTTATCTTAAACGTGGTCTTAAAGTAACTTTGGGGGCGTCCTGTGGACTTATATAGGCGTTTTGATTTACCTCCTCAGTCGGTGGCACGGAAACAACTGACCCATAATAGATCTGGTCGAGACAGATCGTGACTGCCTACCAAGTCATTGACTGTCTGGACCGGCCGTCCGGTTCAAACCGACGAAGGCCTCGGGGTGGTGACCGACAGGGAAGCCTGAGCGCCAAACTGGCACAAGCACTAACGCCGATTCGACTGCGTGTCCGGCGTTAGGATCCGGTCGGACCGGGGCCTCGGGGACCGGGTTGTCCGGCTGCACGGCCACGGCTGGACCGGATCCGGCACCGGCCCGGACAGCCTTCTTTCTCCTCTCGCGCATGCCTCCCGCTCCCCTCGCGCGTCCATGGGATGTCTTCATGTCCAGCTCCATGTCCAGCCTTCACGTCCATCTTCTGGTCCAGCTGCGCTCCTCTCCTCCTCGTGTGATGCTTGATTCCTCCTCATACCTGATCATACATAAGTGAAATGACTTAGGTAGTATAAAGTTCTCATCGATCAAAGTATCGTTTAGGAACAAATTCACCTTTGTTTAAGTAGCTTCGCACGAGCTCATGTCATTGGTCCAATCCTAACTTCATTGACTTGAGCTTCACAGCTTCATCTTCATCTTGCAATGACGGAGGTAGTAGTGAGGTAGGGATGTCTGCATCATCTCCTTCTCAAAGGGGCGCCTGCATCTTTGACGCCTCCAAGGTCTTCTCTCCCACATATGGTGTCAAATCACCAACATTGAAAGAATGTCCAGCACTCAAACTCATCATCCTGGGAAGATCTATTGAGCATGCATTATCTTGGCAAGCACTTTGTAAGGACCAGCACCACGAGGAAGCAACTTGGACTTCCGCAGCTTCGGGAACCTATCCTTGCGAAAATGTACCCAGACCATATCACCAGGCTTGAACAACATCTCCTTGCGCTTCTTGTTCTTCCTTGCAGCATTGCTCTTGCCTTTCTTCTCGATCAACTCTTTAGTCTTCACATGAATTTTCTTCACAAAATCTGCCCTCTTGGATGCCTCCATATTAACTCTCTCATGTAAGGCAAAGGCAACAAGTCAAGTGGAGTAATGGGTTTGAAACCATACACCACCTCAAAAGGACACAGCTCCGTGGTAGAGTGTACCGCCCTGTTGTAAGCAAACTCCACATGCGGCAAACACTCTTCCCACTCCTTCAGGTTCTTCTTGATCATGGATCTCAACAGTTGTGACAAGGTTCTATTCACCACTTTCAGTTTGACCATCAGTTTGGGGATGACAAGTAGTGCTGAACAGCAGCTTCGTCCCCAGCTTTCTCCAAAGCGTCTTCCAGAAGTAGCTCATAAACTTCACGTCACGATCAGAAACAATAGTCTTTGGGACTCCATGTAGACGTACAATCTCCCTGAAAAACAGGTTAGCAATATGCGACGCATCGTCGCTCTTGTGGCAGGCAATAAAGTGTGACATCTTAGAAAATCTATCCACTACCACAAATATAGAATCATAGCCTCTCTTAGTACGCGGCAAACCCAACACAAAATCCATACATATATCCTCCCAACACTACAAGAAAAGTTGCCATGGCCGACGAAGTTGAAGTCGCGCCGTGGTTGCTGGTGTACCATGGCCGACGATTTTGGTCCCTCCGTGGTGCATGTCAAAACTTTTTTTTTTTCTCGTTTTTTGAGGCCACCTAGCCCGACGAAAAGCGGCCAAAACGTGGCGTATGGTGGCCCGGGACGGGTGCATCTCGGGAATCCTCAAGTTCGCCGGCCGAGTCAACGCGAATCCGCACCGCCGAGGGATGTAGGGCCCAGATGGCAGCCTCTCGGGCATTGTTTTTTTTCTAGATCGCGCCATCTCATCAACGTTTTCCGATCGAGCCGTTTACGATGCAGGATCATGGGTCCCGTATGTCATCCTCCTTTATGAACCAAAATTCTTTCTATTCTGGATTTTTTTGACCCCCGATTGGGTTACTCTCTTTTTCTTTTTGATCCCTTGTCACTTTGAAACGTTTGAGACCGTTAAATGTATCCGATGTCATCTCTATGTAAATCAACTTCTTTTCTTGGAGCTTTTTTTGGCACCTCAAATTTGTCACTTGCCTTTTTCTTTCGATCTCCTCCGTGTCGCCTCTCAAACGGTGATACCGTTGCTGCTAGATCATGGGTTCCGCATGTCATCCTCTATGTACTATAAAACTTTCTTTTCTTGAATTATTTTTTTTTTTTTTTTATTTGGTCACTTGCCTTTTTCTTTCGATCCCCCCGCCGCCTCTCAAACGGTGATACCGCCGCTGAATGGACCCGTATGTCATCCTCTATGTACTATAAAACTTTCTTTTTCTTGGATTTTTTGGCACCTCATATTTGGTCACTTACCTTTTTCTTTCGAACACCGTCGCCTCTCAACCATGCATACCGCTGCTGCAAAATGGGACCCAGATGTCATCCTCTATGTACTATAAAACTTTCTTTTCTTGGATTTTTTGGCACCTCTCATATTTGTTCACTTGACTTTTTCTTTCGATCACCTCATTTCTATTTCAAATACCGCTGCTGCTAAATGGGACCCGTATGTCATCCTCTATGTACTATAAAACTTTCTTTTCTTGGATTTTTTTGGCACCTCATATTTGGTCACTTGACTTTTTCTTCCGATCCCCTGCCGCCTCTAAACAGTGATACCGCTGCCGCTAAATGGGACCCGCATGTCATCCTCTATGTACTATAAAAACTTTCTTTTTCTTGGATTTTTTTGCACCTCATATTTGGTAACTTGACTTTTCTTTTCTTGATCCTCGCTGCCTCTCAAACAGTTGATAATACCGCTAACTCTGACCCGTGATGTCATCCTCTTCTTCTATGTACTATAAAAACTTTCTTTTTTGGATTATTTTTGGCCTCACATTTGGTCACTTGACTTTTTCTTTTTCGATCCCCTCAGCTACTAAACGGTGAGACCGCTGCAGCTAAATGGGACCTGCATGTCATCCTCCTCTCTATGAGCAATCAACTTTCTTTTCTTCGAGTTTTTTTTGGCAACCTCACATTTGGTCACTTGCCTTTTCTTTCGATCGTGATGCCACGCTTGGAAACGCTGAGGCATCATTGCCCAGGGGACCCGCATGTCATCCTCTGTGTTATAAAAGTTTCCTTTGTTGGATTTTTTCACCCTCTCGATTTTTGGCTCGCTTCTTTTCTTTGATCCCCTGCCCTTTGAAACGCTGAGTGTCAGTTGGTTCAAGGGACCCGCATGTCATCCTCTATGTCCATCAACTTTCTTCTTGGATTTTTTTTCACCCTAATTACTAGCTACTTTCTTTTTCTTTCTTTCGATCTCAAGCCGCATTACAAACATTGAGACCGCTGCTGCAAAATGGGACCTACATGTCATCCTCTATGTACAATAAATCTTGGATTATTTTGGCTCCCCGATATTTGGTCATCTGGTTTTCTTTTTCTTTCGATCTCATGCCGCCTTGAAACGTTGAGTAAGCTGCTGGCCCATGGGTCCCGCATGTCATCCTCTACTTAACAATAAAAGTTTCCTTTATTGGAGTTATTTTTGACTCCTAATTTCTCAGTTATTTGCCTTTTTCTTTGATCCCCATTTCTTTGAAACTGAGTATGAGGACTACTATGGTGCCTGTCCACATGTCATCCTCTATGAACAATAAAAGTTTCCTTGGTGATTTATTTTTACTCTCCTTGGTGAATTTCCTCAAGCATTTCTTTTTTTTTTCTTTTGATCCTCTGGTCGCCTTGGAAACGTTGAGGATGTTGCTGCCTCACGGGTCCCGCATGTCATCCTCTCCGTAACGATAAATGTTTTCTTTTCTTGGATTTTTTACCAACTGACTTTGTTTTATTTTCGACCCACCGCTCAACGTTAACGACGCCGGGCTCATGGGTCCCCGATGTCACCCTCCCCGTACAAGAAACATGTGATATCTTGATTATTTGCAGATAATAAACGTTGTATTTCGCTCTGAGCTATTGCAAACTGATAAATTAAATCTTTATTTTTACAACTTATATCTTGAATCTCCTTGTTTTTTTGTTTTTGCGAAGCATAGGACATTCCTGTTTTTTTTTGAAAAATCCGAACTTCCATGTTCGGAGTGGGCTGAAATTGTACGAATCAAAGGCCCGGTATGATAGTTCAAGGTCTAGATGTCCGATACAAACCCAATTGAAATCTTTTCTTTTTCTGACGCTGTCCTCCGATTTCTGGCTACTTCATTTTTCTTTGGTCCTCTCGCCACCTTGGAAACGTTGGAGACCGTCATGAAATGGGAACCAGATGTCATCTCTATGTACAATAAAGTTTTCTTGGATTATTTTTGGCTCCTGATATTTGGTCACTTTCCTTTTCTTTCGATCTCAAGCCACGTTTGAAACGTTGATAGCATCCTGGTTGGTTCATGGGACCAGATGTCATCCTCTATGTACAATAAAAGTTTGATTTTCCTGGATTTTTTTTCACCTCTGATTTTTGGCTATTTCTTCTTTTGATCCTCATTACTTTGAAACGCTGGGAGGTTGCCGCCCATAGGTCCCACATGTCAGCCTGTATGAACGATAAAGCTTTCTTTTCTGAGTTTTTTTTGACCCCTAATTTCTGGCTACTTTCTTTTTTCTTTTGATCTCAAGCCGCAATTGAAACGCTGGGACCGCTGCAAAATGGGACCCGCACGCCATCCTCTATGTACAATCAAGCTTCTTTTCTATTTTTTGCTCCTGATATTTGGTCACTTGCCTTTTTCTTTCGATCCCATGCCACGCTTGGAACGCTGAGAACTCACTGGCTCATGGGACCCGTGATGTCATCCTCTATGTACTTCATAAAAGTTTATTTTCTTGGGTTTTTTTCACTCTCTGATTTTTTGGCTATTTCCTTTTCTTTTGATCCCCTGCCGCCTTGGAAACGCTGAGTAAGCTGCTGGCTGGAACCCGCATGTCATCCTCTATGTACAATCAACTTCTTCTTCGAGTTTTTTTATCCCCTAATTTCTGGCTACTTTCTTTTCTTTTGATCTCAAGCCGCATTTGAAACGTTGGGACCTCTGTGCAAAATGGGACAGCATGTCATCCTCTATACAATAAAAGTTTTTCTTCATTATTTTTCTCACCCTCCCATTTTCAGTCGCCTGCCTTTTTCTTTCGATCTCATGCCGCCTTGGAAACGTTGAGAACTCACGGCCTATGGGACCCGCATGTCATCCTCTATGTACTATAAAAGTTTCCTTTTCTTGGATTTTTTCACCCTCTGATCTTTAGCTATTCTTTTGGTCCTGTGTCGCCTTGGAAACGTTGAGTAAGTTGCGGACATGATGGGACCCGCATGTCATCCTCTCTATGTACAATCAAGTCTCTTCTTGGATTTTTTCCTCTTATTTTTTTGGTCATTTGCCTTTTCTTTCGATTCATGTAGCCTTCAAACGTTGAGGAAGCAAAATTGCCTCACAAAGGACCCACATGTCATCCTCTATACTATAAAAGTTTCTTTTCTTGGATTTTTTCACCCTCTTATTTTTGGCTATTTTTTCCTGATCCCCCCGCGCTTTGAAACATTGATTAAGCTGCTGACACATGGGGCCCGCATGTCATCCTCTATGTACAATCAACTTGCAAGATCTTGGAGCGAAAGAGCTTGTATAAGTGGGACCCATATGTCATCCTCTATGTACAATAAAAGTTACTTTTCTTGGATTATTTTTTGCTCCTGATATTTGGTCAGTTTCCTTTTTCTTTTGATCTCATGCCGCCTCTGAAACGTTGAGTAAGGTGCTGGCTCATGGGACCCGCATGTCATCCTCTATGTACAATAAAGTTTCTTTTCTTAGATTTTTTTACCCCCTGATTTTTGCTAACTTGCCTTTTTCTTTTCGATCATATGCCGCCTTTGAAATTGAGGTCGCCGCTGGCTCATGGGTCCCACATGTCAGCCTCTATGGACAACAAACCTTTCCTTTGTTGGATTTATTTTTTACCCCTAATTTCTGGCTATTTGCCTTTTTTTTACACACTGGGACTGTACAATAAAGTTTCATTTCTTAGATTTTTTTACCCACTCCTTTTGCTAACTTTCCTTTTTCTTTTCGATCATATGCCGCCTTTGAAATTGAGGTCGCCGCTCTCATGGGTCCCACATGTCCGCCTCTATGAACAATAAACCTTCCTTTTGTTGTATTTATTTTACCCCTAATTTCTCGCTATTTGCCTTTTTCTTTTGATCCTCTGCCCCCTTTGAAACGATGATAGGACGCTGTTGGCAGGTCGGTCCTACATGTCATCCTCTATTAAGAATAAAAGTTTCCTTTTTGGATTTATTTTTGCCCTAATTCCTGGCTATTTGCCTTTTTCTTCCGATCCTCGCCGACTTCGGGAAGTCAGATGAGGATGCAAATTGCAACATCGTCCCACATGTCACTCCTCATGAACTATAAATGTTTCCTTTGTAGGATTTATTTTACCCCTATTTTCGGGCACACGGTTTCTTTTCGGAAACGCTGAGGACGGCCACTGTCTCATGGGTCCCACACATGGTATCCTTCTCTCAACGATAAACCTTCATTTCTCATAACGCTGTGTTTATCAAAACATTATTTTCGCACTCAATATAAGCTCTTTCAAGCCCAAGATCTTGTGTTAATAGAATAAATCATGGAATTATTAGGATATGTTTTAAATTTCAAATCCACTTTATGAATTTTTGAAAATACCGTGATCTATGTGGGTATGGAGCGATCAAGGATTTTCATATTGGCCATGAGCAGTTTCAAAAATTGCAACCCAATAATTCAAAATAAATACAAACAACTTTTATGTAGAATCTCCGTGTTTTTGTTTTTTGCCAATCATAGGATCTGTGGTTCTTTAGAAAAGGGCCAACATTGCATGAGCAGAAAGGCCCATTTGTAGTTATTGGGCTTCGACAGCCGGAGCAAGTAGGCCTATAGCAAATACCTTGTAGATGGCCGTTGGAACCCAAAAGTATTTGTTGCCTAGACTTAGATGCCAAACTCAGCCTTATTGACATGAACCTTGCTATGCACACGACAATTTCAGTCCGATCCGTGTACGAAACACAAGATCCAACCCTTCGTGTGAGGAAGCAGGTGGCAGCACACCTCCAGATGCTCAATCGTACATACGCATATCATATAGGAGTTGTCGTATGTACATCAGTTCCGTATTGACATGTTTTTTTCTTTGGTTCACATGTGGGGTCCGCACAGTCACCTAGGTCGCACATCTACTTCCTTGCTCGTAGTTGATGCATGTTCGGTTTGGGGATGGGGTGGAACCGAACACACCCCCGTGCCAGTGGATGTACTTTACCCTTTAGCGGCGAAAAAATAGGAATGGTCCTCTCATGACTATGATCAACAAGAGGTGGCTATATTATAAAGGACGTACACACATTGTAATTATAGTGCTGAAATAAAGTCAATCCTAAAACAGCCATGCATGGGTTATAATATGAAGGCAACACGAAATACAAAAGCAGGGCAGTGTTCAAATAAACTGATTCAAACTAGTACATACTAAAAACAGTGTACTACTTCTCAACACTTCAAGCATAATAAAAAAGTGTCACTGTTTTTTTAAAGGTAACACCGAACGGGCAATGTTTAAAGCAGGCTTAAACCACATAGCCGCTTGTCGGACACTATCCCAACCATCCTTGGGAAGGCTGATAACTCCCACAGTCTCACCTTCATCTGGCTGGAGGTTGCAGCACAAAATTTTAGGGTATTGATTATAACGAATATTCCGGTATGTTGTGTAGACGCAGTTTTTCCTCATGAATGGAACCAATGTGCCATCAGGAGCTTTGGATTCACGCTTCTTCAGGTTGGCAATGATTGGGTAATTGAGTCCGAGGAACAGAGAGTGGTCGCCGAGGCTGTTAACCTGCCTCCAAAGAAAGTCCCCTGATAAGGGATCCAGCTCAAAGACGTAGGTGGCAACAGGAGGATACTGCCGTAGCTGAAGCCCATTAGCAGCATAGGGAATGTCAGGAGGTACTTCAGCATTGGCAATCCCAATCTTGTTTACTGTAAGGATGATCATCAATCGCTTGCCATCAGCAGATGGAGCGAGGAACCACGCGTACTGCTGATCATCCACCACCGGTGGCGGGATTACAAACGGGAGCATCGGGTTTTCTGCAATATTAGAAATGGAGACGAATAGGGTGTTACTGGCAACCATATTCAAACAGCAGCATTGTTCATCGTTCATGCTCACAGTATAAATACGACTATGTAAGCTAAGGACATTGGTCATTCATGTGTTCAAATCAAGTGTCCAATATATCAGTTATACTGCATCCATCCCACGAAACTAGTCTAAACTTCGCCAAAACTAGACACTAGTTAGTGTATACACAGTTATATACTACCTCTGTCCCACCGAAAGTGTCTGAGATTTGTCCAAATTCAGATGTATCTAGACAGTGAAAGCATATAGATACATTCAAATTTTGACAAATATATATCATCTTAAGTTTAAGTCCTGTGCTGTAGTTAATTCCCTTTGTCTTAAGTGATCTATTAGAGAGCTTCCCTGTGACCACCCGAAGGGTAAGAAATGTTTAACTGTATAAGTGGATTGCCTAGACCTTTCCATCAGTTCGGACTTTTGGTTGCGTTGGCTAGTCCATGAAGCTTGACATGGTGTCAGAGCCAGGGTCTCGAGTTCGAGTCCTGGCTTTCGCAATTTATCCTAAAATTGTTGTTGCCCCCTCGGAGTCCACTTATATGCCTCTTGAGCTATACCTCTGAGTCTTTCCACATGTTGACTTGTCTCCCATCACACGTGAGGGGGGGTGTTGAATTGTATAAGTGGATTGCCGCCCTTGCGATCAGTTCGGACTTTTGGTTGTGTTGGTAGTGCATGAAGCTTGACAAGAAAGAAATGCTCTTTATAGCTAACCCCAAGTCTGGTAACATTTGCAAAATAGGTATCAGATGCAGCTATCCATTCAGTAGAAGAATTTGCATTTTAGAGTTGAAGGTTCATAATCTCTTCTCTACTATTGATAGTAAAGGGTACACATGGTATTTGTTTACCTCATTTTCGCGTTCTAAAAAAGGTACGCTATATGGTTGTGCTAAGTTAAACTGATTTAAGTCTGTTCAAGTTTATCGAAAATTATACTACCAACATCTAAAACATCAATATAGGTTCATATATTACAAAAGATATTTAGATTTTCTTTTCTCGAACACATGCCTAGTCGTGCATCATTATATATTAGAGAAAACCGCTGAGAAGGCGGGAGCATACAGGGTTGTAGCAAGGCTACGAAAAACTGAGAAAGCAAAAAGAAAGAACTATACAGGGGACTAGAGGCAGCTAACTTTGTTAGGCCTGCAGGTGCTAAATCTTATATATATATGAGGTTGTAGATATTAATCGTAAACTTACTCAAACTTAAATATCATCACTGAATTAGGAAAAAGATAACCTGAGTTATTTTGAATGAGGGGACGTCACAATCACTAATGAAAGATAATTGTGGGAAACTGAAATCTATTCAAGAAAATGGGAGAAAAAATGTATCAAAAACAAAATTAATTATACCATTCTGCAGATTGTTCACCGATATAAACAAAGAACTGTTTGATCTGCATGTAGGTACATCCAATCAAGGCTTTTTCCCCGATCTCTAGAAAATATAAGCTACGCATGTAATTACAAACGATTTTCTTCTATTTTTCTGTTTCTACGTTAACATTTGAGATACTTGTTAATTACATCCATATTCTGCAGTTGCATAGAGTTACTAATTCAGGAATGCATTCACATACGGAGTATACTATGTTTGCTGATGACTGACTAGTACTAATTCATTGCAAGCAACGGTTCATTCATATTCAGATAAAGGATGTGATCGTTAAGTCATATACTTATGAAAGTCCTTATGCATCTCTCTGATGCAGATGGCGGGGGTCTCTCGTCCTCCTTTTGGAGGCAAAATCAATTAGTTATATATGAAACAATGGGTGTAAAAGGTTATCAAAAAGGGTGCCTTCATAGTGCCACGTTATCTTTTGAGATACTGGTTAATTACACCCATATTCTGCAGTGGCGTAGAGTTACTAATTCAGGAATGCAATCACATACTGAGCATACTATGTTTGTTGGTGACTAATTAGTACTACTAATTCATTGCAAGCAACGGTTCATTCATATTCAGCAAAAGGGGGTGTGATCATTAAGTCATATAAGAAAGGTAAAATATAAACAAGGTAGTTCATGAATAACTTCATTGGTTAAGGCAGTGTATCATGCAATGCAACATAAGGACTGAAAAAATACCATTTGCGGTGTCCCAGAAGTACGTGGAGCCGTCAGTTTCGTCCACCGCAAAAACGTGGCCACGGAGTTCAATGGCATCACAGTAATTTGGATAATCAGGTGCAGGTGTAAGGGCCTCCAGCATTCTCCAGTCGCCACCCCCTTCAAGGTAGAAAATCGTTTTGTCGAACAAGGCGATGAGCTTGTAATCTGCGTACCTCCCACCTTTTGTGGGCACTTGGCAGATTACAATCTTCAACAAATAAATTTCTGGACGCCAGTTAAAAGAGTATGCAGGTCGAGATGAAACAATACTATGACGAATCTTCGAATCAGGTAGGGATGGAAGGGGGATATGTCGCTCGGTGTAGACGTTCACGAGGCACCACTCATGATGATCGGCGGCGGCGATCCAGTCACCGTTCGCGCCAAGCCATTTTCTGTCGTGCATGAACGGCAGGGCGACAGAACGGCGAGGATGGTCGAGGGGCACCAGGTCGTACACGGTATCATGCAGACGAGATGCTCTCGCCACGTCCCAGTGTTCATCGAACCAATAAGCAGGCGGAGGCATCAGCAGGCAGGGTTCATCCCAATGGTGCATCTTACCTTCATCCTTGCTGATCATGTCGTAGAGCTCCCTGGAACATGCAGCAAGTCGGACGGTGTAGGTAACGTCCAGATGCGCAGCGATGAGGTCGATGTTGTCGCCGGTGAGAGCCTCCAAGTGGCCGTCCCCGCCGCCCCGGCAAAGCCTAGAATAATCCATCACGTGAAGATGGATTTAGGTGGATGGCGGATGCAACTGCGCTTGGGGTTTTCGGAGGAGAGGGCGAGCGCTATGGAAGGAACGATGCGGCGCGCGGCCGGCCGGGGTAAGGAGAGAAAGGTATACGGAGTAGTACTAGTGATCCGGCGTGGTGGGGATCGAGATCCTGCGCGTGCGCGTGATTCTGGGAGGGTGAAGAAGAAGTTTTTTTTTGTAACGGGGTGAAGAAGAAGATGATAGACATGCAAGGGGCAAAAACTAGGTAGTACTCTAGGCTGCTGCTGCGACTGGGCGCCGATTTGACTGTTGGTAGACTAGCACGCCACCCATCTATAAATTTGCGACGACGTTTGGTGCAGTGATGTCTCGTCACATCAGGTTGACCAGAGAGGGCTTTTTTTTACAGTTTCCATTTCGATATATTTTTCGCCAATAATCGTAGTTCTCTACATGCCACAGACACGTACCTTAACACGTGGGCAGCATGCAACCGCGCGAGCACCAAAATGGAATGAGAAATGTTTTAGAGCAGAACTTCATTTTCAATGCCTTTCCTAGCTTGGTTTGGAAACCGGACGGAGCTTCAGTGACTTGATGCTTCCAAGATACATTGTGACTGTGTCCCACCATCTACCATCCATTTGAGATCCAACGTTCCAAACTATCTCTTATTTCGAAGCTAAAAAAGAAAAACTATTCAGAAAATTTTGAAAAAAATCCAGTAATATGTAGATTCCTTGTTTTAAAATCTATGAATATTTCATCCCATTCGGACGACTAGCTTGTGATTAAATAGCTTCTTACGTATTCGAGCACTAGTTTAAACTAAATATATATTTGCTCACAAACCTATGATTCAAATCGAATGAAACTTCACCAAAATATAAATCGAAATATGCATGATTTACTGGAAGTTTTTCAAAATTTTCATGGTCCATGGGGTCCTCCAAAGTGCAAGCTTTTTTTTTCTTGGTTGGTACTTCAAAACCGAGTTTGGATGGTGGCAAGACTTGCACAAAGAGGATTGATACGTCTCCGTCGTATCGATAATTTCTTATGTTCCATGCCACTTTATTGATGATATCTACATGTTTTATGAATACTTTATGTATTATGCGTTTTCCGGAACTAACCTATCGACGAGATGCCGAAAGGCCAATTGCTGTTGTTTTTGGTTTCATAAATCCTAGTAACGAAATATTCTCAATCGACGCAAATCACCGCCCAGTTCCCTATTTTTCCCGGGTTTCCAGAGTATCGTGAGAGGGACGAGAGGGGAGTCAGTCCCACACACCACACCCCCCGGCGATGTCAGGGGGCGCCCTAGGGTGTGGGCAGCCCGTGGCCCCTCCGACTCCCTCTCTTCGCCTACTTAAGCCTCCCTGACCTAAAACCCCGAGACGAAGAAGCCACGATCCACGAAAAGTTCCGTAGCCGCCGCCATCGCGAAATCAAGATCCGGGGGACAAGTCTCCTGCTCCTACATTCCGCCGGGCGGGAATTGCCCCGAGTCATCCCACCGCTGCCTTCACCGCCATCTTCACCGCCATCGTTGTCTCCATGATGAGGAGGGAGTAATTCACTCCCGGGCTGAGGGCTCTACCGTAGCCATGTGGTTAATCTTCTCTGTATCTATCACAATGATCTCATGAGTCGTTTTACATGATTGGGATCCATATGATGAGCTTTGTATCGTTACTAGTTGTGTGCTACTCATGTGATGTTATTAAAGTAGTCTATTCCTCCTACTTGGTGTAAAGGTGATTAGTGTGTGCACCGTGTGGTTCTTGTCGTAGGCTATGATCATGATCTCTTGTAGATCGTGGAGTTAATTGTCATTATGATATTGATGTGATCTATTCCTCCTTCATAGTGTAATGTGGACAGTGCGTGCTCTATGTTAGTTCTTGGTTTATTTTGCAATGATCTATTATGCTCTAAGGTTACTTAAACATGAATGTCGAATGTTGTGGAGCTTGTTAACTCCGGCATTGAGGGTTCGTGTAATCCCACGCAACGAATGATGTTCATTATCAAACAAGAGTGTATGTAGCACATATGAGAAGAAGTATTTATTATGCGATCAATGTTGAGAGTGTCCACTAGTGAAAGTATGATCCCTAGGCTTTGTTTCCAATACTGCAAACACCGCCATTTTACTGTTCTGCTGCATGTTTACTCACATATTTTATTCAGATTGCTATTACCACTCATATACATCCATACTGCTTGTTTTCATTATCTCTTCGCCGAACTAGTGCACCCATACATCTGACAAGTGTATTTTGTGTGTTGGGGACACGAGAGACTTCTTGCTTTGTGATTACAAGGGTTGCTTGAGAGGGACATCTTTGACCTCTTCCTCCCGAGTTCGATAAACCTTGGGTAATCCACTTAAGGAAAACTTGCTGCTGTTCTGACAAACCTCTGCACTTGGAGGCCCAACACTGCCTACAAGAATAGAAGCACCCGTAGACATCAAGCACTTTTCTCGGCGCTGCTGTCGGGAGGAAAGGTAAGGTACTCACACTGTCTCCGTGTACGCATTTTTCTGGGCGCCATTGTGTGTATCGCTTATTTTTTAGACTGTGAATACATCTTTGTTTCTTGTTTACACTAGTTAGCCATAATGGTTAAACAAAGGAGCTTCTTATTCTATTTCCTCATTTAAGACATTGATGGTTTGATGCGAAAATTAAAAACCTATGGAACCTTATTTACATGATAGGCAATGTTATTAGTATGAATGCAATTACTGCTAATGCTATGAAGAAGTCTAAGCTTGGGGAAGCTAGTTTACATAAAAATAATCTTTTTAGCTCCTCCGCTTTGGAAGAAATATTTTGCTCTGATAATGCTTTATCTCCCATATGCGATAACTTTAATGATGCTTCTGATATTTTAAATCCACCTGCTGAAAGTATTCCGTATAAAACATTCTTAAGTGAAATTATTAATGTTATGGATAACCGCTTACATGGGATGAACTGCCCATCCTAGGAATCATTTATCACAAGGAATTATGCTATTCAAGTGTGTGTATTTCAATGGATGAAGTTAGAAAGAAATTATTTGTTATGTCGCTATCCGGTGAAGCGGCGCATTGGTATAAACTATTGAAGGACGGGCTCTCTTGATTGGAAGGATATTGTGCCTCTATTTTATCTCCAAGTTCTATCCTCCAAGTGAAATTCACAAAGATCAAAACCATATATATAATTTTTTGGCCTCATGATGGAGAGAGCATTGCCCAAGCATGGAGAGATTGAAGACTTTAATGCTCAAATGCCCCAATCATGAGCTTCCGTAATATCATCATTGATAATTTCTATGCAAGACTTTCTTCTCAAGAAAGACTTTGCTGGATACTACTTGTTCGGGATCATTCAGAAACAAAGAAGAGTTTAAAAGGGACCTTCTTGACCGGATTAAGGAGAACGCTGAAGATTGGGAGAACGACAAAGGTAAAGAGTCAGGTATAAACTATGATTATGAATGCATTGAAACTTTTATGAATACTGATAAATTTCGAAATATGAGTGCTACTTATGGTCTTGACTGCTGCAAATCTTTATAAAGCCTTTGCTTCTCATTTAGAATTGCCTAAAAAGAATTTTGATAAGTATCATGAACCTTTTAAAGAGGCTTGCATGAAAAATGACATTGTTGTTAATGATTGCAATAAGCATGCTCAAACTCCTAAGAATGCTATTTCCTATAAGCATGTTAATTTTTGTGGAATACATAGACCTTGTGGAATTAATCAAATAGAAGATGAATATTGTATCCATCACAGAAATGAAAAAACTAGAAAGTGGTCTAGAGCTCTAGATGATCTTGGAGAAAAAGTGTGTGCCCTCTATCCTTTTATTTGTGAACTTTGCCATAGAGTTGGTCATTTTAATTTTCAATGTTCCTCCAATGATAATTCAAACCCCATGAGTGCTGCAAATTTGTATTGTGATGATGAAATTATTCCTAATCAGCATGATGAACTTACCTTATTTTTGAAGTGTGAAGAGTTATCAAGAAAATTTTCTTTGTTAAATATTAACGATCTTGATATTGATGATGTCCTGCATGGTTGTCTTTCTTACTGCATTAATAATTGCCATACAAATACTTACATACAAAATATTTTAGAAGATGACACCTTGCCAAAATATGATAGGACCGCTGTGTGTTTTCAATTAATTAATGAAAAGGAGGGATCCTCCCAAGTTTCTTCTATTGTTTCTAAAAGAAAATCAGGTTATGCGGACAAGCCACCTCCTTCAAGCCTCTTCCTAAAGAAGGGAACGAGGAGAAGGAAAAGAAGAAGAAGAAGGAAACGAAGAAGAAGAAGAAGGAGAATAAAAAGAAAGAGGTAACTGCCGTATCCTCACAAGTGAATGAGATAACGCTAGGAAACCGTAAGTATGTTGCTCCTAATGATTATTATGATAATGAATCTGAGTACGATGATCTTCCTATACCCTTTACCCATATTAGTGATCATGATTTGGATGAGCACGCTGCCTTTGATATTGAAAATCTCTTTGGTACTGATTATGAAATTAATGATGATAGCATTATTCATGTCCCCTTAAACGATGATATTGAAAGCTCTAAGCTTGGGGATGTTGTGCTTGAAGATCCTGTATTTGAGACATCTACTTTTAGTGAAAATGATGATATTACATATTCAGGTTTAGATAATTGCTATAGAGATGTATATGACACATGTTACAATTATCCTTATGAAACTTGTCATAGTCATGATTGGATTACCAAAAACAATTCTTTTAATATGCAACTTGTTTACCATGTTCAAATTCTTGATAATAATCTTGCTCCAATTACTATTAATGAGAATAACTCTTCTTATGCCAAATTTAATGATACTTCTATGCATATGAACCATGATAAGAATGTTTTAAGTGATGGGTATATTGTGGATTTCATCAATGATGCTACCTAGTTATGAGGAATATGGTTATATGCATATCTGATAATATTAAGTTTCCTTCTTATAAGTTGGAGAATCCTTAAGTTACCTCGTGTTTTATCCTTCATGCTTACATTGCTTCTTCATGAATTCATATATGTGGCAGATTCTTCTGCATAGGAAGCATGTTAGGCTTAAATGTGTTTTGAATTGCCTCTGAATCTCTCTTTTGCTTCAAATACTATTTCATGTGCATTACTGGGGAAAATTAAGAGCCCATCTTAATGGATATAAAGAAAGAACTTCTTGGGAGATAACCCATGTGTTATTTTGCTACAGTACTTTGTTTTATATTTGTGTCTTGGAAGTTGTTTACTACTGTAGCAACCTCCTTATCATGTTTTTGTGCCAAGCAAAGTTTCTATGTGTCAAAGTTGATGTTATATTTGGGATCGCTGCTGCCAGAAACAACATTGCCGGTTCTGCTGAATCTGGGCACGCTTCTGTAGAAATTCAAAATCTGCCAATTTACGTAGCGTGATCCTCGATATGTACGTTAATCCTCATTAGTTTTGAGTTTTTCCATTTGAGCAAGTCTGGTGCCGTCTTTAAATTCGTCTCACGCGACTGCTCTCGTTTTTGACAGATTCTCGTCTTTTATTTCGCATTGCTCTCTTTGCTATGTTGATTCATTTCTTTGATCCATTAATGTCCAAAGTAGCTTTATGCAATGTCCAAAAGTGAAAAGAATGTGTGTCACCTCTCAACATGTGAATTTTTGATTATGCACTAACCCTCCAATGAGTTTGCTTGAAGTTTGGTGCGATGAAGTTTTCAAGGGTCAAGAGAGGAGGATGATATACTACGATCAAAATGCTATGAAAAAGTCTAAGCTTGGGATGCCCCCGGTGGTTCATCCCTTGCATATTTCAAGAAGACTAAGTATCTAAGCTTCAGATGCCCAAGGCATCCCTCTTCATCGACAAAGTAATGCCCTTCTTGAAAACTATATTTTTATCTTGGCCACATCTTATGTACTTTACTTGGAGCGTTTGTATGTTTTTGTTTTTTTTGTTTTGTTTGAATAAATGATTGTTTGGGAGAGAGACATTCATTGGTTCGTATGGAACACATGTTCTTAGCTTTAATTTTCATGGCGATAAGAACCGTTTTCAGCACTGTTATATGGTTGGAAACGGGAAATGCTACATGTGGACTGGTATAATGTCTTGAATAATGTGATACTTGGCAATTGTTGTGCTCATACATCTTGTTTAAGCTCTTGCATCATGTACCTTGTACCTATTAATGAATAATTACATAGGGCTTGTTAAAATTTGGTTTGCATGATTGGTTTCTCTATTTTTTGGTTGAGGTGTTTGAACAACAAGGAGAAGATGTAAAGTCTTATAATGTTTACAATATGTTTATATGTGAGTCTTGTTGCACCATTTTATGCTTGAGTTTGCTTCAAATAACCTTGGTAGCCTAAACCTTGTATCAAGAGGGAATACTTCTCATGCATCCAAATACTTGAGCAATATTCATGCTATTTGTGTCCACCATACCTACCTACTACATGGTATTCTCCGCCATTCCAAAGTAAGTTTGAGTGCTACCTTTAAACAAATTCAAAAGTTATTACCTCTTTTATTTGTGTCACTGTTTTATAGCTCATGATGAAGTAAGGGGGAAGTTTATCTTTCAACTTTGTTGCAACTGTTCAATGGACTAGTGGCTTCCATCCGCTTATCCATTAATTTTGCAAAAAGAGCTGACAATTTCCCAGTCCTAAATTAATTAACAAAAATAGACACTCCTCCATGGTATGTGATTGTTGAACGGCACCCGGATTCGGTTAGCTATGGCTTGAGAAAGCAAAGGTGGGAGGAGGTCATCATAATAAAACTAAAATTAAAAGGCACTCCTTCGTGGTATGAGATTGTTGGCAGGCACCCGAGGATTCGGTTAGCCATGGTTTGTGAAAGAAAGGTTGGAAGGAGTGCCACCCAAAATAAAATAAAATGGGAGCC